>JAKGSA010000139.1:1493601-1545768 GCA_033558755.1 Philaethria dido
TACTAGACCAGATAAGTAAATTTCATTGAGTCATTTTATGAGTGAGCCACGACAGGCGTATATAATAATATATATATTTTTTTTAGGCATAATGAATACTCTATCAACAATGGTGGCGATGGAAGTGAAGCCGGATTACGAAACTATAGCAGAATATACTTTACCGTACGTTAGTTTTACATCGCCACAGAATTTGATGAAGAAGTTTCTAGAAACCGGTCTGACTATAACAAATGTGTTGACGCCTATGATGGTCACTTTGTTGAATACTGGACAAGTTAGAGCAGCTAGTGAAATATGTAAGTATATTGGGAATGTAGGACTGCTAGTTGATTAGTGTGGGTTCGAATACGGTTACGTTTATATTTTTTTTGTTATTGTATGTGTTTTGTAGTTTTTTTATTAGTTTATTATAAAGACTTAGTAATGTTAGTTATATTGTAAATATGAACGCTTGTTAGAATGTATGGGTGTTTGTTACTCTTTCTTGCAAAAACTACTAAAAGAATTTAGATCGAAGTTTGTAGTAACATAGCTTATGTATTAGAATTACACATAGGCTACAATTTATATTGATGTTTTGTAAAGTGGCCGTAACAGTATATATCATTTGAATTTGATATAATATGTAATGTGAATTAATTATCATTTTTCATACAACGATTCAGTCGTACACTACAATATAAAAGTACAATACAATAGGTCATTCTACAATGCAATAGTAAAGTACTTAATTCTACAATTCCAAGAAATTGTTTAATCCTTACTAATATTATAAATGAGAAAGTAACTCTGTCTGTCTGTCTGTCTGTTACGCTTTCACGCCTAAACCACTGAACCGATTTTGATGAAATTCGGTATGAAGATAGAACTGAACTTCGGAAAGGACATAGGATACTTTTTATTGCGAAAAAAATAGTAGAAGAGGTTGAAATAGGGGATGAAAGTTTGTATGGAAGTTCCTTATTGTCAAACATAAAATCATGTAAGATTGTTCAACTGTTTACAACTTTCATACCTAATCCACTTAACCAATTTTGACAAATAGTCTAGACCTTGGGAAAGACTATAGGCTATTACCAAGTCGCGGGATATAACCGAATTCTACGCGGGCGAAGCTAGTAATTTATAAATGCATACATATTATAGCTAGAAACAAAAATATTAAAATTAGATAAAAACTGAATTGTCACATATAAGTTATACTATTTTTTGATTTACCAACTTATTCACGCCTTATATGGATATATTGTTGTGTTTTTTTTTTCAGGTGAACTATTCCAAGGCAAAGTAGATGTGGAAATGTTACTAAATTCCCTAGTAAAAGGATATTTACTAAGTTCAGATGTGAAACACACTATACATGTATTGGAAGACATGACAGCTAAAGCGTTGGATAAGGACAAAGACTGGGTCGGAAGGTTTTTGTGTACCTTTGTTAGAAATAAACGAATTAAAGAGGATTTGTCGGATTTGATTGTTTTGTTGAAGGTTAGTTTTGATTTTGGTCTTTTTATAGCCGATATCATGGGAAAGAAAGGAAATGTATTTTTTCGTAGTAACATAACTTTTTATGGGGTGATGCGGGGTAATTTTGATGGTTCTTTTTTGTATTGTTCTCATGTTATCCTATATAAATTTAGTTAAGATCTGAACAGTGGTTTTTAAGTTATTAGTAATAATTTTATTTGTTAATGCTTTTTATTGTATTCGATTTATTTTTTTGTTAAAACCTATTTTTTTTTGTTTTTCGATTAGGTTGTTTGTATTAAAATCTATTTTTCATGCTATAAATATTATTATAAAATAATACTTCTCTAAATATTCATAGTTTTTATAAATATAAATTTAATAAATATTATATTTTTCTAATAACATATATTTATTTTTAACAGGATTTAGAATCAACTTCAATAAAAATATCGACTGCAGCTGCTGACTACTGTCTATCTCGTATTCCAGAACATCACAATCAGACCAAAAGAGAAGCGGTTAAAGAGAGTCTTATTAAAATAACGGATGAAAAGTTAATTGACGATGGTGAATTGTTTGCTCAAGTTATGCAACATCCGGTATGTTGTTTTTTTTAATTTCTTTAAAAAAATAAAAGTAGGTTTTGAACCTGGACCTCTGGTTGAACGGTTTTCGTGAGGTGTGTATATCTTGATTTTTTTAACTTCACGCTGTATTCCGCATATAGCTGGGTAGGCAGAGAGAACCAGAAAACCTAGTGTTAAGACACTCTGTTCTCTTTTGACATTTACGTTCCCCACTTTCCGCCGAATTGGGGCATTGCGCGCTGAGTGGCGGAACTCAACGCCGCGCTTTGCCTTGTTACCAGAGCGAGGAAATGAAACTACTAAATATTATTTAATATATTCATTTCCTGGAGTGGGAATCAAATTCATAACCAGTCGCGGTTACAGATGCACGCTTGTGCCTTTGTGACATGTCAGGCCTCATTTGTTTTAAATGAATGTGAATATATGTACCATAAATATAAATAAATCACTGAAATATTTTTACACGCATAACGTCCAAACGACTGCGCCGAATTGGATAAATCCTTCTTTTACGTGTTCGAAATTGTCAGGAGAAGGTTTGTATGAAAAAAATATTAAAAAAAAATAATAGCAAATATTTAAACCTCAGTATATAGCGGTAGGAAGTTCGCCGGATCAGCTAGTAATTTATAAAATTGTTCCGTTTCTCACTATGTACAACAGTAACTGCTGATCGTAGACAATTGGAAACTGGTAGGTAGATTTATTGGGAAATATAGAGAAAAAAAAAGAGAGAATTTCCGGAAATACCTGTAGGAACGGGATAAGACGAGATTTTCAGTTTTATAATTGGAACTAATAGTATAAGGTAGTGGGATAGAACATAGTCACTTAGATTCACTCCGTTTTCCAATTTCTCTTTTTTCCTCAAACACAAACCCGCTAGTTTATACATATCTTTAACTTAGTTTTACATATATATTTTGAAATTAATATTTTTTCATTTACAGAAACAAATGAACGAGGGTTCTTTAAAAGCGCATTTAATAGAATTGGAAGCAAAAGGCATGAATACAAGGGGCGTACTAAGGAAATTACTTCAGCAATACTGTAGGGAAGGTAATCTGGTAGCTGCAAGGGAGGTTGTTGAGAAATGTGAGAAAGAAGGGGTTAGTTTTATGTGGTTTTTGTATGTATTTTAAAATATGAAGTCAATTTTGATTAAAATATTGTAAATAATTAAATAACGTATAAATATCCTTGTATAGCCCGATTTTAATCTACGACTTGCTGTTGTTGTTGACTATACCACTTTATATCAGCGGTGTATGTAAGCTTTTTGAGGGCCATAATCAGACTTCTTAATAATATTTAAAATTCTATTCATATTTTAAGCATTACTGTTATATATAAACTTAATATAGCGGAAGAAAAAATTTAATATAAGTTAGGAGTTAGGATGTCCGAACCCTGAGACATCGCTGACAGCGCACTATTAAAACAATGGATTGAGGAATTTGCTAAATTGTTAAATTCGTGTGAATATAATTGTAACATGTAATTTCTTTATATTTTAAAATCAGTCTTGCGTTAGAAGCCAAATTAATATTGTAATTTTAATTATAAATAAATAAATATTTTTTTAAAAAGTCTTTTCTCCGCCGCCATACCATAACTCGGGTGGCTTAAAATTTTTGAGCGGCCAGCAGGTTACTGACCCGTGCTTTAGATAATTAATTAACTAAGGTGCATATATTATGTAAAACTTTTATGGCAGCTTCACGCATTTTCTCGTATAGTATGGTAAAGAGAACCTAGTATCGACACACTCCATTCCTATTTTTCTCCTGAACTCGTCGACATTGCGTGTTGAGCGGTGAAACTAAACTATCTTTCCAAAGCAGAAAAACGAAAATAATTTAAATATCCCCTCATCCATCCTCAAGTGGTAATGGAACCCACTACCAGTCGTAGTTACAGACAGAGGGTATCCCATTTCGCCACGATGGCCGCTACCTTTTAAAAATTAAATCAAAATCAAAATATTCTTTATTCAAAAAGGCTATTACAAGCACTTTTGAATCGTCAATTTACAAAAGATGTTAGGAGTGTCAGTCCTAACAGAAGCTACCACCGGCTCGGAAGGCAGTTCTGCTGAGAAGAGCCGGCTAGAAATTCAAAAGTTGCTCTTTTCAAATAAAATTTTATAATAAATTTACAGCAACGATAAGCCTCCTGAGGGAGCATCAACAGCATTTAATTCCACACAATAACATCTGTATAGTATTCTAGGACAGAATAATATACTTTCCTTAATAATATATTTTTTTAAAATCATTACCCATCTTTTTTTAAATTTAAATGTATTTGATTCTTTTTAATTAGCCTAAAACCGTTTTTTCCAGATTTTTCTATCAGCCGGCATGAAAGCATCGATATTCGATTTACACGTGAAATTGGGAGAACTAGAATTAGCTGAAATAGCCCTCGCTGATCTCAACAAGTCATCGCCAAATTTCACTTTAGATGAATTCAAAGTGATCGATTTTGCTACCCTAATGGTGTACCGTAAGAAGATGAATTCAGCATTTGAATTGATAAGCGAAGAGGCTAAAAAGAGGTTTTTATATATTTGTCAAATAAAAATGGTTGTGTTAGTTAGTGTGGGTTCAATATTACAAGCAAGCTAAATTTGATCCATTTTAAATTAATGTCCGATATACTTAGTTGAAATTTTTAACACCTGTCGTGGCGCAGAGGCACAAGCGTGCGACTGTACACGCGACAGGTTTTGGGTTCGATTCCCACTCCAGGAAATGGAGTTTTTCATTTCCTGGGTTTGGTAACAAGGCAAAGCGCGGCGTTGAGTTCCGTCACTCAGCACGCAATGCCTCAATTTGGAGGAAAGTAGGGAACGGAGTGTCTTAACACTAGGTTCCCTCTGCCTACCCTGCTAAATGCGAGATATAGCGTGAAGCTATGTATGTATATACTTAGCTGAAATTGCTATTAATCTAAAATGTTCAGCGTAATAAAATGGCGGATTACTTATTTATATACAATATTGATTTATTTAGTTTGTAGTATTCTAAAAACATACTTACGTATGAGATAGAGATACGAATGAGATATAAATAAAAAAAAATAAAAGAATATAAGCGAGACATTTAGTATAAAAATTGCAACGTAGCTTGATAAAAACATATAGCTTATTCGATTAGATAGCTTGGATGGATTTCGAAAAGCACGGGTTCGAATCCTGCCACCTTAAATTTTTTATACATTTGTAATTTTTTTTATTTATGTGTTAATAATAATTTATATAAAAAAATACAGGCGTATAATGGGTGGTCGGACCATTTCAATGAACTGCTGGCGTCTCCTAGACGCGGTAGCAGCTCAGAGCTCCTATGCTGATACTAAGAAAATGTTCGAACTGTTGACCACCTTGAGATATTGTAAACCGTCTAATACAATACTTGGGCCATTGGTGAGAGTTCATTTGAAGAGGTATGTAGAAAAATATACATATAGTGATTTTTTTTAGCTTCACGCTGTATCCTGCACATAGCAGGGTAGGCAGAGAGAAACCTGAGAAAGTAGTGTTAAGACACTCCGTTCAGTCCGTTGGTTTGATTTATATTTAAATCATTTTTATATTTGTGGCTCTTCATTTTATGATTATATAACATGAAATAAGTTTACAAATAGATTAACGCTTTTTCCGCATGTAAGCAAAGAGAAACTGGTTTTAAGACTCTCCGTGGCGACACACTTACTGCCCGAATTCAATATATTTTATATTGAGTGGTGCAAGAATTTAATGAAAAATAAAAATATTTCCTCGAGTGGTGACAGAACTCGCAACCTCCTTTAAATTACATAAATTAAATAAAAAATAATTTACACTTGCCTTTTAAGAAAATTATGCAGCGTGAAGAACTTGTCATAATTTTTTAATCTTATAGTATTTTTTTCTTTTTAGTGGCAATATAGAAAAGGCAGTTGAAGAATTCGTTCGTCTCTCAGAGAAATATAAGAAAACACCTCTAAAACATGAATTATTATGTAAAATTCTAAAAGACATGAGTGATGGGAAAAATGAGGACACTTTTATAGAGAATGAGAAAACTAATGGAAAATTAAATAAATTAGTACATACTATTTTAGATGTGGATAGAAAAGTGCATGGGGCTAGTGATGTGCAGGTATTATTGTATTTTTTTTTTTTTTATAAAAGTATATTTGGTGTAGTGATGTATTCGCCATCGTGGCGCAGTAGGAATGTCTAACTATAAACTGTTGCGGGTTCGATTCTTACTTGGTCGAATATCTACAAATATCATTATATTAATAAAACTTTGTCTAACTTCAAACTATCTTAGGTCTATATTATAATAGCTTAGAAATGAAGTCATCAGTGAGTTTTTTTCATAATTTTAAATGAATTATATCAATATTTATTCAGGTATAAATTTAAATATGTTTCATTAACATGGCATAAGTGAATTTATGAAAATAATTGAATAAGTATACTCCTGTATTAAGATAATTGTAAAGTTTATTATTTTTATAATATTATACCAAATTTTATAATTATTATAGCACATTAAAATGTATGTAAGATATTACATGCTCATTCTCTCACCCAATAATCCTATACATTTATATACATACATACATAACTTCACGCTGTATCCCGCATATAGCAGGGTAGGCAGAGGGAACCTAGTGTTAAGACACTCCGTTCCCCACCTTCCGCCGAATTGAGTGGCGGAACTCAACGCCGCGCTTTGCCTTTTTACCAAACCCAGGAAAAATTTCATTTTCTGGAGTGGGAATCGAACCCACAACCTGTCGCGTTTACAGTCGCACACTTGCGCCTCTGCACCATGACAGGCGTTTATTTATTTATATAATTACTTCTATATCGTTACAAAACCATAAAAGCAACTTTCCCATCAAAATCATAATAAAATCTATTTCTTATCTTTCCAGTTAACATTGATTGCAGCATTAGCAGATGTTGGCTACAAAAAGTCCCTTCGCAAGCTTCTCCTGGACCCCACAATAAAGTTCCACCCCGAAGCACTCTTGCGCCATTGCGAGAGGTTCGCGCAGGACAAGAAGGTGGATGCACTAGAGGTTATAGTTGAAAGTGCTAGGGATCTACGACATGTTGATGTTGAAACTATTTGTAATTTGATTTTGGATGTTTTTCGTAAGTATTTTGTTTTGTTTTAGTTGTAGCTTTTTAGTTACTCATTGTAATTCCGAATTTCATTCTTCACCTGATTCATATGGCCCAAAATTTTCGACACTTAGCATAATAAAACGGGTTCCTATGAGAGTAGGTGTACCACCAGAAAGTAAGTGAGATAGGGATCTAAAATATATGTTTTGTGGTACACCTACTTTCATTTTTGTTTTCTTTTTTTTTTTTAACTTCACGCTGTAACCCGCATATAGCAGGGTAGACAGAGGGAACCTGAGGACCTAGTGTTAAGACACTCTGTTCTCTTACAACAATTCCGTACCCCATTTTCCGCCGATTTGAGGCATTGCGTGCTGAGTGGCGGAACTCAACGCCGCATTTTGCCTTGTTACCAAACCCAGAAAATGAAAATACTTACATTTCCTGAAGTGGGAATCGAACCCGCAACCTGTCACGTTTACAGTCGCACGCTTGTGCCCCTGCGCCACGACAGGCGTTAAACTACTTTCATAGGTTTTATTATGCGAAAAGTGTCGAAAATTTTGAGCCATTTAAATTAGAAAAGGACAAAATCTTGATGATTCACCCATTACCACTTGCGGGATAGTTATATTTACCTACCTACCCAACTTCACGCTTTATCCCTAGCGGGGTAGTCAAAGTTCCGGAGCGCCAAACGCTACGGTCCCTGCATACCTCTTTCGCCTCGTCCACAGTCATTAGCCTCTTCATGCATGCCCTTCGGGGGGTCCTCATACTTTTTTTTGATACTGAAGGAAAGTTATATTTAATTTATTATTATTTCCCTGCTCTAGTATGACAAAGCGATTGAGTTATGTTGAGTGTCTCAAAAGCGTGAAGCTCAAAAGAGAAGTTAGTGAAATCATTTGTGCTGAAGTTTTTTTTTGTATGTAATAAGAAGTCTATATAATAATTTCATATTGTGATGTTGTGTCATATTAATTTTTGTTCACGTCATTTATTTAAAAAAGTTAAAAATTGTTTTAACTAATAGTAATCAAAATATATTTTTTAATATTTATCATTATGTTACAAGTTACACAAAATCTGTTTAAATGCTGGTCTATATGTTATTCTATATTATATTTTTATTTTTTATATATTCTAGTATATGTATGTATGTAGCCTGGTGGGGTTTATTTTATTTTAAATGTTGTTTCCATTTTGTGAAACTATTATTATTACTGTTATGTACTAGATAGTTAAGTTTAACCATGTTCTCTCATTAGTGACAATTGTCTTAGCCGATAATAAAGTTCAATAAACCTAAACCTATTCTGATAGCTAAGCTATATTACTGTAAAACTTCACCTAGATGCATTCAGTAGTTTTCGCGTGTAAGAGAAACAAACATACATGACTCTTATATTTTTATAGTAAGGTTAAGTTATTTATAATATAAGGATTAGATTTTTATGTAAACTGTCATATATTTATACTTGTTACAGAACGCGACGACAAGTGTCAAGAAGCTTTATCCCTCTGGTACAAAATGCAAGAAAATGAAATAACTCCTTCACAAAAGTTCATAAAGAATATATGTTCTCTATGTAAAGCTAATAATAAGCAAGTACCCTCTGAGTTGTCAATACTTTTGGATAAACATATCAAATCTAAATTAGTTATTTAATTGAAAAATTGTGTAATATTTAAAAAAAATTGTAATTGTTTTTAGTTACATACATGGCTTCACGCTGTATCCCGCATATGGCAGGGTAGGCAGAGGGAACCTAGTGTTAAGACACTCCGTTTCCAAAGTGTAGTTCATTTTTTAAATTTGAAAGTGTATGGATAAATGTGTATGGATTTTTTTTTATGTAATGTACTCGTATGCATGTTTTGAAAGACGTGAAAAATTGTTAGTAATATCTGTGATATTATGATTACATAATGTTGTGTGTGATGGATGTTTTATTTTCTCCTAAAATTATTTATAATTTATATAATAAAATTAACTCAATATACATAATTGAGACTATGGCAGTGCGATATGACATGGGTTATAATGTATATCCCAGAAAACGTCCGAGAACTTTCCATTTTGCAATTTAAAAAAATTGTAAAAAGACGTTTGTGTGTTAAAGGTTATTACCTAATTAGTGATTTTATAAATGATAACACACCTTGGGAATGAAGTGCTCGCTCCAGTCTGTTTCAAAGGTATCATTGTCATTAATAAAGAATAGTAAACCATTGTCGAATATAAAAAAAAGAAAAAAAAGTCCCGCTGAGTTTCTTGCGCCGGTTCTTCTCAGGTCTGAGGCATTAAATTTAGTGAACCGGTGGTAAATTATTTGACGTTCAAAAAATGAAGTTACATACTTCTTATTTTGAATAAAATTATTTGACTTTGACTTTGTAACACGAGCAATATACTTATGTATATCTTTATATAATTTTTGACTCTTCTCACGAAAATTACGCGAACGAAAAAGAATTCCAGAGAATAAAAAGAAGAAGAAGGAGTTCAGCTAGCCAATATTTTTCATATATCATTAGACATACATTAAATAAATAAAATAGTAACCACACGGCCACGTGCCCGTTTACACCTTATAACTATAATTTCTCTAAATTTATATCTACTTTTAATAACTATATAAAAATGAATGAAATGAATTGTATGTACACGAACAGCTTAAGAACGAATGCAGCAAATTGGAATTTTAGTGGGTTTGTTATTTTCAGGACTTTTTAAATGTCAAAATAAAAAGTTACGAGTAACGCTCTACCCAGTAGGCTTAAGCTCGGGCCGAGAGAAAGCAAAGTCCCCCACTACAAGCAGTGTTCGCAAGCCGAGGTTCGGCCTCAGAGGAGGCGCCCTTGCGACACTGCAGTTCTAAGTTGATGGTCTCCTCGGAGGCCAAGCCAGAGTCAGAGCTCTTCAAGCTCGGCCCCCCACAAAACCCGGTGACGCTGTAGAGGCCAATAGGGCCAACATCATACTACACATTCGAAAAAAAATAAATAAAAAATAATTATCGAATGTGTTATATTTCTTTAGTACGTGACAGGAAAAATTACGCTGAAATAAAAATTAAGTAAACGAAGTCTTAAATTATATATATTTCACATTCATTACAAAGTAAATGTTTTATTTTTCCTCTTCTTTTTTTTTTATAACTGTAACCCGCATATAGCAGGGTAGGCAGAGGGAACCTGAGAACGTAGTGTTAAGACACTCCGTTCTCTTACAACAATTCCGTTCTCCACTTTCCGCCAAATTGAGGCATTGCGTGTTGAGTGGCGGAAATCAACGCCGCGCTTTGCCTTGTCACCAAACCCAGGAAATGAAAATACTAACATTTCCTGGAGTGGGAATCGAACCCACAATTAATATGTTTTATTATTATTTAAATCTTCTATAATCTTCTTGTTCAAAGCAGCAATTTCATTCATGGCTTCCTTTTTTAGCGGTTCATAGTCCGCTTTCAAAGTAATAGATGCTATATCTTCTTCTAAAATAGTCTTTCTATTTTCCAGTTGCGCCAATTCTTCTTCTAGGCTATTTAATTTCGCATACATTTCGTTTCCATCCAGACTTTCCTAAAAAAAAGATAATAATAATTTCTTATTATACCTGAGACAATTAGACTTCTTGTTTTTGTTCTTGGGTACATTAAAAAAATTACAAAAAAAAAAAAAATAACAGTTTGTTTTACATTTATTGTTGTGTTAATGATTATAGCGTATGATTTTTTTTTTCTAATTTTATGTGCTTAATAAACGTTACTAAATTAATATATTTTTTAGTAAAAAAAATATTTTTTTATAGTTGCCTTACCTGTAGTTTTTTGAGTTTGTTGGAAGCTTCTACAACGGCGCTTTCAGTGGGAACTAACTTCTCTTTGAGAAGTTTCGTTTCGCTCTCTAGTGCTTTTTTCTGCTCCTCTCCTGTCGGTAGGTACATCAATTTTATATCAAGTAAATTAAAAAAATAATTAAGTCCTGTCGTGGCACAAAAGAGTGTGACTGTAAACGCGATAGGTTGTGGGATCGATTCCCACTCCAGGAAATGAAAGTATTAAATATTTGCGAAAAATAATATTTAGTATGTTCCTTTCCTCGTTCTGGGTACAAAGCAGATCCCTGCGCTGAGTTCCATCACTCAGCACGCAATACCTCATTTCGGCGGAAAGTGGGAAAAAGGACATACAGAACGGAGTGTCATTACACTAGGTTCTCAGATTCTCTCTGCCCACCCTGCTATGTGCAGATAAAAAGCGTGACGTTAAAAAAAATATTTTTACATACAATTTTTTAACAAAATATTATTCTTTCATAAACTTTAACTATAATGAAATAAAAATTGTCAAAGGTTATATCTATGAAAATGTCGTATTTGTAGTGTATAAGAACGACTTAATATAAATAATACCTTCATCTCTTAGTTTTTCCAAATCTGACAATGTTACTAGTTCTTCTTTCATGACCATAGTTTTCTCTGGAAGAGTCTGTAGTTCTGTTGCGAGACGCTCACGCGTTGCTTCCGCCTGGAATAAAGAAAAATGGCTATTATTTTACGATTTTTTATATCTTTGCATATTCATTTAATAAATGATTATTTACATAATTTACGGTGTTAATCACACTCATAGGAAACGAAAAACATTTTTAAAAAACCAAAGACGTCCGTCTTGGACAGTTTCAGTACTTAAGCGTTCAATTTTATATATTTTCTCCAATATAAAAAAACAGCCCAGAAAATATTCAAATAGAAGGAAAATATTCATCTGAAATAATTCAAATAGTTTTAATAGTTTCAATTCGGCGAAAAGTGGGGAACGGAATTATTGTAAGAGACAAAGTGTTTTAACACTAGGTTCTCAGGTTCCCTCTGTCTACCCTGCTATATGCGGGTTACAGCGTGAAGTTAAAAAAAAATAGTTTTATAATTGTTAAATTAAAAATAAAGCGAATATTTATATTCTGTTTACCTTTTTTAAATTGGTTTGGAACCTTTCATAGTCTTTGGTCAAAGTTTCAACAGTCTTCTTGCTATCGTCATAAAAGGACGAATAACCCTCTCTTTGCTTTAACGAGTCTATTTCACTTAAATCTAGATCTATATTAGAACTGCTATGTTCTAAGGCGAATACTATATCTTTTTCCAATTGGTCAATCTTTTCTTGTTCTTTTTTGAGATTTTGTTCGTAAGTAGACATGAAAGCATCCATGGTTTCTTCTCTTTTCTTTAGTTCCCTGTATTTTTGGTGACGTTCTGAATTGCCTTCTTCAAGATCCTAATAAAATAAGACATATAAAACATAGTGTACGATTATCTTTTACTTGTTATAAAAAAAATCTATTTTGAAAAATAATGAAGTTTAAATGAGGCCAGTTGTAGCGCAGAGCACAAGCGTCCAATTGTAAACACCGTCCGAAGCGTCCGACTGGTTGTGGGTTCGATTCCCACTCCAGGGAATAAAAATAATTATTTAATATAATTACAAAAATTCATAAATGTTTTTTTTTCCTCGTTCCGGTTAAAATACGGAGTTGGGTTCCGCCACTCAGCACGCAATGCCTCGATTTGGCAGAAAGTGGGGAACGGAAATCTTAAGAGAACGGAGTGTTTTAATACTAGATGCTTAGGTTCCTTCTGTCTACCCTGTTTTTGGATAAAGTATCAAGTTTTTAAAACTCAATATAAAAAAAAATAATTACCTGTTCAGCTTGCTCTATATATTCTTGCACCTTACGAATCTGATCTTTAAGGTTTGATGCGTTGCTGTCCAGGGATGCTATAGCTGCGTTATCTTCACGAACCTAACAAGTTTTGTTGTTTATTTTTTCTTTTTATTTTTATATTTTTGGTTGTTGTTTCATTATTGTTTGTAAGTTTAAATTAGAACTGTACTGTTTTGTTTTTTTTTTATAGGTTTATATAACTGTATTAAGCATGTCATGTTAGCCTGTAAGTGAGGTATACAATAATTGTAATAATATTGTATACAGCGTTGGCTTCCTATTTAATAAATAAATAAATAAATGATGGCTTAACGTTGTTTCAACTAATGAACTATTAATAATATATTTTTTTGCATCTATTTAATTAATAAAAGTATTTTTTAAATTGAAATTTGTTAAGCGATATATTGCTCGAGTTTGGTTTTTCTAAGAAGTATCTTCAGTTACCAAAACTTAGTTGAAATAGTCATTTAAAATGTCCACAATTTATTATAAAAATCTTTTTCCTTGACTATAAAATAAGCCCAGATAATACCTTTATCTGGGCTTATTTTAAATAAGTGCTATTTTTTTGTTTACCTGTTGTAACAACTTCTCTCTTTCTTCTTGTGGATCCAAACGGTTGTTTAGATCATTTTTCAAATTGTCACGTTTCTCCTCAGCCGTTGCAAGTCTACGATGTAGTTCCAGGAGATGCATTTTAATCTAAAAATCAATTGTTGAATTAAGAATTATTATAAAATCAAGTGTCACAAATATTAGTAATCCCACTTGTGTTAATTCAACATACATAAATATATAGCTTCACGCTGTATCCCGCATATATCAGGGTAGGCAAAGGGAACCTAGTGTTAAGACACTCCGTTCCACAGTTTTTACCAGGAGGCATTGCGTGCTGAGTGGCGAAACTCAATTCCGCGTTTTGCCTTGTTACCAAACCCAGGAAATGAAAAATTTCATTTCCTGGAGTGGGTCGCGTTTACAGTGTTAATTCAAGAAGAAAAAAAATAGCGCATTGTAGATATCAAAGTAATTAGAGATTTTGAAACAGAACGGAATGTCAATACAGTAGGTACTTAAAAAAAGGATGGATGGATGGATGGGTGGGTTTCTAGTTAATAACTAGGTTGTAGGGTCTGTCCTGTAACATGTGTAAAACGTATAAAAATGACAAAAATAATGGAAACTTATTTAGAAAACGTTTAAAAATTTTGAACGCAGCAAGTCTCGAACGTTCGAAATTCTTATACACTTGTTACAACTTAAGAATTTCATCGCAGTCGGATGTAGAACGCATGGTTCAGTGGTCAGAGCGCTTGGACGCTTTCCAAGAGGCGCGGGTTCGAGACCCACTGTGTTCAAAATTTATATACGTTTTCTAAATATGTTTGTGATTGTAGTGTGTGATTAACACTTTAAAACTTCAAAAAAATAAGGGAGTTAAAATATAATTTTCATAAATTACCTGCGAACCAGATATTTCTCTAGCAAATTCCTCTTTTTCCCTATTCAGGTTGTCTATTTGTTGTCTCGTTTGTTCCACTTCTTCACGTAAAGCAGCAGCTGTTGCTTCCAGCTCATTGTATTGTTCTTTTTGTTCTGACGTCATTTCTGATAGCAACTTCGTTATAGTGGATTGCTCCTACAATAAAAAAATCATGCTAATAAATATAGGCTTATTTTGATATTTTTGAATATTTTTTTTTAACTTCACGCTGTATCCCGCTTATAGCAGGGTAGGCAGAGGGAATCAGAGAACCTAGTGTTAAGATACTCCGTTCTCTTTCAACAAATCCGTTGCCCACTTTTCGCCAGATTGTGGTGTTGCGTGCTGAGGGGCGGAACTCAACACCGCGCTTTGTCTTGTACCAAATGGAAATGAAAAATTCCATTTCCATTTGGTAACAAATATTTTTGAATATCAATGTAAATTTCTTATTTATACTTAATTTATAGCTTTGGTTAGTTTGGTTTTTCTTTATAGAAAATAAATTTATTGATTGTATTACAAACATTGAGTATTATTTATATTGAAAACAGTTTGAAATTGAAAATAGTAGAATATTAGTAACGGTATTAATAACAAATTTAAAATTTCATGTTGTAAAGTTACTATTTAACTACTATAGTATCCAACCTTATCCATTTGTTCTCTCAACTGTCGCATTTGATTTTCTTTTCTCTGTTTTTCTATAAAAACTTGTTCAACTTCTTCCTGTAGTTTTCTGTTACTTAATTCAAGTTCTCTTGTCTGCTCTTCTACAGACTGTCTCGAAGCTTCACCATTGGCAATCCGAATAGCTGTATTATAATCAGCTAATCTTCCTTGTAGATCTAATATTAAGCGTTTTATGAAATTATCAATTAACATTTTAATTATTCAGACAAATATAATTTACTTTGTAGGAATAAAAAATAGATCTCCATTTATTAGTTTTAATGAAGTCAATTAAAGAAATTACTAAGTAGCATGTTTTAAATGGTATAACAATAGATGTTTTACTGTTTTCAACGTTTCCATTTATTTATGCTATAACAAAAAGTATAAATTCAATCTAATTTCACGCTGTATCCTGCATATAGCAGGGTAGGCAGAGGGGAACTGAGAACCTAGTTTTAAGACACTCCGTTCTCTTTCAACAAATCCGTTTCCCACTTTTCGCCGGAACGAGGCATTGCGTGTCGAGTGGCAGAACTTAACGCCGTGCTTTGCTTTGTAATTAAACCCAGAAAATGAAAATATTTCATTTCCTGGAGTGAGAATCGAACCCACAACCTGTTGCGTTTACAGTCGCAAGCTTGTACCTTTGCGCCATGACAGACAATCTAAGTCAGGTCAAAAGAGAAACAAATCACTACCTTTAGCTTACCCTGCATGATGCGATATAGATGTACAACAGATAAGTATACTTCTTTAAATTATTTGATTATTTAAAATTAATAATATATTTTTTAACGCCTGACGTGGCACAGAGGCACAAGCGTGCGACTGAAAACGCGACAGGTTGTGGGTTCGATTCCTACTCCAGGAAATGTAAAATTTAGTATTTTCATTTCTTTGGTTTGGTAACAAAGCAAAGCGTTCCGCCACTCAACACGCAATGCCCCAATTTGGCGGAAAGTGGGGAACGGAAATGTTGAAAAAGAATGGAGTGTCTTAACAGTAGATTCTCTGGTTCCCTCTGCCTATCCCGCTATATGCGGGATACAGCGTGAAATTGAAAAAAAAACAAATATCAAAAAGCTCAGACCCGTCAACTCTTGCGCCAACTCCCTCACTCTGGTCTCGTAATGTTTTTTGGCAGACTTCTCCCTCTCACCCGCCTCTGCCTGTTCCGTTAGTCTCGCGATTTCAGCTTTCATTTCTCTTACTTTCACTTGCATCATTTCTTCCCAGTAACGTTTGTCCTGTAGTTGTCGTGTGCGAAATCCTCTAGCAGTACTCGTCCGAAGACCTGATATACCTTGTTGAGTTATCGGTCTGTCAATCTGAATAATTGAATAATAATATATAAATAAAATATAGGTATCTAAATATATAAATAAAAATAAGGAGCCTCTTACATTATTATTTTATTACATGGTAAATATGAGTAGTACAATTAAATTGAATGTTTTAAAACCCGCTGCTCGTTTAGCTCGCCAAACGCCACTTGCAATTAACAAAAATTAAACGCCTGTCGCAGGGCGCAGAGGCACAAGTGTGTGTCTGTGAACGCGACAGGTTGTGGGTTCGATTCCCAATCCAGGAAATGTTAGTATATTCATTTCCTAAGTTGTTTGGTAACAAGGCAAAGCGCGGCGTTGAGTTCCGCCACTCAGCACGCAATGCCTCCATTCGGCGGAAAGTGGGGAACGGAATTGTTGTAAGAGAACGGAGTGTCTTAACACTAGATTCTCAGGTTCCCTCTGCCTACCCCGCTATATGCGGGATACAGCGTGAAGTTAAAAAAAATATCTAACGCTTAATATTTCTATAATTTCGCCTATAACAGCGTGTAATGTCTCACACTATAATACACAAAAATCACTTGCTTACACGAAGTTCAGTTTTATATGTATAATTGTAGAAAGATATTAATTTTATGTCATAACACTAGGTTCAAAACTAGATCAATTCACATGTTAATATATAGTACATAATAAAATTAAGACATTAAAAAAGCGAAGACACGATATTTAGAATAAATTTAAATACATTTAGATGATATTGTATATGATAGTGTAAATGTAAAGCTTTATACAAAGATTGGCGGAAAGTGGGGAACGGAAATGTTGAAAGAGAACGGAGTGTCTTAACACTAGGTTCTCTGGTTCCCTCTGCCTACCCCGCTATGTGCGGGATACAGCGTGAAGTTAAAGAAGAAAACAAAAATTACAAAGATATTTTTAATATGAGAGAGAATACAATCTAAAATAGCTGGTAGATCTATACCAAAGAATATTTATAAAATAACAATGAGTCGCAAATGGTGATATGTGTTTGTGTAATGGTATCCTATAACACAAACACATAAATAATATTAATCACCTTATAATGGACGAACACAAATTTAATTTAAATAATTTTTTAATTTAAAAATGTTCTTAGAATAATGAAAAACAAAGTATTTTTTTTTATCCAAATCTGCTTCGAAATTTTAAACTCACCATAGAAAATCCAGTCATTGAAGAAGATTGCTTGCTAGCTGTGGGCGGTGCCGGACCAAAACCGGCAGTTCCCATGCGGGAAGCAGTGCTGCCCCTATATGCTGATGATGGCCTCATTGTACCACTTCTGTTAAATATTGAAATTTATATTTACTAATATTATAAATGCGAAAGTAACTCTGTCTGTGTGTCACGCTTCCACACCTAAACCACTGAACTGATTTTGATAAAATTCGGTATGAAGATAGAACTGAACTTGAGAAAGGTCATAGGATACTTTTATCGCGAAAAAAATGGTAGAAGGGGTTGAAATAGGGGATGAAAGTTTGTATGGAAGTTCCTTGTTGTGAAAAATAAAATCATGTAAGATTATTCAACTATTTACAACTTTCACACAAAAATTTTGACAAATAGTCTAGACCTTGGGAAAGACTAAAGGCTACTCCTTACCATGTCGCTCGATATAACCGAATTCCACGCGGGCAAAGTCGCGAGCGGAAAACTAGTATTAAAATATTTTTATAACGTCGATTGAGCAATCGTGGCTCAGTGAGACACCACTGTGTTGCACTGCGCACATTTAGTTGCGGGTTCGATTCCCACTCGGGGGAACGATAATATTTAAATTATTTTCATTCCGTTTTGGTAAGATAAAAACGGTGTTGATTTGTACCACTCAATACGACGCCCAACAATATCTCATTTTCAGGCGGAAAGTTAACTTTCTCCAGAACGTAGTGTCTTTTTAAATAAGCCTAGTATTTGTCTGCCTATCCTGCCATGCGAGGAAGAAATTATGACGTATTTTTATAGATTTATGATATCGTGTGGTTAGGTACATAATTTCTTCCTTTCGGCCAATTAAGTCGTAAATAATATATATGTTTAAAATACAAAAGTGCCGAATTCAAAATTTCCTTTTGAGTTTCAGATAATCACGTCACCATTCATCATTAAATCATGAAAATTCGTAACTATATAAACAAAGAGTTACATCGATAAATAACCATAACATAAGCTATTATAAAGCATATCTATACAAATGATACGCATTTTATTAAATGATTAAATATTATAAAACAAAATAAATATTTAATTCCATTTCACACATACCTTGATATAGTAGAACCGCTATTAGTGTACTCTCTAAAACCTCGCCTAGACACTGGTCGCGGCACATCTGTCCTGCGTCCAGTGCTCCCGCGCTCTGAGTCCTCAGAAAAATCCATAACCACTTCAGCTAATTAATTGTTTCTCACGTCCAATGAGAAGGAATATATTAATATGTTTAACACGTTCACGCGCAGTAGCTATGTTGTTTTATTCGTTGTCATGGTAACATAAGCAAGTTAGCTTGGAAAGTCAGTCGTCTCTATGGTACTTATCTTTTAATTTACACAACATGTTAGAACTAAACATTTAATTGTAATAAATATTGGCCAACTATTATTATAATTTTGTTAAGAATTTAAGAAAATATTGAAGCTACGAATATATTTTTTTTCATTCATGAATTATGAATGTAGAGAGAAAAAAAACAATTCATCTATACCAGTTTAAGAAATAACCCAAAATGCAAAAAATAAATAAGTATGATAATTACTTTGTATATTACGTAATTGTTCTAACTAAAATCAAACGACCTTTTTATATCTCAAAAAGCCCGCCGTCATTTTCCTGCCTTTTTTATAGTCCTTGTAGTTCAGAAATAACAAAAATAGCTGTCGTATTAATTATAATTATTGATCTCAAAATATAAATATTAAATATTAGCTACTAAATTAAATACAATTATTTTATGCAAGTATTTTATAATTTAACTCATATATTAATTGCAGTATTTGTTATAAAATCTAACAGAGTAAATATAAGAATCCTAAAAAAAAAACATAATTAAAAAAAAAACAATTACGGGTATAATATAGTAAATTCTATTAATCAAATAACTATAAAAGCAAGAGCTGTGGTAAATGCATATGAAAATGGTATCTCGAATATAGAAAAAAGAATAGGAAACAAAGTTTTATAGTTTCTTTAACACTACGACTCTCTATTACATAAAAATTATGACATATTATTGAAATAATTATCAGCTAACCAGCCTAAGGATTAAAATCTATAGAATATTTCAATAATTTTATGGAATGAAACTTCATGGAACACCACTTTAAATTCATTTCTCATTATCCTGATTTTGATGATTTTTGTTTGATGGTAGGAGGTTCGTTCTCCGACTGGCTCGCGACCACTATCATGTCAAAGACGAACCGCCAAATATCGAACGATGTGTTCCGGTTCAATGGTATGTAAGCCAGGTTTCCCCTTCCCCACCCCATACTTTCCTCAGAATGTGTTGGTTCCGATAGCGAACTACTACATTGTCCTCCCCTTCCATTTGGCAGTTGGCAACGCATTTACAACACCAGAGATGTTCATGGGCGAAAGTAACTACTTACCATCAGGTGGTCCTTCTGCTCGTTTGCCATCCGTTATCCATAAAAAAAATCCTGATCGTTCTGGTAAGGACCTCAGGTTAATGCTATCAAAATATAATTTCATCGGATCACATCGGATACAATTATCAAGTAAATGGGACAGCAAGAATTGGTCAAAATAGCGTCACAAAATTTCTTACATTAAATAATACATACATATAAAGTTAAAAAAGTGTAATAAATGTCTGCAAGAAATGTTAGTATTTTCATTTCCTGGGTTTGGTAACAAGGCAAAGTGCGGCGTTGAGATCCGCCACTCAACACGCAATGCCTCAATTTGGCGGAAAATGGGGAACGGAATTGTAAGAGAACGGAGCGTCTTAACACTAGGTTCTCAGGTTCCCTCTGCCTACCCTGCTATATGTGGGATATAGCGTGAAGTTAAGAAAAAAAAGAAATGTTAAAATTGGTTCTCTAAATTGTTAGGCTATAAACCGCAAAGATGACGTCTTTGAGTGTGATTATAAGGTAGGATATTAAAAAAATCTAAGGGAAAAATTTCCGTAGATAATACAGGTATGTTCTTGCGTAGGTTCAATAAGAGATAGTATCAAACTACGCTTGCAATTTCAAATATTTATTATTTATTAATATTTTTGACGTATCTTCTTTAAAATGTGACGTAATTCTCGTTTATTAGTTTCAATGTAAAATATTTTGATTTTGCTTGTAAATGTGCAATTTGCACATGTGTCCGAAATCGATAACAATATAAAATTTCACACCATGAGTATGGTTTTCTTGCCAGGACGACCAAGTTAACAATAAAATATTTTAAAAAGTGTCTTTTAAATCAAAAATGAATAAAATAATTATTTTATTCATTTTTGTTATTAATTATTTCAAAGTAGATATTATTTTGTGTAAAACTTTATATTTTTGTAGATTTATATAAAATAAATTATATCCTTCAAATAAAATTACTTACTCTAGTAATTATTTATTTACGATAAATAGAACAAAAGTTAAATTGCACCTAAAAGAAGTGAAATAAGATACAAAGAGAAACATACTCGGATATGTGTGCCCTCATTTATGTTGGGTACTAGGAATATTTAAATGGTAAATCATAGATATACGGAATTAATTTGATAAACGAATAAAAATAGTAGAGCATAAATGTTCATGTGTAAGAATCTTTTTGGAATATTTAAAGTATGCGAAGAACAGTCTGTGTTGTATATAGGCGGATCTTGTTTTAAGTGACCTTATTGCTAAACCCTCATCGTTTGTATCCAATACCTTAAAGTCTTTAGCTTTTCATATTAAAGTTTGAATTGCTTTTAAAAAATATAAAAAAATAATAATAAATAATAAGCCCTATTTTTTCTTTTAAGAATAAAACCCACGTGAGTTAGTTAGTAAAGAAATATAACAATGTGCCAACATAGTTTAAAATGAGCGATAAAATTCAAGTATGCAGTTTCATGTATAATTAAAATTACTTAAATAACATAATATGTATAATAAATAATATAAATATGGCACTCTATGTACGTACTCGTATAGATGGTATGGTAAAGATGTTGGGGTAGTGTATTTTGCGACTAACTCCAAAATGAATTTTAAATATTACTTATCATTATTTCTTTTAAACTATTACATGGTATTTGGATTTGGATTTTTTCAATCACTAAATGGTTTCTATCAGTTAAATAAAAAAATTGAAGATATCGTTACCACTTCGGCGTACTACATTAATGACACCGGTGTTAATACCCGCTGGATTGAACAAAAATTGGATCATTTCAACTCAAGAGATGAAAGGACATGGAAAATGAGATACGTAGAAAATTTAAATCTTTGGAAAGCAAATGGACCGATATATTTATTTATGAGTGGTGAAGAGGAAATGTCACCGGGATGGGCATTAGGCGGACTCGCATATGAATTGGCAAGGGAAACAAGTGGCGCCCTTTTTGTGTCTGAACATAGATATTACGGTAAGAGTAGACCGTTCAATAGCAATACTGCAGAAAACTTAATTTTTTTAACTGAGAGACAGGCACTTGCAGATACGGCTTATTTCTTGAAATATTTGAAACAACAGCCTCATTATAGAAATTCCAAAGTTGTTGTTATTGGCGGTTCCTACTCTGGAAACTTAGCCGCCTGGATGAGGTTACTTTATCCAGAATTGGTGGACGCTGCAGTATCTAGTAGCGCTCCAGTTCTAGCGAAAAAAGACTTTTATGAATATATTGAAAAAGTAAATGATAATTACGTAATGTATGGAACAAAAGGCTGTATAGATAGAATAAAAGATAAATTTAGGCGTTATGAAAAACTCTTACAAAGTGCTCAGGGTATCAAGCAATTGAAGAAAGAAGAGAATATATGTGATAGTTGTGATTTCACCGTACGAGAAAATCAAGAATTATTTTTTTTTACTAAAGCTTCCAAATTTTTTTCTAATTCTCAAAATGGAAATTTAGCAGAAATTAGGAAACATTGTAATAATTTAGATGACAGTTCTTTTCCTCAGATAGATGATGAACCTTTTCTTTGGTACGAGCCAACAAATTGTTTTATGTTCGATTTTAAAAGTTATATCAATCAATATCGTCAAATTGGAAATAATTATTTTTCTTGGATTTATCAAACGTGTACAGCGTTTGGTTACTTTCAAACAGCGAACTCTAAGAAGCAACCATTTACTAACAACATTTCCCTTGATTTCTATATAAAAACTTGTCAAGCATTATATGGCCCAGCGTTCAATGAAAGGCGAGTAGATGAAGGTATTAGAAGAGTAAATAATATGTACGGTGGGCGACGTCCAAATGTTACAAACGTCGTTTTTACAAACGGTGGCTTGGATCCTTGGAGTAATTTGGGCATTATGAAGGACATTTCCAACAAGGTTCCCGCATTGGTCATACCACACTCAGCACATTGTCAAGATTTACTTTCAGATAGTAGTAGCAATGATGAGCAATTGAAGAAAGTTGTGAAACAAGTCAAATACCTAATTAAAAATTGGATTGGGGTAAAATCATAAAAAAATGAAAATATTAATTACATTTCAATTGAAATAAAAAATAGTTATCCCAATTTTGTATTTTAATTGATTCGTCCATGTTTGTCCCGAATTATTTTTAAGTAAAGAATCCAGCGATGCGATTTTATTCGTCGCGTTCCTTCAAGTAGGAACACGACGAATAAAATCGCATCTATTTTTAAAATTTCACATCTTTCATATCTTTGTGAACCATGTTCATAGTACTAGAACTCTTAACTGCTATATGACATTTTGAGAGGCCGCGGTAGCTATCTAATGCAATATCGCAATTATGGGACTTAATATACATTTAGGGATTCTTATTTTTTATATTTATGATAAAAATATTGTTGTGGCGCAGAGGCACAAGCGTGCGACTGTAAGCGCGACAGGTTGCGGGTTCGATTCTTACTCCAGGAAATGTAAAATTTAGTATTTACATTTCTTGGGTTTGGTAACAAGGCAAAGCGCGGCGTTGAGTTCCGCCACTCAACACGCAATGCCTCAATACGGAGGAAAGTGGGGAACGGAAATGTTGAAAGAGAATGGAGTGTCTTAACACTAGGTTCTCTGGTTCCCTCTGCCGACCCTGCTATATGCGGGATACAGCGTGAAGTTAAAAAAAATAAATAAAAAAAATAAAAATATTTCTGTAACTTATATCATAGTGATAAATGTTGTAATTTAAAAATAATATTCTTCCTTTAAGCTTACTTTCCGATGGCAGCGGTATTAAATGTCTATCTTAAATCATTATAATGTCTAAAAAAAGCAGGTAAGATAAATAAAAAACAATATTGAAATGATTGTATATTTGATTCTTACAAATTCCTTAACGATTCTTAAATTAGGTTACAGAATAACCAACACCCTACGTTACATACATGTGTATGGATGTTGATAAACTAAAAGTACACTCGTCAACACAGTTTTTATATAAAAATAATAATTTATTCACATTATAAAAATATATATTTCTTTAGTAATTACGTAACATATGTTGACGATTTTACTTGTGAATAACGCCGGGTAAAAAAATTTTTGAAAAAAATAAATTCATAGAAATTATGTTAGAAAGAGCCTATTTAAAAGTAATATATGAATCATATACCTGCGTTACGGTAGGTATAAGGTTTCAAGAAGTTCTATAGTAAAATTATTCTAAGATATTATATAAAACAGAATGGTAACCTGTCTAGCACCGAAATAAACATTTTTGTCACATCTAATAAAATGATAAAGTGATTTCGTTTTTATTACAATTTTAGAGTCAGGTGTAGCTAAAAACTTATATATTTAAATATTGACATTATAAAAGTACAGAATTGTCAATATATTGGACAAAATTACTTCTAAGTCTAAGTATACTTGAGTATTTATAAAATATATTCATATGGAGAATAGTATATTCTATAGTTAAATTATTGTATAACTACATGTACTTAAGTGTACATAGAAAGAAAGGAAAAGAAACTTAATTATTTACAAATAAGATATATTAGAAGTAACAACTACAATTTACAATAATTATTTATCTATAATTTCATAATTTCGTAAAATATATATAAAAATAGCAATTCATATTACTTTATTCGAGAATTCATTAAATCCGATCCATAGTTTCTTTTGCAATTTTTTTTATTTCAACCCTGTGCTGACTAGGATTGACACTTTAAACTTAACATTAATTAAATTTAAGTAAATTAGGTAATTTTGTAACTATCACCACCGAATAACGAAGACACGAAGAAAATGGCGTCAGAATGTGAAAGTTACAAAATCATAACGCTTAAAACGTATATAAATATGTATATTGGCAGTGATTATTGAACGTTAAGCACTTTCTTAAATTCATATTACGATTACAAAACTATACTACTTGAGTAAATATATTGATCGTTTATTTTACAAAATCGAGTCGAATTAGTCAAATACAAAATTTTTGTAAAATTGATAATTTACAAAAAATATATTTACAATTTGATACGATCACTTCAAACAGACAAATTACCGCAAACTCGATATCGTTAGCTATTTTTTTGTAAAAACATAAAAAAAAATACAATTTACACGTCTAAATACATTTTAAAAACGTACAAATCGTTTTAAGACTATATTATATTAAAGATATTGATTAAAAAAATAGAACGATATAAAATTAATTATATGTCAACAATCGAAGTGATATTATCAAAATTACCCAATTATTTGGGCTTTTAGTCCCATTCGCCGATGAACATGTGACGCGCGTTGGGCGCGGGCGGTGGTGGGAAGCGGCCGGGGACGGGCAGCCGGCCGTACACTGCGTAGGGGTCGTATGGATCACCGTCTGTAATTACCGGTTAAATAATTATTATATTGAAAATGTTATTAAATGCTTCGGATGATATACCGACACACATAGTACACAGTTAACTCTTAACTCTTATAAAAGGAAAAATAGTACAAAATAAAGTTGCCTAATATTAGGCTTAAAACTAGGTAATAAACATTGTTTTTTATGTCTAAAGCCTATATTTATAAAAATATATTAAAAATTTTAAAATATTTTTAATACGATTTTTCGTTAAGAGTCAACCGTATGACTGAGTAAAATGGATCATGGTATATTAGATGAATATAATTCATGCTTTCATAAAAAGAATGACTTGCGGAACATATTTAGTATTACGAATACATCTATGAATGTTTTTTCATGAAAAAGTACAATATTATTGTATTTTTTTGAATAATTTTTATTAAAATAATTAATTTATTAATTTTGAATATTTGTAAATATTATTTTAGTATACTTAGATTCATTAGTTATTATTATTGGCACCATATTAATGGTGGGGAACGGAATTGTTGAAAGAGAATGGAGTGTCTTAACACTAGGTTCTCTGGTTCCCTCTCCCTCATGGTTTTTGAAAATTTATGTTTAATTCAATATTGTATTTATCAAATTCATTTTTTTATTCAGTTATCGTAATTTTATTAAAATGTCTTAGTTATTTTTTTAATCAAATTGTGTTATATTATAGGTATTAAGATTCGAGCAATGATGTCGAACGATTGCACAAGACCTGATTTAGGACATACATGGTCACGACGTTATGTCCGCTGTATACAACAGTTGGTGTACCTTTTCAAACTGTGAGGCAACTTTGTAGGGTTTACTATGTTTAGAAACGTAAATTTTGAATAAAATATAAATTATTTTTAATATACTACTGTACGTGTAAATTAATTTTACACAGCATTGTTATAATATTTAATAATACAAATATTTACTAATTAAATAGTAACCATATAATTTGATATGAAAATATTTTTAAAATTCTAATTATTCGGTTGAAGATCCCGTTTTTAACATTTACTTCATGATAATTTAAAAAGGATATTCATTATGTATTTTAAGAGATTTGTGATTTGTATCTTCCATAATATTAAAGAACAAAAGATCAGCAATAACAAAATTGACAACAAATATTTTATATTCATTTATTTAATTGTAACTTATATCTATATCGCTTTGGTATTTACTCCTATATAAATTTAGAAAAATGAATAAAGCGAAGCCATGTTCAAGTCCAGCGGCGGTCTGATGTCGCTGTGATCTCATGTAATGGTATGTTGATGGAAAAATATAAGAGAAAATATATATCTGTCGTAGAAAGGGAAAAGGAATAAAGGCTAGGTTTGCAGATTGAAGCGAAATTTCTAGTTAAGACAATGTCTAAGGAAGTTATTGCAAAAGTTTTTTAGCTGGTGTATAAGTATATAAATATATATATAAAAATTGTTGCCGATATTTCATAAAACGCTAGGAAGAAAACTAAATTGGTATAATTTTTAAGTAGAAAAATAAGAAAACTAAGGAAAGTAAGCCCCAAAATCCAGAATAAAAGAGAATAACTGGAAAACACCAAGTATGTATATATCGCATCATAACACCATGAGAGTTATTGGGTGAATTGATATAAATATATAAAGTAGAGGTCAGATAGAAAAGGAATAACCAAGCGTGATGCGTGCTACAAAGCCGTAGAACCAACTTAGTCGATTACCATAGCATTAATAGGAATCGTGTAGATATACTTAAATTTTGAATAAACAGTGAAAGGACACAAACGTGTGAATAAACTAAGCATGAGGCGTGCTAAGCGAAGTGAATAAAAAAGGGGGGTAAATACCAAGATTGTAGCGTAGATTGTATTGATTAGTTAGCGGGGCTGCTGAATCACTAGCGGCCGGCGTTCCCTGTTGGGATAGAATTGATACATGAGCTTCTCTTTTCTCGGACGGTACGCACCGATTCCACTTTCATATGAACGTGCGTGCCATATGGGCGCCTGTATGGGGACGAATGGGGGATGGAAGGGGCCCTGTTGGACCACGCTGTAACGCTTGCTGGGCACTGGAGTCTCCTTCAGTGTGAGGCGTTCTGTCATCGCTGGGAGCACGTGCTTGCCCGTCGCTTTCACAAAGTTGGGTACACGCGCGCGAAGTCCGCAGTAGTAGGGATCATCTGTGAATCAAAGGGAATAAAGTTAGATTGTTTTAAATTTTGTGATTATTATATTATTAAGGGGGTCAGGTGATTACGAAGTAAAGACAAGCAAAGAATATATCAGTCGCATATGCGTTAAATTCTGGATATTGAGTCAAGAAACCCGATAAGATCAAGCAAAAAAATGAAATCTTTCAAACCATATAATGGTCTATTGATACTAATATTGAAATTTTATACAGTAATTAGCAAATGTAACAAAACTTAAGAATCACACATTTTCTAGGAATCATAAACAATTCCGATGTTTCATACATTTACGGTAACATCATATAATATCGCAGGTCATCAACAGTGTTGTGCCATCACATACGCATAAACTGCCTTAATGTGTCTATTATTTATACTTAAGCATTATAATTCCTAAGTAATATTTAAATTCCACATAAGACAATGCGACATTACAAATTATTATTTACTAATCTATCCAACAGCATATCACACGTTTTTGTCATTACTCATTTATTGCTTGAAAAAAAAGAACTGTGAATGCTAATAATATATTATAAATATCTTATTATAGTGGTTGAAATAAACTAAGATGTAGGACAAAGAATTTATAATAAAAATTATTATACGCTTATTAAATTAGGAATTCAAGATACTCCTACTAGTAGGTACATAGGCAACATTTAACGTTTCAATATCTTTCTCACGAACGATTGACAAAGCATAGATAATTGCATTACCTTTTTTCTTTATAGTTTACTGTTAAAATACTCTTAACGTATTTAATTTAGGAACTTAGAATTCGTATTTAAAGTTATATGAAAAATATAACATATTGCGTTCAGTTTTCATCATTTTTACGTATTTGCCATAATTTGTCGTAAAAATCTCAACTGTCCTGTGTCTTGACTAGGTCCATCTAATCATAAGTTAGACCGTTCTATATCTTTCTTACATCTGAAAGACAATATGTTCTGGGACGCAGATTCCCCAATTGTACTTTGCCAAAATACTCGAAGAGTAAAATATTTTGAATATAGCCCCAAATAAAATTCAAACCAACAACTATCACATTAAAATGAACACTTCACTTTCAATTCAAAAAAAAAAAACAATGAATGCGTGCACTTTATGTTCCGCATCCTACGCCTGCAAACCGTCTATTTAAATATCAAGGATATGCCCAAATGTCAGATAGAGGTTGCGAAACAGTATTGTCTGGTAACCTCTGCTCTGCTCCATCTGTGACATTTGGGGCAAACGTGAACTTATATCTGTAAGCACGTCATATAAAGCACGCGTAAAATAAATTGATTTTCAATACTTATTCGTTGTTCTAGTCGTAAATATTAGTAACTATAAATCATGTTTCACTGCTGTATTTATGGTGAACGAGATTAGAGATACAGCAGAAGTTAATTACTATTTGTTGCAGAAATAATGAAAACAGTGTCGTCGTGGCAGAAGTGTCTAAATACATACAGTAGTTCAATCGATACCCAGTTAAATAAATATATATATTCAAAATAATTCATGGCAACTAGACTAATTGGGGCGTAGTTGATGCAATGGGGGACAGAGTTAAATATTTTTTCTATTCGATTCTTTCTGCATTTTATGTAACATAAAATAAAATTAAGAACACATGATTTTTTAATAAACCTCATCAATACTTCATACGTTTGTCAAGTATACGGTATTCCCGTGATGAGATCAGGTGAATTCTACATCTATTTATATAACATGACTTGCTTATCAAATGTCCACCTACTTAGTATTCTGACACGAACGTGCGTGATTTGACTCAAAATACAAATTAAACTCCATTATTACCGAACTAGAATATAGTCTGTAGGTAACACAATATTTTTTTTCCAACTGCATGCTTTATATCGTCTAAAAATATCGCTTGAAATGTCTTCGACACGCTTTTTTTCGATATTGTAATTAAAATTTACTAGAGCTATTAGAAAAGATCTGGTTTTCGTATAATAGTAAACTTTAAATCGTGAATATATTCACGATTTTTATATTTCTCTATAAAAATTATTGAAATGATGCCATCGTAACACAATTGGGTACCAGATAGTAACCGTGGGTATCTATATATAAATACATGAAGCAAAAATTTTTTCCCTTTTTAACGAAAATTACGCGGACGGAGGAGCATGAAACTTGGCACACTAATAGTTTATATAGAGAAGAAGTGCAGAACGCTAATATTTTTTATAATAATGCATAAAAAGTATATTAAATTAATAAAATAAATGTTACACACACTACCATGGTTTGACATCCATGCTTATACAAAGTGACATATAGATTACCAAAGACAACGCGTTGTTAAAGCGTCAACGGGGACACTAGTATTTATAGCATTATAATTCCATTTCTAAATGACAAAATAAAGCTTTGTAACTTAATTATCAAACCTACGAAAATGGGAAAAAAATATTGAAATCAATAATACACACATTTTTTACTAAAACTAGCCAAATATAGAAGATATCATATTGTTAGAAATCATAATCTATGGCGAGAGTATATAAAGTCGATTGAAATTACCCTCGTTCCTTTTTGCCATCGATTATCCTAGAAAACGTCACTGACCTTACTCTGAACGATTTTCAATTTTATTTTTTAATTGATTGAGAAGTTATTATCCCATTCTAACTTAATATTTTTCGTAATTTCTTAGAATATATACAAAAAACCTAATCGATATTTTTTACCCTAAACTCAAGTTTCATCACCAATCGATACAGTGTTGAAACGAAGTTTTGACATTAATGATTTATAAACGATGATCCCTTCAACAGCATTGATATCGCAATATTTGTTCTTGCATCATGTACAATTGTAATTTACATGTTCATAACATAAATCCTAATGCTTATTAAGTATTGTGTATTACATTGAATCATAATGTATGTATGTAGTGACTGGTAAATATCCTATTTATTAAATCAACTATATGTTTAACCGATTTTGAAAAAGGTAGAGGTTCTCAATTCGATTGTTTTTTTGTTTGTTACCGAATAACTTTTTATTGGGTGAACCAATTTTGATGGTTCTTTTATAAATGATAGATAATACTTCTGATGTAGTCTCATTCAAATTTAGTTAGGATCTGACAAGTAGTTTTTGAGTTATTCGTAATATTATTTGAAGTAGTTCTTTTTTCATTAAAATATACTATTGAATAGTATAATATTCAAATGTGTGTTTATCCATTTCTCAATGTTTGTATTGGTTTGTTTATGTTTTATTATTCGTCGATTATTAGACGATATCAATTTACTTATAAGGAAGTTAGATATTCATGTAGGCGACTTTACTAATCAACATATATATTAACATAAAAAAGCGCTGTAGAAGGCACTAGTGGGATGCTGTAAGTGTAGGCGATCAAAATCTTACTAAAAACTAGCCTCTCAATACACTAAGAGCTTAGTCCCTACCTGAAATGCATCGATTTGCTCACAGCGCATTTCTTGAACACAATTTATTACCTCGGAATAATTAATGCAACAATGGTAGTGCTATTTTTTTCGAATCTCCCTTTTAAGTTAATTAAATCCCACAATAGCTACGCAAGTTTAGTGTTTTGTGTTCCTAATTTAATGAGTATTTTAAGTATTTTAATTAGGGATAAAATGGTTCATATATCTTATGTAAAAGGTAAAAACCACAGAAAATGTTTACAACGACATTATTTGCTGCAAAAATATTATTTAAAAAAGTAAATATATTTAGTCTATTAAATATAGCAAAAATTGTTTGACTTACCGTATTTCTTGTTATCTTTTCCTTTATCTGACTTTCCTCTTGGGAACTGCGTTGGGACGCGTTCGTTAACTTCAATATCATCGTAATCCGGCTGTGAAACAATAAATTATTATTTCATTAAGTTTAAAAATTCTTTTTCTTATTGTGTTCATTTCATTTCGAACAAAAAACACAAAACATTATTTCCATCGAAAATTAAATGCTATGCAAATCTATTTTCCTTTTATCTTATTTAGTCTGATCGTATTCCTTAACCCATAAGTCTGTAGATCTCGGCTCGAGCTCTAATTCTAAGGCTTTACAAGTCGTCCGATTGAAATGTTTCAAAGGATATAAACAGCGTCACTTCGATTACGCTATTGGATACATAGAACACACAGAATTCTACTAAAACCAGATTGTTTGTAGCAAAACGTGAAAAAACATTTAAAGTAATGCGTGGGTACTCGAATAGTCAAGTATCCCTTATCTTCTTACAAGGTAAAACGAGATCAATGGACAACTTATGTTGATACGACACTCATATTGTAGGAGAGACTTATTGACTTCAAGAAATGTTCGCCACCCCGACTTCAGAGTACTTTCGCTCAGCAACTATTATAGTAATGTGTAAAGTATTATATAAGGATAATGCATATGCCGTCACGTCTGCTGAGTTCGTTTTAGTATTTAAAACATTTCTTTCACTTTTATTAATATCATATTTTATAAATAATGAACAATAAAAATATTATTTAAGTATATTAAAATTATACTATCTGTAAGTATTTTTTTTTCTTTTTTTTAACTTCACGCTATATCCCGCATATAGCAGGGTAGGCAGAGGGAACCTGAGAACCTAGTGTTAAGACACTCCATTCCCTTTCAACAATTCCGTTCCCCACTTTCCGCCGAATTGAGGCATTGCGTGTTGAGTGGCGAACCCAAGAAATGAAAATACAAAATTTTTCATTTCCTGGAGTGGGAATCGAACCCACAATCTGTCGCGTTTACAGTAAGTTTAAGTATTTCTACACAGATTATAAATATATCTGAAATCTTAAGATCGCAATCTGTTAAATCGATTTCTATTGTTATTTATAGTTTGACACGAGTGTACATTGAATCAATAATAAAAGTAAGCAAAATAGACATTCCCGATCTTTGTCATGTCATAGCATTGCTATTTCGATAAAGCAATAAAAAGGCAGGACTTCACGCCTACTGACATTCATCTTCGGCGGCGACGATATCTTTGATGCTATCGATATCCGTTCCAACTCAGTTAAACATATATATTTGCGTTTATTATCTATATTATGGATTTGAAGTATATATTTCAGTGAATTTGTGCACTTTTCAAACGCAATCGGCAATACGGTAATAACAGAAAGGAACTACGACAACGAAGACAGTAATAAGGAAGCTATCGGATGATAATTCAATTCCTTATTAAAAATGTTATCATTTAAAATATCTTCAATATGTTCTCTTATGATATATACCATATGTCTTTGTTGAAACTATTCAAAAGAAGCCCAATCCCAGATTAAAATGATTTTTAACTTAAAGCAGAATAAAGCTTTTTTTTTAGTCAAGACATTCCTATCAATGATAGGTTAAAAAAGTAAGTACAACACATCACTCATTTAACTACTGTTCTGATAGTTGATACAATAAAAAGGAAAAGAAACTCTAGCTACTGGTACGCTATATTTTATACACACGGTCTATAAACAGATATCTAATGTCGGATTATTAGATGAATTCCGAGCTAACAGGCGTTAAATGACTGGACTTTCACTTCGGCTCGAGCACACTGCATAACGTTATTGGGTCTTAATGAGTTTGGTAATAATTTTATATTAATAAGATTGAGTACGGAATTCAACAAGTACTTGTTGGATGTTGAATATGAAATCATTTTTTAATATGGTAATCAGAGAGAACCTAAAGAAAAGAGGGTATCTAGAAACAAAACACTTGAGTGGCGGAACTTAACACTGCTTGTTATCTTACCAGAGTGGGGAAATGAAAATAATTTAATTAAAGGATAATTCTTCAAGATTTCATTCTTAACCTGATTAAATGGCCCAAATTTTTTATCATTTTTGGCATAATAAAACGTGTTCCTATGAAAGTGGGTGTACCACAAAATATATGTATGAGATACCTAATTTCATAGGGACACGTTTTATTATGTCAAAAGTGTATAAAAAATGGGCCATATTAATTAGATGAATGAAATCTTGAAGAATTACCCTAAAATTTGTTTGGACCGAACTCATAATAATCGTGTTCACAACCAGAGGCTATCCCACCGTGATGGACTCATAGAAATGTAAATGAATGTTTAAGGAATAATTTTGAATTGAAATTAAATATTGAATTATAATTTGGCATTAAGAAGATAATGTTGTTGTTAATCTACAATCTTTGTTTCATGGTACATATTTCATGCAGTACCATGAAATGCATTTCAGTTGAAAAACTGACTACATATATATAATAAACAAAATTCATTATTCACTTGGAGTTCTCAAAATCACTTTGCGTAAATCGGCCTTTTATCAATCTACAGTACATTAAACGTCCCTTTTATTTTGAAATTCCTCTTCATTTATAATTTTCAATCTGAGGGTCAAGGTTTGATTTCCATTAAAAGCTTTTGTGATTCATGACACTGAGCGCAGTTTAAGTGATTTGTATCCTGTTTCACATTAAAGATTAAGGATTTAGAAGCTTTTTACATATGACAAGTAGTTGATAACTTATTTTAAGTGCCAATCTGCGTAATAAATTTTGATATGAAGCTTGTTAGCGAATAATTGGAATTACTTTACATCGCACGAAGTGAAGTCGTGAATATACATATATTGAAAGCAGACAGTATCAAAACTCATAATTTTATTCTTAATATAGTCCTTACATATTGAATTCGTGATACACTAATTATTTGGTGTTAGATTAATGAATTTTCAATATTGAAATAAGTTGAAAACTGTTTCATGATACAATACATGCAAAGTTAAAAAGAAAGCAAAAGAGAAAATAATTGCTAAAAACTATAATCTTAAACATTACTCATCAAAGTAGGCAAGTCAAATTACGTTATTATATGAAATAGCTGGAGTGGCAATATAATCATTGTAAGAATTTAAAAGGCAGCAGTGAAAAAATAATACAAATTGATTTTAAAATAACTAAACAGTGGCAACGAAGATAATGTAATCTTCACTAGAAGTATACAGAAATAAGATTACACGGTCAGTCTGTAACCGCATCTAATGTGTAAGAAATTGGGCATTATGTGTGTTTGTCGGTTATACTTTAATAATCCTTGGTGTGAATGGTTTCCATTAAACGCAAGCTAGTTGAAGGGCGGCGAGCGTTCTTGGTAAATCGTGATTGCGATATGAATAAAATGTTACGGTATAGAAAGAAAACGTTATTATTAATATGTCTATGAAAATAAAAGAACTATTTTGAAAGAAGGTTAAATTTCAAAATATTAATTGAAGCTTTATTAACAAAGCAAAGCGCGGAGTAGAGTTCCGCCACTCAGCGGGTAATGCTCCAATTCGGCGGAAAGTGGGAAACGTAAATCTTAAGAGAACGGAGTGTTTTAACACTAGGTCCTCAGGTACCCTCTGCCTTCCTTGCTATTTGCGGGATACAGCGTGAAGTTAGAAAGAAAAGGAAACTGCCATTTAGATAACGTTATGAAGTTATGCAGTCCATCCAATACGTGCAGAAAGTGATGCTAGGAGTGACGGTTTCTTAGTTTATTTTAACTATTATTTTAATTGACTTATAAAGTTTAGTTTTAGTATTAGTTTGTTCATGTCTCTTTCTACAAACGCTCTTACAGTTTATTCCTAAAGATGCAATCATTATTCATTTTTTAACATCATTAGTCATGATATTTTTTTTTTCTTTGGCTAAGCTATTAAGAGCCCTTTACGTAATTATATAGCCTCTAAAACTTTTTAAAAATTGGGTGATTTATGACTTTATAGGTCGAATTTTAAACGTTTTATAGCGTTAAAGTGAATAAGAAATAAAAACGTATTGTTATCTTGCTAGAATTAGTAACTTTCTTTATATATTTATTTAAGATATTTTTTTTAAATTTTATTTAAAATTACTAGCTTAGTACACTGTAGAAGTAGAGACTACACTGTAGAAATAAAAAAAAAATAAAACCTCTTAAGATTGTTCAGACTGGGAAAATATTTGTTATAAATTAATATTTAACATCGTGCAAGACCACTCGCTGTGAACCTACAGTTAGATATGAATCCATAGACTGTATTAAGACTCACTCTACTTGCAACAATATTACAAATAAATATTTTAAAACAAAAATTCAAAAAAGTACCTTAGGAATATCGGCTGGTCCGTAACCATTTTCCCTAGGGGGTAGATTGGGAGGTTTTTCACCTCTCCTTTGTCCCATTTGCATCATCAGTTGCTCTCTGGTCGCAGCTACGACGCCATGACCATTATTTCCATTATGGCCATTATGACCGCTGTGACCATTGTGACCATTATGACCGTTGTGGCCATTGTGACCACTGTGACCATATCCTCCGGAGCTGCCGCTAGATCCTGACCCGTTAGCGTTAGAACTGGCGATGCTGTAGGGATCTTCGTCAGGAATAGGGATGCGTGGTCTGTTCTTGATGTCCATTGGTCTTTGAACTGTTGACAAAGAATATATAAGGTTTAAGAAGACATTTTATAAATTAAGCTCAAAATAGTCCTTTTTTGCTGTTATTATAATATTGGAATATCTAAATATATATTATAATTAATATCATAATATTTTTTTTACTTTATCCCTAGCGGCAAAATTAAATTGTAGCGAGGTGGGTTTTTGAAAAATAATCCTATAATTCAAATACCCAAGATTCGTTTGAGATCTAAATTCTAAAATTAGCTTACCAACCAGTATAAGCTAAATTAGTTTATTGAAAGGACGGGATACAACGTTGAAATCGAACCTATGACCTTTAGTGCAGGTAGTTCCAAATACGCCAATTTATAACTAAATATATGTTACAAAATTAAAGCTTGCAAGTTATGCTCAGGACGATTTGAAACGGTCTAGACACGAGTGAAGGTTGACTTAGATATTATGAAATATTTTTATTTAAATTTTATTTTACTAGGTATTTGTAATTTACATAAAAATTGTCATTGCACAAATTAATATTTAATACATTTATTCATTAAAAAATGTTGAATTAGTTAATGGCATTTTATGTGTGTCAAGGTTTGTGGTACATATTTTAAAATGGAAAAATAAAAAGAAATATACTTATAATTGATAATTATACCAAAATGTTTTTGATATCTATCTATATATAAATATGTGCAGCAAAAACTTTGGATCTCTTTTTACGAAAATTAGGCGGATGGAGGAGCATGAAACTTAGCACACTTATACTTTATATAGAGAAGGAGTGCAGAATGCTAATATTTTTTTTAGATATTGCATAAAAAGTATATTAAATTAATAAAATAAATGTTACACACACCATGGTTTGACATCTATATTTTGATTTCCATGTTTATACTAAGTGACATATATATTACTAAAGACAATATGTAGAAAATGTTAAAGGCGAGACTTCTAACCACAGAAGGTTGCAATTTGACATATAGAGTTTAAGGGAGCATTAAGAGAGAATTTCTCGAAATGACTAAGAAAAACGAGATTTAAGCTTTTATAATATATAGATATATTTTTTGCAGCAACATACCGTTTCCCGCTCAACAATAGATTTTTTTTTTATTTTATCGTCACTAAGACACTTTCCGCCAAATTGAGGCATTGCGTGTTGAGTGGCGAAACTCAACGCCGCGATTTGCCGTGTTACCAAACCCAAGAAATGAAAATACTAAATTTTAAATTTCCTGGAGTGGGAATCGAACCCACAACCTGTCGTGTTTACAGTCGCACGCTTGTGCCTCTGCGCCACGATAGGCGTTAAGACATAAAAATAATAATAAAAATAATTGCAAGCGCTTGAGTGGGAAATTAAGCCACAACCATTTGCATCACACACTGTCCCACTGCACATCGATAGCCTCTAAGAATTACCATACTATTTTTTATATTATAAATTCTTAATAGCTCATAAAATCTAATAACAAAACGCCTGATGGATTATATTATCTAACACTTTATGCATTCAAATAGCATTTTGCAATCGACCCCAACGTAACTTCGTGATGCAGCGATCGGATGGCAATCACCCGCCACGACTAGAACCTACGATTATGCGACGGTAAAGGTTGTAACATATAAATTAATATATACAATAACTATATAGATAGTCACATTTAACGCCACCTCTTTATGAGCTGTTAGCCTTAATATATTACTTATACCGATTCTAATGTTTAATCGCAGTAATAACAAGCCTAGATAGTTTCTAGAAATCTAAGTGATCTAAGAGATTGTTTGCGAATATGGACACTTTGTTAATGTTGGGAAATCGTCATTATGTATGTATCAAATTACATTTAAATTACTTATCGTTTATTCTCAATTCTAGAATTTTGTACGCTTTAGCACTAGTAGTACGTAGTAGTATTTATTCTCATCATGTTGATGAAAGTGGGACAGTGTCTAACTATGTACATGATTATAACTAATCATACTAACTAACCTATAACTAGGTTGGATTGTTATATCTAATGATCATATTTACTCCCAAGAAAGCCGTTTACCCAGCCCCCCTTGGCAGGAGGACCTTTTCCAACAATTAATTGGTTAATAACACACCCGAGGGACACCCCCGTCTTAACGGGAATAGATAATTAAGGTCTGGTACCCTCTTCCGTAAGGAAAACAGAAGATCATCTGATTCTTACTCTAATGATTATATTTAAATCATTTTCATATTTCCGCTATTGTAAGACAAAAAACGGCGTTTAGTTTCGCCTAAGTGGCAGTTACACGCAGTATGTGTGGAAAGTGAAAGTGGGAGAACGGAGTGTCTTAGCACTAGGTTCTCATTGACCACCCTGCTATGTGATAAAATCGTAAATCTGCTGTTTATAAAACTTGAAATTTCCTGTCTTTGATCTTCTATCATTTTAAATTAAATCGAGTGAGGCAGCGGAAATTGTTTCAAAGATTTAGTTGTACACAGTAGGCAGCGTTTATTAATTTCTAATAACCAAATACCTCCAAAATGACTGGTAGAATTGAGTGTCTATGAGGCAATTTTTATCATAATGAATCTATAAATTACTTCAATACAATTTAAATACTCAAACCTTAACACGATTATATGACTGACTTATATTATAATGGTGATTGAACAACATGATTTATAATATTTCAGTTTCGACATACGAGTACATACATAAAAGTGTAAGAATTTGTGATTGTAATTTTGATATATTTTTTGTATAATTTTACATTTATATATATATTATATTTCTACGTGCGTCTATTAGTTTTGGCTAGCAATTTAAAAGTAATAGAAAAACTAAACACGGCCTCTACGTTAATCCTTAGGCTAAGCAAGGACAGGTGCGCCAGAGTTGAATACGATAGGCGTACATAGTATCTACATATCTTGATTCTAGGCTTGAAAAGATCAACGTGTGTTCACAGCGAACACAGTTCACAACGGCATTAGAATCCAGATTAGCTTCGTCAATGGCCTGAATCTTTAAATGGTACAAAAGTTGTCAATGTCCAGAAAAAGGTGATCGTAAAATTTAAGATAAAACCACTTCTGGCACCAACTTCAAAGGATTTCTCCGGCCACTACAGATAATCTCTGAAAAATATATGAAAGCAAAGTTTTATTTTAGCACACGTACTTACTTAGTTTGCAGACAATTGAATAATCTTAAAAGCGTATAATATTTTGTTACTCAACGTTTCCATTTGCCTTCATTTGCAACATCGAGATCACTTTTGCTTTTTAAAACCGTATTAAACTTCCTATTGTAGGTTATTCGCGCTATTTTGCATAATATCAGTCACGATTCGTTTGACCAACTTTAAAAATTCGATTGCTGCTAATCTAAAGCTCGAAATGATCTCTCTAATGAGATATAGGTAGATGGATCTATTCTGACGATCTAGTTATGCCACAGTTAGTCACGAATGCGTCCGACCTTCATGATGAAATCGAAATTTGTCGGTCCGCAGAACATACTGTTTATGTTAACAAAGAATTAGTGAGTTTACGTTACCATGTTACAGAAACACATATTAAGGAACAATGCAGAGAGTGCTAAAGGAAGATGTCGTTACAATTATTTATAAATTATTAACTTTTATCCTTGGCATATTTCCACATGATTTTGTTGTCCTCTAAAGAGTATACTTAGTTTAATTTTAACAAAAAATAAGTTAAATATATTTTTTTCAGTAAATCCTTACTTATATTATAAATGCGAAAGTAGCTCTGTCTGTCTGTTACGCTTTCACGCCTAAACCACTGAACCGATTTTGATGAAATTCGGTATGAAGGTAGAACTAAACTTAGGAAAGGACATAGGATATTTTTTATTGCGAAATTTTTTTTATAAAAAAAAATATTTTTATTTCTTATAATTTTTTTTTGACAAATAGTCTAGACCTTGGGAAAGACTATAGGCTACTCCTTACACGTCGCGCGATATAACCGAATTCCACGCGGGCGAAGCCGCGGGCGGAAAGCTAGTAAATTATAATTGGTGCAATCTCGTCGCAGCCTGAACAGTTAGAATTTTAAAAAAGTATGTAAATAGAGAATAAACTAGCAAATTATTAAAATAGATACAAAATCAATAAATTTGTTTGAGCTTTACATCCGATAAACAGCGGTTAGACCGCGTAACCGCTGCAGGAAATCTAGAGTCTTATCAACGCTGGGAAATCACGGGAATCTCATAGTGTGGTTTCTTTCCCATAAATTCTGTGCGATTTGCACAAAATCAATATCGAATATGGAATGGTTGTTGGCAATATGGTTAAGCGAGGTTAGAAATTCATAGTACACTTGAGTGAAATGAGGAGTGCATCACGAGATTCAAGTTAGATAGTATTGTTGCCTAACAATAAGCGGGCTACTGAGAAATGAGCCAGTGCATAGTTGATGTGGTTGCGTGCTATGAGAACTAAATCAGATTTGCAATTTATAATAAAATTGCTGGAAATCAAAAATGTTTGCTTTAAGTGCATTTGGGAAAGCTGTTTTCTGTTTTAAAACATACTTATTATATATATAAAAATATCTTTCTTGTACACTAAAACTTTATTAGTTTTATGTTCGTCCCGAATCTGTTCTTGCTCATTAATAAAAATTAATTCAGTAAAAAAGAACAAATAAGATATAGCTAAATGATTGGCGATCACCTTGATATTATCAAATTGGGCATTTTTTTGCAATTACTGTGCGATTATCGAAACTTCACTTTAAGAATCAATTGAAAAAGATTCTTTAGTCATACACACAATTAAAATGATATGTAATAAAGTTGAATTTCCTTAACTTACGATTTTTTTCTTGCCAAGGTCGTAACGACGTTGTTTAAGACATATATTTAGTTTGGCGTGAGAACGTTGCATTATAAAAATTAAAATTTTGTTCGTTAGCTGTTTCTTAATGATAAGTGTTGAGGTCGGTTCATTGTTATTGCATAAAGCTGGGGCTGCGCTCTTTGGAGGTCTGAGGCAAGGTAAAATGTGTAATATTAGATTGAGTGTTCATTTAACAGAATATTTTAATTTTTAACTTCCAACAAATGAATTTTTGACTGTCATTCTATGCCTAACCGTTTGTATGTTCTCTCATCTATATATAACCCATGTAAGTTGTCCATCTTAGCTGAATGTATATGGAAATAATTAAAAGTGTATATCGATGACGCGTGACGGATATTCGATAACGTCCTTGTAACGTTCCTACAATAGGCATATTATAAGCGACGAATTAGCGTTGAAGAAGGTGCAGTTTATCTCACGAGTTTTGAGTCATTGAAAATGACACCAATTCTATCTCCAGTCAAACTACTATATTGTGAAATGTACAAGATGTGTTTTGACAAATGCGGTTCATGGTACATTATTGAGATGGTATTCTTTTCTACATTCAGATAAGAAATAGCAGCGTCTTCGGAACAGTGTGTCTTTGTCATGGCGATTCGTGTTAGGTAATTTGTTTTCTACAAATTGTATTGTGAATTTATGTCAACTTTGCAAGGCAAATGTGATTGTTCCCCCGATTTGGCTGGTGCGGTGCGGGAAATAGACCATAACGTCAAGCTTAATGATCGAGCACACGCTATCCGATATAGATTATTTTATGGCAGACCACAATTTACATTAAGCTCAGGGCTATGATTTTATCCACAGCTCGACCCTTAATTTGTTTTTTTGTAAAACAATTTATATTGTGGCCGTATGTTTTCATTTTATTTTACATTATAGACGTTTTAGTATGCGGAAGTACCTACATGGTCTTCGTCTGATTAGTTTTTAATTTAAACTTCGTATTGCTCCAAGGTAATAAAATGGGTTGGACAAAATGGTTTCCTGTTCTGTAGTTTTTGTTGGACTCGTACCATGACAAATGGGTGGCCAATGCTCGTTCAATTAGTATACGATAAATCATCACGATTCTGTTTTTCTATCCATTTTTCCTTATTTAATAAATTTCTATTTATAAATGAATTTTCAGAAATTACTAATAATAATTAAATAAATTTTATGCAAAACTTTTTATATCTTAAGGTAATTTAAAAAATAAATATAAAACAGTAACGAATACACAAGTTACAAATTAATTAGTTCAGTTCAAGATTTTATCTTACAAAGGAATTTAAAGCATCAGTGTTACAAAAGCATTAGCGTTTTGCAATGAATAAATCTTTGAAGAATTTTTACATGAAAGGAAGGAGGTTTGTTAGGCATAACTTTGTAATTTGTACAAAAAACTTACTACCGTGTTAAAAAATCGATTTAATAATTGCAAATTATATTGAACTACTTAATGGACGTCAATATTTTTTTATTCGATTACTGTTTTTATTATCGATTTTATATCGATAGTAAAAACTGTAATATATGATTACCGATTTGCTAATAATATAAAAACTATTGTAGTAATCAATGGAATATATGTGACTGTATTTAACGTCTCTGGGTTTCATTCTGAGCTAAGTTATATTTTTTTTTGCATCCTTGACTTGAATCATCATGATATGTTTAAAATAAAATATATAATTTAAATAATTAAAAATCGAAGTCATCGGTTAAGAGGAAACTTATTCAAAAGTGCTATAAAAACTACAATATATTGTCGTGAGGTCAGTCCACTTGCCAACCGGATGTATACTTAGTTCCTGTACTATATAAATTTTAAAGAGTTAAACAAAAGAGTTTGCTAACGGTCATTCGATTGGTCGAAGTTTTGTGACGTCTCACGACGAATGACGTCATAAAACCTGACCCATAGATTTTTGCTCTTGTTCATTTTTGGCCGGAAGTAGGTATTAAAATAAGGATTCCCATAATGCCAAGCGTTTTGGGAATTCCTGGTACTAACCGCAATGATCTAGTCTGCGTCAATAACGGAAGTGTTAATGATTCTTTGTAAAAATTGAATAATGTCGCAAAAAATTAAAGAATTGCAAGAAAGGAAATTACAATTTCGTTTACAATACCGTGACTTTAAAAGAGAAAAAGTAAATCTTTTTTAATATCTTTTGTATTTTGAAATAATTAAGATTCTAACGAAAAAAGAAAACCAAGTTAAAAGAAAATGCATTAAAAAGTACAATTATTACGAATTACCCAAAAACAATTCCACATATGTTAACTAAATTTAAATGGCACTGCATCAGAAACATGTGAAAAACGAATCACCCAAAATGGTTCACCCAGTAAAATATTTTGCTGTAACTCACATAAAAAATACAATCAAAGTAAGAACCTCCTCCATTTTGGAAACCGGTAAAAAAAAGTTAAGCCTTACCTGGAGGCAATTTCGATTTCAACATATCCATAGCGACAACGTTGATGACCAACACCCATATCGGGCACTCCAATAAGTCGCTGTCTGATTTGACAAATGCAACTGCACTCAAGCATTGTGTCTCCAGTCTTCTACGATCGGGGTACGCACGTCTCAGCTCCCGATTCACATTTGATTGGAACTTCTTCATATCGAAAAGCTGTTAACAAAAGAATAAAAAATAAATTAGTAAGCCATAAGTATGTAATTTATATATATGTCACTCTATTTTCCACATACAGACATTCTTTATTGAATATTGGAACTTTAGGTAACACTATCTAACTAGACAATGTTCACACAAATCCTATCTCTTTAGTAAAATATAGAAAGAGTGGGAAAAAATACGAAAAGACCATAAATTATAACTACTAAATAACTTTCTTTCATTATGCCTGTCGTGGCGCAGATTCACAAGCGACTGTAAACGCGACAGGTTGTGGGTTCGAGTCCCACTTCAGGAAATGTAAAAGTTTAGTATTTTCATTTCCAGGGTTTGGTACAAGGCAAAGCGCGGCGAGGAGTTCCGCCACTCAGCACACAATGGAACGGAGTGTCTTAACAATAGGTTCTCAGGTTCCCTCTGCCTACCCTGCTATAAGCGGTATAAAGCGTGAAGCTAAAAAGATATATAAATATCTCTCTAAATATATTTGTAATGATTATACTGTTTTATTTCTAATCACATCACGTAATTAAAGCTTAATGAAACTAATTTCTTATGGCAGTCAGTTCTGAGTCCTATTGTTTATATACACGCCCGAAAGCATCATAATAAATAGATGGAGCCAGACAAATCAATAGACTTAGCGATGTTATCGAATTAATATTACATAACAAGGCATCGGTCAATAATGAAAATGAAAACGGTCGAGTGCATAGCAGCTTGATTTGATGTTGCTTCATCGCTAGTTTCTCTTTAATGTAATTATTTTCATACGAAGGGATATTATTTTTTGTAATTATCTCTTAAGTAAAGTTAGTAGATAAGGAAAAATTTTAATTTGATTTTAAATTTGAGATTAAGATAGCTTTGTGATAGTTGAGTAATATTTGATTGTAACATGTTGGTTTTGGGTTCAGTTCTTGTTTATGTTTAGAATATTAATATTTAGATGGTTTGAGTAGACAAAGGTTGTAGTTCACCATCATTGTGATAGGCAGAAATTCCACAAAAACCTCAAAATATACGTAAATTGAAGAGAATCAGGTGTGTGATGCGAAATAACCGAAACATTAGATATTTAGTACCACCTGATACCTGACCTGAGTATGGATTTAATTTTATTTTTTTTTATAACTTCACGCTGTATCCCGCATATAGTAGGGTAAGCAGAGGGAACTTGAGAACCTAGTGTTAAGACACTCCGTTTTCTTTCAACAAATCCGTTCCCCACTTTCCGCCAGATTGAGGCATTGCGTGTTGAGTGGCGGAACTCAACGCCGCGCGTTTTATTTTCATAATTAGTTATGTCCCACCCACATGTCTTAATTAAGTGTAAAACATCTATCAAATACGTACTACTCTCATAATAAAAATAGATCGACCCAATATTATTGCCAATAGTTAATACCAAGTTACATGACGCTCTAAATACACAATTCTTGACTATATTAACGTATTTAAATTGAGTCCAAAGCTGCATTATCACTGCAACGGTGATTTAAATCGGATTTGACATTGACCAAGAGAAAGATGGTATCTACAAAAAACAACCGCCACGCATTCGTAAGTCATCAGCGGTCTTTTCGCCTTCAAACGTCACCGGATTCTGAAGCTCTGTCATGGTGAAAAGTTATTTAATTATTTTGAAGTCTTGGTTGAGCATAACTTAAGTATGTAACCTACTTAACATTACTTATTTTACGTCTCTTCTGGTAAAGAGATGTATTTCTATAATATTATATTCAAGTTATAATTTAAATTTTAATGGAAAAAGAAAATTAACTTCAAATAAAGTGCACAAAAACGTAACATTACTATAAATAACTCTAAAACTACTCATCAGATCTTAACTAAAAATAAATAGGGCCACACACAAAAAAGAATCATGAAAATTGGTTCACCTAGTAAAAAGTTATGCGGTAACACACATATTTTTTTTTAGCTTCAAGCTGTATCCCGTATATAGCAGAGAGAACCTGAGAATCTTGTGTTAAGATATATAATATACAGTCGAATTGAAAACCTCTTCCTTTTATTGAAGTCGATTAAAAACAGGAATAGGTTTTAATTGAATAGTTTTAAATATACCAAATTAACGCCTGTCTTGGCGCAGAGGAACAAGCGTGCGACTGTGAACGCGACAGGTTGTGGGATCGATTCCCACTCCAGGAAATGGAATTTTTCATTTGCTGGCTAAAGCCATAAATAAATACCTCAATTCGGCAGAAGATGAGGAACGGAGTGTCTTAACACTAGGTTCTCTCTGCCTACCCTGCTATGTGCGGGATACAGCGTGAAGTTATGTATGTAAATATACCAAATTTAAAAATATTCTTTTTTTTTTATTTAACAAATTAAAACAACACGATATAAAGCTAATTTCTGTCAAATAAATAACAGATGAAAATATAAATGTCTATTTAATTTTCTTGATTTTCCTCATACAGTACGAAATATTCATATGTTGTACTATTTAGGTATAATTATCTTATTAATATTCAAATCGACAAATATAATAATTTTTTACGACTATATTATGCGAAATATTGGAAAATACTATATTTTATGACAAAATTGCTTTGGCATTTAATTATATAAGGGAATGGATACGAGAGGCTTTACGAAGAACTCTAAAATTAGCGTAGTACAATTGAATATTTCGAAAATTTCGACCAACTAGATCTCAAAAACGAAATTATTTAGTATATATTTTTTTAATTTCATAATACGAAGAAGAAATTCATAGAGTTTTAATTTAAAGGTTTGTATCTTTTAAATGTTGATAGTAGTTAGGGTTGCTAAAGCCTCCAATTACACACTTTCATATATACCATTCCCACGGAAATTGAACAAGAATGAAATTGAAATTAAATAAGTGAAGCAATGACCATTCTTTTCCTGAACGGTGCTATCTTTTCGCATTGTTCTTAAGTTACATAAACTACGGTTAATGGAGTATGAATAACTAATTAACGTTTTGCTGCGTACTAGGAAGTAAACTCCCTATTGTTTGGGTTGACCTAATTAGTATATTTCAAACATATGAATATGTTACTATGATATGTAATGCCATGCTCTATATGAAATGTCAGATGTAACAAGATGGAAGAAGTGATGTTGCGATGAATCTCAACCGACTTTAAAAACAGAGGCTATGAATTTGACTGTATGTTTTTATGTGGGTTACTTTTTGCTGGGTGAACTAATTCTGATATTTTTTTATGTGATAGCTAGTCGCTGTCGCTGATGAGGTCCTTTATACTCGAATGTCAGAGAAGGGTTATGTTTTTCGCGCGTATCATGTATGTTTGTTATTTTTTTTATTACCTCACATCTTCCAAACCCCTGGACCGAATTAAATAATTTACAATTTTTTATATATATTATTTAATACGAATTTTTTTTTGAGAAGACTTTTCTCACTGTATAAGACGAAAGGACTCAATTTCGTTTGCATGGACATTTGTTTTATCTTCCGTCGTTTAAACTGTGATATCTAATTTAGCTTTATACACCCGGTAGTTTCAACTGTGTTTTGTCTTTCATCACTTAGTTCTCTTCGGAAGAGTTTCAAATCTATATATAAATACGTGAGGAAAACCTTTGGATCCCTTTTTGATGATGATCATGAAACTTAGCACACTTATAGTTTATATAGAAAAGGAGTGCAGAATGATAATATTTTTTTAAATAGTGCGTAAAAAGTATATAAAATTAATAGAATAAATGTTACACACACTATCATGGTTTGACATCCTTTAAACATGGATATGTTTATACAATGACAACGCGTTGTTAACGCGTCTACGGGGACACTAGAATATATAAATTTATAATAGAGAAACGTAGAGTGTTATGACATTACGATCACTCTGACTATCCTGCTATGCGGGATAAAGCGTGAAGCTGCAATAAAGAAACATGAATTTGGGATTTCGTAATTCCATCAAGAGGAAATTATGTAGCAATGTCACGGTCAAAGTAAGTCGTGCATATGGTCGTGATGCACTTGGAATGACTACGGCAATAATTTGATAACATTAGACGTTAGTTTTATTGCACTTAAGCTTTACCCACTTAATATTTCGTTCCCAAAGTTGTATGCCTTCTGGGAAATATACTTCTGTTTATATATTACTGGTACTAAAAAAAAAATGTACTCGTCTCAATTTTTTGTATAACATAAGTGTGTTTGACAGAGAGAACTTAGAGTTAATACAAGCTAAATTTAAGACATTGCGTATGGAGTGACGGAACTCAATGTTTCTCTTACAGAGAGTAGAGAAATAAAAAAATATTTCTCCCAAATGGGAATTGAATCCGTATCAATCGGGCTTGCAGTCAGACCCTAACCTACCATGACCACTTTTCCATTATTAATATATGATAACGAAAATATTGTTCGGTATGTAAATTGGACACAGAAACTGTTATAGTACAGTAGACATGTGTGTGACTGATGTACAACTGTACTGCTGTTTTAAATCTCAAGGCTAATTTTTTAAATATAAATAAATCTTAACAAAAAAAATGGTATATATTTAAGATTTTAACTAAAAAAGGAAATCAATATCAACTAAAGAACTAGACAGTAACATTGTTACGAATAACTCAAAAACTACTTGTCTTAAATAAATTTGAATGTGACCATATCAGAAGCACTAGCTATGATATGAATAAAACACATCAAAATTGGTTCACCCAATAAAAACTTATGCTCCCCAGCTTTATAGTTTAAACCTTGAAAACAAAAACAGCCACTTTCAACATAAAGATGTACTCAAATTTCTTAATGAAATAAAATGAGTCTTTAAATATTACCATAGCTCGTAAGAATGTCTGGTAATTATGCGGGCAACCGTGAAATTAATAGAGCATGTTTCGAAATTTCACTACGTAAAGGCATCCGTCTTGACGGAAATGATTGCAGGTAAACACTCATTACACTTGGCCTGGGTTATACTAAATGTACACTTATTATTTGGTAATTTATCAAAAAAATATATATGTATGTATTTAGATAGCTTCACGCTTTATCCCACATATAGCAGGGTAGGCAGAGAGAACCTAGTGTTAAGTCTCCACTATATCTAATAAAATTATAAATTTTACTATTTTTTAACCATTTCCCTAAAAAAGAGTAGGTTAATTCGGATGTATTTTTTATGTGTAAACTATTTACGGGGTGAATCAATTTTGATGATTCTTTTTGATATGATAGCTGATGTTTCTGATAAATAATGAAATGAATAGCTTGTTAAATTTTAATAATTTAGATTATCGTTACTATATATTTTTCAAAATTATATCCACTCTGCTTAAGTAACCATAAAGCATATTGAGTTTCGTCACTCAATACTCAACACTCAATCTCAATATCGTGTGGAAAGTGGAGCGGAGTGTTTTTACACTAGATTCTTCTACTACTCTAGGGAAAAATGCAGGAAGTGTTTTTTTTAAATTATACAATTTGTTTTTAAGTCCTTTTTAGCTTACTTGTTTGGTCTAATGTCGTAAGCCGTCACAAATATCCGTCTACTAATTGTTGAAATCATTATAAAGGCTAACTAAATTTGTATATAGCCTTTCTTATAAATATATCTATATAGCGTTTTTATATGTTTGTATGGGATATTTTTCCTAACATTAAAGCATTGTGGCGCAGCGTTTACTGCAAACGTGATGGCTACGGGTTCGACTTCCATTCGGGGGAAGGATTATATTTAAATTATTTTCATTTTCTTTAGTTGGGCTTCGTCACTCAACACGTAATTTGTTGAATTCGGGCCAAAAGAGTAGAACGTTGTTTTTTGGCACTAGAAACTCTCTGCTTACCTTGTTATGACAAAATAAAAAAAATATATATATTAATAGTACCTTAAATATTTTCTCTTGTTCCAGTGCATAGCCAGGTAGCTTGACAATGTCCTGGCCAATAGCCGTCTCTTCGTTGCTGGTGGCGGCAGTACTCTTCACGAACACGCTACTCTTGGAATAGCGTCTGATGAGTATATTACCGGCGTCGTCCATTTTGATTTTGACGCCCTGTGAACAAAAAAGCAACGTGAAATGTTTATATGTTGTATGTATGTATATTTAAAAAAAATGTATAAAATTTCTGTATTAGGTTTCATTTCATTTAAGTACTAAAAAACAAAATATTTTAAGCTCAGATTGTTATTTTACTATTTAAATAGGTTTAGATTTTAACTTTAACCTAAAATAGTTGATTATCTCATATACGAAATGCAATAGATGGTTTTTTTTGCCAAAATCAGCTTCTAAGCTCACTTTCCTAAGAATATATATTAGAAATTTATTCATGAGGATATTTATTTAAATATATTTATCTTCTATGTAAATTTGATATAAATGTTTCCACAAAACATATTTTTTTTAAACTAACTAAGCTCAAAACTTGTGAAATATGAAGTCGCTAAAAGGACTGCATATAAATCACGATGTTTGTACACCAACTGTTTACGTGACTACTATACAAAATACAGTAGGGGCGGAGTTGCAGAAAAAAATAAATTTCCAACATCCGTGTCCAATAGGGAAGTAACAATACAGTCAGGAAATTACAAAATTAATAGTTGCTAGATTTCTATTTGTTTTATATGCGTTAATTAGTATAGCTGTATTATTAAGCAATTAATCATGTTTATTTTTAACAGACAAGAGCGCGGCGTTGAGTTCCGCCACACAGCACGCAATGTGTCAATTCAACATATGTGGGGAACGGAAATCTTAAAAAGAACTCTGTTCTTTTGTCTTAACACTAGATTCTCCGGTGCCCTCTGCCTACCCTGCTATGTGCGGGATACAGCGTGAAGCTAAATAAAATTATTTTTATTGAGAAAGTTAATTGCTGTTGGCCTAATGCCTTCCTTTTTGAAATTATTGGGATACTTAATACGTCCTTCGGCGGGTTTCGAGGATATTCTCAGGTTACGTAGGGTGAATCACCTTTAGCCGAAAATAAACGGTAATTGTCTTAACAAAATCCGTTATCTGAATTGCCTTGAAGAGATACGATTCATTCAGTATATGTATGAGATTTATGGTGTTAGATAACAAGGACGTCTGACTGAAGAAAAGGTTCCATTTAAGTTATTTTAGCTAAGTACAGTAGTCGGTTAATTTATGATTGTTGATTATGACACGTTTTAAAAGAAAAGTGATATTTTAATTGTTATGAGTGACTCCTATTTTTAAAATTCACAAAGCACGAGTAATCTGATATTTGTTTTTGGTCAAATTTTGATGCAAGTGATAGCTATAATCCATCAATCTTATATATATAGCTTAACTACTCAAGGAAGGAAACAGACAGAAACAAAAAGGAAGAAATAGGAAAATAATTTAGTTATCCCTCGCCACTGGTATATAATATACACTTTTTAACTAAATACCTGTGAGTGACAAGAAGACCAACAGTGTTGAAATTAAGCCTAATAATCGTCGTTTCGAATACCATTGCGGCAGCCGCCCGTGCATAATGCATGTACGAGGCGGACATAATCGGACATGTAACGTTACGTTATTTATTTTGATGAACAGGCCACAATAATCCAAAAATATTAAGCGCGCCTCAAGTGATTTGCAAATGTAATATCATATAAATATTTGGGTAATTACATATATTGGATATATGTTTAAACTTTACTCAGTTGGCTTAGCAATTTAACCACCTATACCAAAGTCGAAATTTCTTTACAATTGTTATATTTGTTGCAAGTAATAAATATTTGTAGAAATTATACTACTAAAACAATATGAAAAACTAGATAATTATTGACACGATATAGCCAAATTACACAAGATCTGTATAAATTGTAGTCTATGCGTTATTCTGATGTATAAGCTATATCACTGTAGGGTTTTTATTCTTTTAAATCTGTTCAGTAGTTTTTGTGTGACAGAAAAAATAAGTGAGAAATATTTTATTCAAAAAATACTACGTTTCTAGTACCCGGTGTATATACAGTAAGAAAATCGCAGGTTCGATTTTCGTGTGTCGCAATTTATAATTCTTTCATAACAAGATGAAATGACCAAAAAAAAAGTGTTGTATAATTACACTGTACTGTCCAAAGACAGAAATCATTAATACTTTAAACAATAACATTTTCCAAGGGAAAATCGAACTCACAACCACCTCCTACTAAATACAGACCAATTGTACAACGAAAGTGTCACATAATAGCAATTCCAGCAATAAAGCAATATCACTATTTATCCAATAATAAAATATAATTTATTCATTTAGTTATCCAGCACCACAGGTGGGCTGGCTGTTAACTCCGAATTTATATTATAATATCCGATACACGATAGTCTCACTCATCAAATCAAATTTGTTCTACATCATTAGGTAGAGGAACAGGTTGGTTAGATGTATTATTTTATTTCACACATTGTTGACCTTCTTTGACCATAAAGATATTTGGCTACGACTGATTTAACCCGAGCAAATGTTAGACATGGGTAATATAATTTCGATTACTTGTAATTTTCTTAGTAGGTACATGTGTATGTAAATTATTTATTTTTGACAGTCACTCAACATGCGATGTCTTTAAATAGGCGTAACGTGAACCGGTGGGACAAATTACTAAGTT
>JAKGSA010000139.1:1545869-1676433 GCA_033558755.1 Philaethria dido
TCCCATATATATCAGGGTAGGCAGAGGGAACCTGAGAACCTAGTGTCAAGACACTCCGTTCTCTTACAACAATTCCGTTCCCCACTTAATATTTAATATTTTTGTTATTTAAAATGTAATTAAACATAGCGTTTGACCTTCAGACCTTCCATTTTCCATAGAAACATACGTAATAACAAACAAATATTACTTAGCTCAACTAACTTTTGCACTAATGGTGGTACCAAAGTCCCACAAGGTATTTACTTAGATTTATATAATATTTTACATGTACGAGGTTAATATATATATTTCCAAGTATCGGCTACATATCGACCTTCAGTGTGACAGCTAGTTACCTCATTTACGAATGTCAGATACATTTTGAACCTATTGTTTGGTTCGATGTTTACTTCGCGATCACACGTTTTTATTAGACCAGACACTACGATGGGTCACTTCCTTTAATCACTTAAGATTTATCTAGACTTATATCACGTATTTAGACTCCTTTTTAGCCATCATTTTTTTATAGCTTCACGCTGTAACCCGCACATAGCAGGGTAGGCACAGGGAATCAGAGAACCTAACGTTAGGATACTCCGTTCTCATTTTACATTTCTGTTCCCCAATGTCCGCCTAATTGAGGCATTGCGTGTTGAGTGGCGGAACTTGACGCCGCGTTTTGCCTTGTTACCAGGACAGGAAATGAAAATATTAAATAATATTAAATATTATTTAATATTTTCATTTCCTGGAGTGCGAATCGAACCCGCAACTAGTCGCGATACAATAAGACGCTGTTCCACTGCGCCATTTATCATTTATGCACCATTCGTGCAAAAAATCTATATTAAATTTATTGCTTAGTTAGCTTCTTAACTAGTAGCGTTAACAAGACTATTGTATATGACAATGGAATTTAATACAAATGTGATAAGGCAATTGTTTGGCGAATAAAAGAACTGACTATGTCAATACAATAAACTGGTTTTGGTTGTTAGTATAGTATTTAAAAATTATTTCTTTATCTGTTATTCTGTGTCTTCGAGAATCCTATGTTTATTTAGCTTTGATTGCAGTTTGTATTATTATTGCTTAAGTTCATAGTTCACGATATGTATCGAATAGCAAGGTAGCCAACTCACTAGTGTCGCCTTCGACCCATATATGAGACATTGTGTGTTAAATGTCCGAAGTCAATACCGTTATTTATATTAGAAAAGCGAAACGATGAAAATAACAGTACAATCATTACAACGAGTGGCAATCGAATCCACAACCACTCGCGTCACGCACCACCACTACGCCACGATGGCTTTAAGGTTCACAGAAATTATATATATATAAGTAAATTCATTCTATAAGTAACATCTTAGACTTACAAATACATACAATACTAAAGATATACAGATATATCAAGAAATTGTCATCCAGAATGATTAATATTGTACACAAGCTATCTGTCATGAGTCAAATTCACAGGCAGCTTAGCATTAGAGTCACTAACCTCTACATTGTCAAACCAGTCAATTAATGTTAAATTATATTATGATCATATCTTCTTTTGACAATATAGATTGTAAAATAAATATATTTTATATTTTACTTCATATTTTCAAGAAAAAAGATATCTCTATGTAATGTTATATGTATGATATATGTCATATTAAGACCACTGTGGCGCAGTTTCACTGGTAAACGCGATTATTTGATTCCTACTTCATTATCATATTTAAATTATTTTGTCTACTCTAGTAGGATAAAGCACGGCGTTAGGATCCGCCGCTCAATAGGTAATGTTTAAAAACCGTAAGTGGAGTACAGAGAGTTTTGACTCTTTGAGTATTCTAAAAGCTATAAGGAAAAACGGTTTATTTAGCCAGATCATATAGCATAAGTAAGAAAACATTCCTTCCTTCGGGATGTGAACCTACACTTATCTAAAATAAGGAAAACTTATTGCAATATAATTGCCTAGTTACATATACGAGTATTATATTTAATTCATTAAAATAATATTTTTAATCTTAATAAGTGTTCAATTATACATTCGCTTAACTTCCTACTTCGCTGACATTCCTTCACGCTATTATGGAATTTATCTATTTACATATATCTAGCCGGCCTGAACACAATGTCAGAAGAATATACCTTGTATATACAGGACATGGGAGCCAATAGACTGACCATGAATAATGTTAAAGACCGTGCAAAGTGGACAAATCTAAGCAGAAAGGCAGAACCTGGCTAAGTGCTGGGATAAATGTAAGATGGGATGGGATATGGGATAAAAGTAGAAGAAGAACATATACCTATAGATTTTAGATACCATATAGATTTCAAAAGGTACGCGGAAGGTTCCCAATGCGGTGGACTGACCAGGTTAAGTCGCTAGTAGACAGACCAATATACGAGTGTACCAGAATGGCGTCAAACAGGGAGAAATGGCGCAAAATCGTACGGAGAGCTGTACTTGTCCTCTCGGGGTATACATGTTGACTACGACCACTCTGCCAAGAGTGACACGAAGAAGAAGAAGAAGAAGAATAGATTTCAACTACACGAAAGTAAAGTACATTTTAATTAAAAAAATATATGAATGAAGTCATCTTTGTTACACTCTATTAGAGTGTATTGTTTGATGATTTCATTATTGCTTACATTTTTTTGTTAACAATTTATTATGAATGTATTGTTATAGTTTTTATATAGTAATAAATTTACTATGTTTCGTTTTAGTTATTTTATTTTTGAAGTAAAATATTATATTAAAATTTAAACCCTTTAAATAACCACATAGTTAAAATTTAAAAAAAAAAAATGATTTAAATTATATGCACTAAAAAGTACATAACTAACTCAAGAACTATTCATCAGATCCTATCTATCATATAAAAAGAAACATCAAAAATGTTTCATCTAGTTAAAAGTATGAAAAAAAATACAGTCGAATTGGTAACCTGCTCCCTTTTTTAATTGGGTTTATTAATATATGCAAGTCAACTTATCAATCTATTCACGTCTGATACGGACATTTATACGTCATTATCTGCGTTCAAATAATTCAATTCGGCAGAGTCAAGCGGTTCCCAGGTTATAGGTAGACGTGAACTCATCACGCGTTTGTATTCATCAACCATCTCTAATATTCCAACATTACCGCCCGTGATTCGTAATGATCTTTTTTAATGCGTGGGCGTATCCTTAGCTTAACGCTGAGCCATCGATCAGTTCATCTCCATTCGTAATATTACGTCACCATCTTGGTTTACTGGCTCTTACACTTCTTTTAGTTTAAAAGGTAGTTATTATTATTTTTTTAGCTTTACGCTGAATCCCGTACATAGCAGGGTAGACAGAGGGACCTAAGAATATAGTATTAATACTCCATACTTTTAAAATTTCTGTTTCCCAATTTCCGTTGATTCGAGGCATTGCTTGTTGAGTGGTGAAACTCAACACCGCCAGAAAATGAAAATACTAAATACGAGTAATATTAAATACATATTTTCATGTCCTGGAGTAGGAATAGAACCCACAACCTGTCGCGCTTACAGTCGCACTCTTGTGCCTATGCGCCACGACAGGCCTCATTAATATTTTATTATATATCAAAATGCGTCTGGATCTTAACTGTAATAAAAGTAAATTCGGTGGCGGCATATGTTAATTTTTGATTAGAAACGTTTCTCATATATATATGTCAATGATTATTTGTAAGATGATATTTATGGTCTACTTTCTAAGATTAAATCAATCACTTGGAAGAACATTTATGGCTTAGTTACTTCTTCGATCGAGCCCAAGAAGTATGAAGAAGCTTGGCGTTATTTCCCGCTTTTTTGCCTAAAATCGAGATATTGCGTGTTGAGTGGCGTAACTCAACGCCGCCTTTGTGTTAATAGAGTGGAGAAATAATATAATTTAAATATAATCATTTCATCAATCTGCATTCTTTTAGTGTTTTTTATTGATGTTTGCCTGGAGGAGATTGTTTTCAGTAATAAGGTTGCCATTGCACTTTCATTTCAAAGTGATTAATTATGTAATGTATACTCTCTATGTGCAATAAGTGTGTTTATCATTATTATTTCCCATCTGGGGATCGAACCCATAATCAGTCTTGTTTATATTCAGACGCGCAATAAGCCGCAATGGCCTCTAGGAAGCAATTAAAAAATATTATATAGGAAATGCAAAATTAACAAGTTATTAAATTTTTTTTAAATGTTGAAATAATAAATATTTTAGTTTTATAACTCAATAATTTGTATCACCAAAACTAAATTAATTGGAGCTTTTGTTGGACATAATAGTAAACCTTTATATGGAATGCTATGATAGTTAGAACGTCTGACTCTCAAAATGTTACTATTTTGGTCACAAGTATCACGTAACACAATTCGTATTAGAAGGTTATCCACAGCTAATTGATATATTATTAGAAGTAAGTTTGAATTTCGTCATTTTTTGTTAGAATATTAACAGTCATATTTTTCTTTGGCGTGAGTGAATAAATCGGAAATACATTCTTTCAAGAGAAGCATTTTTAAGTCAAAATTTTAATTGTAAGTTTTGTATGATTAATAATTTATTTAAATATTTATAGTTACTTGAAAGTGTATGATTTTATGCATGTATTATGTGTGATTTTTTTATTCTCCCTATAAGTTAAACAAAAACTTATATACCCTTAATTTAAAAAGATGTCCTGAAATGTAAAATTAACAATATATATTAAAATATACAGGTGGACTTAGCAACTTATTCACGATTGGCAAGGAATGATTTCAAATACATTTTTTTTCTTATGTAATCAATTTGTGATATTCATTTATAGATACCATATGTCAACCAATACAGACTCTATTCAGAAGTAAAGAAGACAGTTGCGTATTTTTCTACATTATCTTCTTGCGCCGGTTCTTCTCAGGTCTGAGGCATTAAGTTTTGTGAACTGGTGGTAAATTATTTGACGTTCAAAAATGAAGCTTGTAACTTCTTACTTTGAATAAAATTAGTTGATTTGATTTGATTAAAAAGAGTAATTACCTGTCCTATGTGTTTCTTTAATTCTTCTGTCTTTTGATCTCTATGTGGGTTGTCGAATCCGCAAAGACCAATTCTGCAAAAAAGAAAATAATCAAATATTCATACTAAATACATTCAGAACACGTATCATATATTTTATTACGATGATTACTTTATCTGGAGAATAGCCAAACCATGTTAGAATGTCACAATATGGAAAAACCGAGTATAAAAATAAATTATTATCTCGTTTATAAAAACAAATGATAATTCACTTTGTCTCGATGCAGTGCATAATTTCACCTGTCATATAAACGTAAATACGTACAGATATTTACATATACCTAATGATTGTGGATACCTCGTTATAAGAATTTATAAGAAAGCTTAAGTATAAATAAAAAATGATTGGATTTTTTAAATTAAAGCAAGTGACGGTTAAGGAATATTTTAGTACAGTGAGTTCACTGATTCCAGCCTCTAATATAAAGACGTTTACTGACTACAGTTTACCAGTAGAATATCTGATAATGTGTTTACTATGTCATCATCATCTTAATATATCATTTAAAATAACATTTACTTTCACGCATTACTTGCCTATATGCTGATATAAGCAGAGAAAAACGTATTATTTTCACGCTTTTACCCTCATAATACGGTAGTCAGAGAGAAACTCACGTCAAAACACTTTGGCCTAAACTTTTCGTCGGAAACTTTGAGAAAAAATACACCACGGACTACTGTAAAGTGTTCGAAACGTCGGTTACCGGTTAAAATAGTTTCATTTAATATGTGTAATTATCGCGAAAATCAAAGAACTCGCTAAGAGTACATAATATTTTGCCGTTCTTAGTGGAATACAACGCCGTACTACCTCAAACTAGACCAGAGAATTGAAAATATTATAGCGATTTTATAAAACCTGTTATGAGTAAACATGTCATTTGCCTCAATTCGGCGGAAAGTGGGGAGCGGAATTGTTGAAAGAGAATGGAGTGTCTTAACACTAGGTTCTCTGGTTCCCTCTGCCTACTCTGCTTTATGCGTGACGTTAAAAAAAAAGACATTTTTAAGCTAAAAAAAGAACATTAGAATTCAAGACGTTATTTCAACTTTGTGCTATTCGTATAATGATATGTTTAATTAATAGAATTAAATTTATAAGTCTAGTTTGTCATTAAAGTTAATTATAGTAACTCAAGTTTTGGAAGATGCTTTAGTAAGGCTAAGTTCAAATTTTTAATATAAGTTTTAATATTTAAGGTACTGGAAAGTTGTAAGTGGCTTTTACGATGTTTATGAGTTCGATACCCACATCTCTTCAATATATGAAGCCAAAAGCTTCGAACCTCAATACATTAGAAACTAAAATCATATTATAAAATTACAATTCCTATTATAAAATTATTTACAGACCTTTATTTCACATGTAACGTATTGAGGAATGACGTTAAAGGAATTTGTGGTGCATCAGTATTAACAACACGTACTCTATCGGAATATTGTTTTCTCAAAACCGTTCGCTTGCCCTGAGAAATAAAACTTGTCTCATTGTTATTCTGTGTATGGAGTTATATGGCGGCGCTTGTACATAGAAAATTTCTATTTGACTATACCACGTTGATTCGACGAACGATAGATCAATTTTAACTGTTTAAGCGATTAGCTTTCTATTAAAGGTTTGGTTTAGTAATAATTTTTTCGAGTATTAGAATTTTAATTGATATCCGATTGGTTCTTAGAAATCGTGGCGCAGTCCTATAGCGTCCCATTGTAGATACGACAAATTGTGGGTTCGATACCACTCGCCGTAACAATTTTTCTTCAAATTATTTTATATTGTCCATAATGTTTATACAAAACGCGGCGTTGAATTCTGCCATTCAAAGGAAGTAAGGGCTTGATTTCGATCCAGCATTTTATGTACCTTTAAATAATATTGTAAAATTATTACATTCATTAATTACAAATAATTTATGTATTTTGATGAATGATGTTTAAGCATGTGATCAGATTCACACTCATTTCTTAACACTTTCCAACAATGAAAATCACATGTCGCTGGACAGTATGTTATTTTACTTATATAGTCACAATAAATAGTCACTACTGTTTCGGTTTTAGCAAGTAACTTACAGAACATGGAGGTTGTAAGTTTAAATCTTGCTCAGACAAAAATTATATATGATAATATTTTTATATAATATATTTTTAATATACTATTAATTCTATTATTATAATTGCTTAAGATATATATTAATACATAGTACTATCTCACAACATTGTTATCATGAACGTTACTTCCGACAGTAAAACGTAAAACCCCATTTGACTCGTTCGTGTAGAAATTTCGTGAAATCCTCTCTTAATCATCACCTATACTTTCCAAGCCTACATGCCAAATTTCAGCCTTCTAGAGAAGACTGTTGTCTGTCAATCGCTCCCAACCACACCCAAGCCTTTTATATATTTATGTAAAGATTATATGTGCATACATTAATGTTACATTAAACGCCTGTCGTGGCGTAGAGGCACAAGCGTGCGACTGTAAACGCGACAGGTTGTGGGTTCGATTTCCACTCCAAGATATGTAAAATATAGTATTTTCATTTCTTGGGTTTGGTAACAAGGCAAAGCGCGGCGTTGAGTTCCGCCACTCAACACGCAATGCCTCAATTCTCGGAAATGTTGAAAGAGAATGGAGTGTCTTAACACTAGGTTCTCTGGTTCCCTCTGCCTACCCCGCTATATGCGGGATACAGCGTGAAGATAAAAAATAAAAATAATAATGTGCCATTTTTGCAGTTGTGTCATACATACTCCTGCAATTGTATGTCACTTTAACGGATTCGTAATACAATATTTCAAAAAAAAAATATCAAAGGTCATAAAGCAAAAAACACTGTATAGTTAGCGACTCGTGCATGCGAATAAGAATTATGGTACGAGTACCAGAATAATAAGGGCTTTGGTATGCGCGATATGTGTTTAGTGGAAAGAGAATGTAGGTCAAGCTTAATGTGACTTGTAAAAGGACACTGTTGGTAAAATTAGGTAAAGTTATGTATCTCATGATTTAAATATTTGAATTATTACATCTAATTAGTAGTTTCTAGAAAATATTTACCTTGTATAAGGTCATAAGATAGATTTTTTTATATTGCTTCTTGCTTGAAACAAGCGTATAAAAATTTCGACTAGATAAGAACGTATGGCTTAGCAGTTAGATCTCTTCGATGGTTTCCAAGAGGCGCGGGTTCGACTCCCGTTGCGTTCACATCTATACGTTTTCAAAAAATGTACTTCGTTTCCGAAGTGTGTGATTAACACTTTAAAACTATGAAAAACTCTATTACCTTTCATTTAGGTACACAGATAAGGCTCTAAAATAAATGATTAATATATCAATATCCATTTTTTATACACAAAGAAAAACATATTTTATTTATAAATGAATTTTATATTTAAGTTCTTGAAGGTGTTAACAAGCCCTACCTATTTCTTTAACTAAATCTTAGTTTGAACTATGACGACATAATACTCGTATGTTGAAAGATCAATGGGTTAGCTTCGTTCGCGATAGTCAATAACACCTGCTATGTAAATATGTATATTCTATAAAGGACGATATGTTTGTACGTTCATTTCGATTTCCTTGTTGAAGTAATTTTAGTGATAGACAGTGGAATTAACGTACCAATAAATAACAAAAAGAACAAAATAATATTTTGATTATTGAGGCCAGACGTGGCGTAGATGCACAAACGTGTGACTGTAAACACATTTGGTTGTGGGTTCGATTCCTACTCCAGGAAATGAAAACGATAAGCATTTAAAATAATTAATATTTAGTATTTTCATTTCCTCACTTAAGTAACAAAGGCAAGGCGCGGAGTTGAGTTCCGCCACTCAGCACGCAATACCTCAATTCAGCAGCATGTGAGGAAGGGAAATCGTAAGAGAAGGGATTGTCTTTTTCCTAGGTTCTCAAGTTCCCACTGTCTACCCTGCTATGTGCGGGATACAGTGTGAAGCTAAAAAAATAAATATTAATATTCCCCTACGTTAAGATCGAACCTTATGAGGCGTATACATCCAAAAACGGATAGATTAAAGTTTATTTCAAAACCTTAAGCCCTACATTTTCTATGTAACTATGCCAAAAATACACATTTATAAGTCCCTTCTAACTATAAATATTTAGTAAGTGAATGAAACCTAAAGCAATTATAACATACGTATCGATAGTTCGTCGAACCAGTCCTACAAAGTGAGCGGCGACGTCCTTGACGCTACTGTCGTTGCGCGCGTGGCGCTCTTTAACTTATTACAGGTAGAGTTTATTATTTGCCAATCTATTTATAATTTATTTATTTATGTGGTGTGATTGTTGAGGCTTTGTACTATGAGTGTTATTTTATATATTTAAAATACAAATAATTGGAATGATTTTTTTAAGCATTTCCATAGATTTATTGCAGCTTTTGGCTTGTTTGGTTATCTAAGCGTTGAGTGAAAACAGTAAGGCCCTAGTGATACTAATATCATAAAAGCAAAAGTTTTATCTGGAAGAATGGATGTTTATTACTCTTTCATACAAAAACTACTGAACAGATCGAGATTTCAGTTCATTTTTCATTAATATAGCTAGTTATAACTTAATAATTTTCAGGATTAAAGTAAGAAATAATATAAATATAAATCTATATATTATATATATAAAACGCTATGTTACTAAGTCACTGACAGGTAAAGTGTAGGCGAAACAACAGATCATAGAAAGCCCAAATTTGGCTCGTCCTTACAAAGCGTTAGGAGAGCACTAAGAGAGAATTTTCTCGAATTTTCTACAAAAACGAGAAAATACGGTATTTTAGGTCTTTTAGTTCATATAAACTAAGTCACTGGGCACAGCTAGTGTAACATAAAGTGCACAGATGCAAAATCACAGTTATCGAGTCCGACCATGGACATGCGTGACTTACCCAAGGCTGTGTCATAATGAAATGGTTTCTATATAACAAGTGGATACTAATTCGTTACTGTTCTCTTATCTAATACAATAACTAGTTATTTCGTTATTAAATGTTACAGTCACGATCGAAATGAATTTGCTGTTGCGGAATGCAAATCATATATTATGATATTTTTATAATTATTATATTTTCAGAGCAAACTTTACTGTTTGTTGCAAGTTCTTATGTACCTTATAATATATACCTAGATGTATACATAAGTATATATTTATATAAATAAATGTATACTTTTTGTTTTTTTTTCATTTATTTAATTTTTTGTTATAAGGAAAATTATTAAAATTCTAACGAAATCTCAATATCGGGGTATGCATGAAGAGGTTAATGACTGTGGACGAGGCGAAAGAGGTATGCAGGGACCGTAGCGTATGGTGCTCCGTTCTCTCTGACTACCCCGCTAGGTATAAAGTGTGAAGTTAAGTAAGTTCTAACGAAAATCAAAAAATAATTTTGAAAATAAATTCAGTTACTTGCAATATGTATGGCAAACAACGCATAAAAGAAATTACGTCGTATAAAAAGTAAAAAATTAGAAGAGACAGAATTTTTCATTTCAAAATTCAACAGTACGGAAGATAGTAATGTTAATATGACAAACGTAATAAAGTGAACTCAAACAAAATTGAGCGACAACTAGAAAAATATGAAATAATATCAAGTTATTACAACGTCGTATGCTAAAATATTCTATACTAATATATGATCAATATTTTGTCTTTTACCTTGAAGTTTCGATTGATTGCTCTAATAAGCCAATGAATGAGAATGCAATGTCAATTGAAATGAATGTCATATATTGTCTATGTATTAATTTATCTACTTCAGCTTTACGCTTTTTCGGCATAGAAGTTCCCTGGGATGAGTTATTCTTTGTTAGGGGGCGGGGGGACGGGGTTAGAATACAATTCTTCTCCGGCTACCCACTGGGTAGCGTCATGTAAGAGGCGGGTAGCCCAGTAGTTAGGTGGTAGGAGATTCGTCCTCCGACTGGCTCGCGGCCACTATCATGTTAAAGATGAACCGCCAAATGTTTAATGATGTGTTCCGGCTCGATGACACGTAAGCTAAAATTTCAATATTCCCACCCATCCTTTCCCCAGCATGTGGTGGTTCTATCCTTCATCAATAAAATAGTTAAAAAGAACCTAACCTAAGAAAAAAGAACCTGTCAAGTCACTCCGTTCTCTACTTTTCGCCCGAATCTTAGACATTGCGTGTGGAGTGACGAAGCTCAACGCCACGTTTCGTGTCACCAGAGCGGGCATATGAAAATAAATTTTAATTACGTACTAATTTTATAAAAAACAACAAAAAAGAATGAAATTTACATTTTTTGGTCATCAATTACCTTGTTTTTATCTATAAGTAAAAAATATAAAAAAAAGAAAAAGTTATTAAATGTCAAATTATGTTCTCAAACAGGTTTGTAACCATAAAATTAAGGCGCCATGTTTTTACCGCACCTAAAGTAACAAAAAATTTAAGAAGACTCGGAGTGACCACCCGATATTTTATTTACACAAGCTCAAAAAACTGAGATGATTAGATTCGTTATGATATGAGACATCAATGGGTTTTTAATTAAGATATTATTTATATATTTGTTTGGACTAAAATTTTTAGAGCCCTTGGTTGATTAAGTATTTTAACTAAGGAATTCAAAAAATATATACTACTTTCCTCCCAAATTTGTCAATTGAGTAAAATACTAACATATAGAAAAAAGTAAATAAATTAGTAAACGGAGGAACTTTTGTACGCGTGTCTCTTGGATAAAAAGCGTTATAGGTCATGTTATGTCATACCTTCAAAATTACTCTACGGGTAATTATATTTTTTATTATTCAGTTCATATTTATAACATATTTATTTAGAAAATCACGTTTATGTTATAAATAAACAAAAACTCAAGACTTTTAATTATTTACCATACCATACAGGATGTTTAAAGGTCCAATAGAATTACAGATTATATGATAATATTATTAGCATATAAAATATTTTATTAGCCATATACGTTCACAATATATAGACAAGTGGAACATATTATGACTATAATTGTAGTGCCGTGTCAAGATTTGCGAGTGCTCCGGATATCGAGTGACGGAAGTGGTCATGCGATTTACTTCACACTTTTATTTTTATGGACAATGACTTTTAAGATTTCAAGCCGATTTCCGTGTGGCTTATTCCAATTAGATAGCTTTTAAAATTTCTTACTTCTTTTCCGTGATGAATGGCGGAACTCAGCGCCGCGTTTTGTATTAGCAGAGTGAGGAAATGAAAACATAATTATTTCCCCGAATGGGAATCGAACCCACGAACATTTTAAAGTAGATCAATCAGATTAATTTAACTTACGAAAAATCCGTTTGCACCGACTTTTTGTTACTATGGCTACTTAGAGAGAGAAACTTGGATAGTAAAGGTTATCTTTAATGAATATTTTAAAGAGGCCCCATAAGCGTACTCTTAAGTCTCAGGCACTGTTTCGAGCTCCTCTCCCTGCAACGCGATGGGTCTGGCATTCACGGAGTGAAATTAAGGGGTTTATTCTCTTTGAATATATGTTATACCTATCTGCTTCCAGCTTTAATGTTATTTTTTTGGTTGTTAATGTTATATACGAGTACATCATATGTACATAGCAAGTTGATTTTGTTGGAGCATTTTGCTATTTACGTTTATGATCTATCTCGATTTTGCGTCTCGATTAAGTGTCTAGACACTGGTTTCTATGTGACTACTATGTCCTACGGTAAAAAATTGTGAAGCTATAGAATGTCTTGGATTTTTTGCGCAAAATAATTGAATCGGTGAGTGTAGAAACAACGTAAGTCCCAAAAAATGCAAAAATTCGTAATCGATTTAAACTAGCTTAGAAAGGCAAGATGCGTGTTATTTTTCTCCTTCCTACAAAAATTGAAAATCCGGGCTTACGTTGTTTCTGCACTCACCGATTCAATTGTGGATTAAAAAATAAAAGTTATATATATTTTTCTTTTTACTAATTAAAGTAGTAAAGCAGTTGATGAATGAAAGTTGTTAAGTATCAATATCCGTTATATAACATGACATGAGTACTGTATACATAGCTGTGTGGCATCAAATGCTAATGATATCGATACTTTTAATCGAATCGAGTTAATAATATATATAAAAAATAATTAATTTTATTTAAAATTTAATATAATACTAGTATATGATTTAAGAAGCCCTCATGGCGCAGTGGGACACCGTCTAATTACAAAGAATTGGTTGTGAGTTTGAATCCCATTTAAAGGAATGCTCATAATTAAATCACATTCATTTTCCTGCTCTGGTTAGCAGTTCCGCCATTCAACATGTATTGAACGTTGTCTCTTAACTTTAAATATTAAGAATATATTTTCAGTACATTCTACAAATAAAACATACAGCAAAAAAACCGATGACATTACAATAATTTCGTCTTTATAAAAAGCAAGTGAAAAATATTCTTTTATGGCACATATAATTTTATCGATAATCGATTAAACTCGATTGGAATCACTTTCGTACGCGGAAGCAAGCGCAGCCTCGTCGAAAGTAAAAGCTGATTGGTTGGTACCGGATTTACTTACAATTCATACACTTGATAATCACGCGTAGGAACACATTTTGTGGAACGTTGACATGCTGGTACTTCCTTGATATATTATCTTTAGTGCTATCATAAAAGAATGTTGTGAATAAATTTAGTTTGGTAAGGATATGTCAATTTGTAATATTAAAAATGAGCAAATATTTTCAGAAACGTATAGGCATTAAACGTAGGGTAGGAAGAGAGAACCAGAGAATCTAGTGTTAAGATACTCCGTTCTCTTTTAACATTTCCGTTGCTCACTTTACGCCCAATTGAGGCATTGCGTACTGAGTGGCGAAACTCAACGCAATTAAATATTAATAATTTCATTCCCCGGAGAGGGATTTGAACCTACAACCTGTCGCGTTTACAGTTTTACGCATGTACCTCTGCGTCACGACAGGCATCTATAAGAGTGAAAAATCTATCACATATAGACTGATCATATTAAAGATAAGTAAGTCAGTATCCATTTTTTTATAATCAAATGTTAATTCATATTAAGATAATAAATGTCCTTGTCACAAGACAATTGGTAATGTAAAACTAATTAGCTATTACAATACATTGTAAATAACTTAATGTAAAGGATTGTTTGGCCAAGTAACTGAAGTTCAACTTAGGTCACCCTTTGTGATAGGCCTAATGAATTGCCAAGGTTCATGAATGCAACGTAACTTAAGATTAAGTAAACTCAGTAGGACGCGACATCACTTTTAATAGTTAAAAAATACCATCGTGGTTGGTGACTTCGGCGTTAAGTTCCGCCACTTGAAATGCAATGTGTCGAATTCGAGTGGGAAGGGGTGAACGGGGTTCTTGGCACTAGATTAACTCTGACTACTCTGCTATGCGGAATTTTTAATACTTAATTACTTATTTTTTCCAGCTTCACGGTTTTTTTATTCTTGACTTACTTAACTTAACATAACGTTACACTTTGTCTCACCATAACGATAAAATAAAAATAATTTAAATATAATAATTTCCACAAGTAGGAATCGAACTTAGAATCAATCGCGTTAGACGCTGTTCCAATGGGTGGTGCATTGGAAATGGCTGGCTAAATAGCAGAATTCATCAATAAGGTACTGTAAACCAAAAAGAATGATAAAAGACATGCAAATTTCTAGTACTATTTGTTTTATTTATCCTTGGCCCCACCCTGTTCTCAATAAACCAAAACAATTCACTAAATCGTATGTGACCGTTGTAGGTCGATCTTGAGACAATAGAGCTAGTGATGTGATCCGTGTCGATGTTTCGTGCCAAGGATCGTGATTGTCCGGATGCGTTCTGTCACCTTGCGTTTAGAATTAGGCTGATTGAACATCTTTGTTTTTATTTATTAGTTACGTTACTATTAGTATAACTAGGTGGAATTATCATATTTACATCATTTTCATTTCTTCCCTCTAGTGAGATAAAGCGTGGCATTAAGTCCCGCAATGAATTTGGGCTGGAAGTGGGGAGCGGAGAATTGGGACCAGGTTCTATGTGACTACTCTAGTATACCCAAGAAAAAAGTGAAATTGAAGAACAAGAATATACTATACAATATTTAAAGAATGGTATATGGAATGCTTTTCCATATCATGTTATGATGTATCATTTGCCATTATCTTTTTCGACGTGACAGTTTAAAAGGGTGTAGACTGATTTTTCTCTTATGCGCTCTTTTATAAATCAATAATACGCATCAGGTAGCGAAACTATGCTCGCAGTTAATTTAACAAGTTATAAGAATGTCTCTTTTAATTTTACATATATTTTATTATTACGTATATACTTAAAGGCACTTGCAAAATACGCTAAGGTATATGTATTTCCAATAAATCAATGGTTTTTTTTTTCAAATAAAAGCGTGATTATAATCCATTTTGTCGAGCGTAAAAATGAATTCAACGTGCATCACTATTTGCTTTCTTTTTGTCATTATTCCCTTTTATTACCAATTGCAGATGCTCCAGTTATTTTCTATGTCAATATCACTTGTTTAAAATACTTTCTTTTTACTCGTTTATAGATTTGTATTTTATTAGTAATTTTCCACGGTTCGAGAAAATGTCGGTCGTTGTTTAAAGCAGTTTTCCAGAATTTTCTTCCAAAATGTTATGAAAACAAAGTACTAGTTGGATTTAATAGGTATTTTTATTATAATCAATATTAATTAGTTATTTAGAATAAATTCATTTACGAAAATTATATTTACAAATTATAACGCCTATCGTGGCGCAGAGGCACAAGCGTGCGACTGTAAACGCGACAGGTTGTGGGTTCGATTCCCACTCTAGAAAATGTAAAATTTAGTATTTTCATTTCTTGGGTTTGGTAACAAGGCAAAGCGCGGCGTTGAGTTCCGCCACTCAACACGCAATGCCTCAATTTGGCGGAAAGTGGGGAACGGAATTGTTGAAAGAGAATGGAGTGTCTTAACACTAGGTTCTCTGGTTTCCTCTGTCTACCCCGCTATATGCGAGATACAGCGTGAAGTTAAAAAAAAATAAAAATTATATTAATAAATATTAAATTTTGACCGAGTAACTAATCAACAGTCGGTTTTACATAATTTGATTGCTCTATAGCAGTATGTTAATAGTTTACGACATTCTTTTCCTACACTGCCCGTCCTTAATCTCATAATTACATATATATATGAATATTAAACAAGATTTGTCAAGGGTAAATAAAATGACACAATCAAAACAAGTAACCTAAACCTTAATATAATCCATTATTTGATAAAATAAAAATAATTTGAAGTAATGTTGGATAAAATAATACAAAATTTATTGATCCTAGATAGGCGTAAACGAACACCGTGTCTTTGTGATTTATTAAGCATTTTATTCATTGGTGAGGATATGACATAAGTAAGGCATTGGATGCTGTATCATATCTCATTGGACCACAATGGACCACACAAGTATGGCTAATGTAAGTGTAAATCCTACTTTACATGAAAGAAAAGAAGTGTTAAGTCGAACTAGGACGTTGGTACACGTATTTGCTTGCAGTTTTTTTTATTAGGTATTTTATATGGATTCAAATACTATATGAAATTTAACTGTCAATAATCAAAATATATTAGATTTCTGCTATGGTTATTTAATAATTTCTTTATTAATATTGTTACTTTAAAAAATTATAATGTAGGAAGATGTTCTATAATTCCGAAAAGAAAAATACTCTAAAAATTAGAAACACATCGAGTGGCATTGTTTCACAATTTGTAACATACGAGGGCCGATTTAGAAATTATCACCTTTTAAATGTTCCATGTTTTACATAAGTATTTACTTTCCTTTTAGAGAAAGTGAAATTGTCCTATACGCGTTGCGATTTAATAACGTAATCGTACGATAATACTATTTTTGGAATCTTAATCGATTTTTCTTTTCAACTAAAATCGATTTCTAAAAGGCGTGAGCTACTATTGTACTATAAAATTGCTTTCGTAAATGGTAGCAAGTTTCTGTACTTAGTAAGATCGATAACAACTTTACATATGTAAAACCATTTGCACGTTTATTGCCAAGTGTGTATCAGTCGCCATCTTAAACTGTTTAATTCCATTCTAAGCGAACAATGAGTTCACGCACAGAATCGAACCTGGCGACCTTCGCCACTCCTACTGAGCCATTGATAGTATGTAGCAGGATGTAGTCGTCACGAATTTTGTTACATGTTGACATTCTTTCCTGTACTATATTTTTAAAAATGTATTTTATAATATACGTAATAAATAATGCTTGCGACTGTAAACGCGACAGGTTGTGGGTTCTATTCCCACTCCAGGAAATGTTAGTATTTTCATTTTTTGGGTTTGATAACAATTCAAAGCGCGGCGTTGAGTTCCGCCACTCAGCACGCAATGCCTCAATCTGACGGAAAGTGGCAAACGGATTTGTTGAAAGAGAACGGAGTGTCTTAACACTAGGTTCTCAGGTTCCCTCTGCCTACGCTGCTATATCCGGGATACAACGTAAAGTTAAAAAAAATCATTTCTCAGATAGGAAATCAAACCTACACCACCACCAAAGGCGTTTACAATCAGAGCCACTGCACCACGATGACCTCCTAACATACTTAAAAGCAAGTTTAGAACAAGTAGGAGTAAAATTCGTGTCGTAGTATCTACTAAAGCTATTATGGTAAAACTACTTATTATGGTATTTCGATACCATATAATTAATGGGTAATTACTGTTTCTCTATTTTAACTTCAAGGATATGTCGCATATAACAACGAAATTAATGAAAATTTAATGTTTGACCTTAACTTGTGGTCAAGTCAAGTTTCTTTTACTTCCTTTTACATGTCAAATTGTTTTGAACTTTGTCATTTGTTACAAAAAATATGAACATGGACAGATTGATAGAATATTTAAAATATCTAACGCTTGTCGTGGCGCAAAGGCACAAGCGTGCGACTGTAAATACGACAGGTTATGAGTTCGATTCCCACTCCAGGAAATGTAAAAATGTAGTAATTTCATTTCCTGGGTTTGACAACAAGGCAAAGCTCGGCGTTGAGTTCCGCCACTCAGCACGCAATGCCTCTATTTGGCGGGAAAGGAGTGTCTTAACACTAGGTTCTCAGGTTCCCTCAACCTACCCTTCTATAACCTATATATAATATATATCCTGATAGAGCATGAAGCTAAAAAAAATATATATCTAACTGAATATGCCAGAAGTAAATCTAAAAAGTTTTTATATAAGAAATGAAAAAAATATTTTTAAAGTGATTGTTCTTGCTGTTTATTTCTAAATTTATTACGCTATATATATATTAAACATATTAAAAACGTTTTATTTCATAGACATTTTAAACTCATTAGCATTAACTGAATTACAATTATAATACATACCTAGTTGCAAATTAATTTGATCGACCTCCAGATCTTGCTCAAGCGAGCAGACGAGCAAAAGGTTACCTGACCAATTTAAGGAATCAAAATGACAGCATTTCGACATAAGATGGATAATGCAATTAGAAATAGAATGTGCAAAAGTAGGTCATACGACATAGAGGTAAGGTTCAAATTTATTTAAAATAAAATTTCTTTTCTTGTGTACTTTTACTAGTATACAATTTAGTTAGCGTTAGTTTAGCGGTAAAGGGACATAGTGTACACATACAACATATAAGGCTTCGTTGACAAATTTAGTGATAAATCACTCCTTTTTCGGTCACTATGTAACACTATTATATATTGAATGGTAAAACTAAACAGCTATTATTACAGCTTCATACTTTTTCTCGCATAGTAGGGGTGTCAGAGAATCTAATGTCAAGACACTCAGCTATCCGCTTCCTGTTCAAAATCGAGACATCACGTGTTGAGTGGCGGAACTCAACACTACGGTTTGTTTTACCAAAGCTGTATATTTATGTACCTAGATCAGAGGTTCCCAAACTTTTTTCCGACGTAGACCCCTTGTCATGTTTTTTAGTTTTAGATAGACCCCTGCTATTTACCTTGAAACACTTATTTTTTTTATTTTTTTTTATTTTATTTTGATTTTTGATATAAAAAAAACAACATTACAGTTTTACACATTTATTAATTGAATTTATATCAAAATATAGTAACTGTTACATGAAAAAAACTAAGCAAAAATAAATTTATTTAATAGGAGAGATGAACTTCTTATCGACCCCTGGGGATCGATATGGGATGATACCACTTTGGGTATCACTAACCTAATTAACTAGACTAATTAGAAAAAGTATTTTATAATAAATATATAGCATTCGTGTATAGTATTTAAGCGTGTAAGGCTAATTTTTTGTAGTTTAAATTGCATGTTTTCCAAGAGGCGCGGGTTCGAATCCGCTGCGTTAAATTTTTATACGTTTTCTACATAAAGTAATGAAAGAGTTTAGAATAAGAAAAGGAAATATACATAGATAAAAGATATAGCCTGAAAAAGAGTGAAATATTGCTAGAAAGATGAAATTGTCACAATAAAATATTATTTTGAAACAGTTCGCCATATGTTGCAACATTGACACTATCATATTCTATCAAATGTGAGTATAAGTGCGCGGTCGTGACACACGTACTTATCACTGCCATTATTTTATAAAAACAAGCAAAGCTTAATTAATTATATAATTGTGAAACTAGATTTAAGCTCTCATTTTTACTAAGGTTAATTACATACATACATAGCTTCACGCTGTATCTCGCATATAGCGGGGCAGGCAGAGGGAACCTAGTGTTAAGACACTCCGTTCCCCACTTTCTGCCAAATTGAAGTATTGCGTGTTGAGTGGCGGAACTCAACGCCGCGTTTTGCCTTGTTACCAAACCCAGGAAATGAAAAATTCCATTTCCTGGAGTGGGGATCGAACCCACAACCTGTCACGTTTACAGTCGCACGCTTGTGCCTAAGGTAAAATAATAAGAAGAATTCGCTTGCCACATCTAATTTAAAAAATATATATATATATTTTTATTTCGCAGCTTTATGCTTTCAATAGAAGAACAGGTCACCTAATGTCAAGACACTACGTTTTCCGCTTTCCGCCTAAATTGCCTTACCAGTGCGGGGAAATGAAAATAATTGAAATATAATCATTCAGTGGGAATCGAACCCACAGCCCATCGCATTTCAGTCAGATACGTCTCACTGAACCACAATAACCTCTAATAAACACATAATCAAATCAAATCAAAATCAACAGTTTATTAGTCATATATACACTATATTGACTTATCTATTCTAACTGTATTTAAGTATTACACATAGGTCACCATACCATTCACGTACACACGTCATGTATGAACACTACACACAATTAACACATAACTGCAGGATTTATCACAATAAAATATAACAGCTATCTATTATACGCCACTTTAACTTATGCAATTATTAATTACTAGCTGTTACCCGCGACTTCGCTTGCGTGATCAATAGCAGTCAATACTACAGAGAAGAAACTCCTTAGCAATCCATGGATTCGCCGTGCCCATCGCGTTGCAGAGAGAGGAGTTTGGAGAGTGCCTGGGACTCACGACCCAAGTGTAGGTTTAAGGGGCCCCTTTAAATGTGCATTAACGTTCACCTCCACTGACCACGTTCCTCTCTCATATATTATCTATAGTGCGCACATATATTCATTTGAAGGCTTTGAAGTAGCTAGATTTTCAATATTTTTATTATTTTTTTTTTAATAAAAAGTATCCTATGTCCTTTACACTACATCTGTACAAAGTTTCATCATAATCGGTTAAGTAATTTTGTCGTGGAAGCGCAACAAACAAACTTACATTCGCATATATAATTATTACTAGGTATATTTTTATCTTATAATAATAATGCTATACAATCTGTACACCCACAGGCGATTTTGGCTAACAAATTGTAAGCCATTATAACATATATGCGCTTGATTGTTCTGTTACAAAAGCGTTTTAGTTAAAGTCAAACATTTTATTATTGAGTTAATCACACAAGTGAAATTAAATCTCTATATATAGTTATTTGTTTGGATTCATTGAGTATTATGTCTATGAAATGACGTAATCATTAAATAGTATTCATATCGTAATAAATAGTTGGGAAGTATTTGACTAAATGCGATGGCTTAAGATTCAATTCCCATTCAGACAATCTATATAAAATTATAATTTTGATAGTTTTGTTAAATAAAGAAAAAATTGGAAGTGATTTAAAAATTTATTTTTATATGTTTCACAAATGTGTGGAAAAATAATTACAATTTAAAAAAAAAAAAGATAAAATAATTACGAATAACCCGAATACTGATCAAATCTTGACAAAATTTAATTGGGATCATATCGAGAGCACTAAAAGAATCACCAGAATTGGTCACCTAGTAAAAAGTTAAGCAGTAACGTAAATAAAAAAATACAGTCGAATTTATAACTTCTTCTTTTTATGAAATTGGTTAAAAAGGAGCTTATGCTTTATTAAAAATGAAGGCCATAAAACCTTTTAGCTATTTTAACCTATGATAATATAAAACAATAACCTTTTACTCGCTCGTTTAAGTGAGTTCGATATAATCGATATTAAAATCGATATGTTATTAAACAATACGAGTGATTGAACTCAATTGGGTCAAATGAACTTTATTCGATTATCTTCTAATCATATCTTAGATTAGTACGCTCATTATTTATGGGCTAACTTACTTTAACGACTTCTTTTTTTAGAGTATAGACTAAATGATAAATACATATATAGGAATGTTTTAGTTGGAAGTTTTAAATACATGTTTATTAACAGCAAAATTTGTATAAATCATGCATCATACACATCATCAAATTGTGGTTTAATGGGAAGCTAAGTTCAATTGATTATAGGTCTTAGGCGTTGCGGCGTTGAGTTTCGCCACTCAGCACGCAATGCCTCAATTCGGCGGAAAGTGGGGAACGGAGTGTCTTAACACTAGGTTCTCTATGCCTACCCTGCTATATGCGGGATACAGCGTGAAGTTATGTATGTCTTAGGCTGTATCTAAGAGTTCAAGTTTCGCTACGTTCACCCTGTATACACATTTTCAATAAGTAAATTTCCGGAATATCGTAGTCTATTATTCTAACGTTGTTTCTATTATTTACAAAGAGTGAATAAATTCTTTCATCATAACTAATACACGCTACTTTACTATATAATTATTAAGAAATACATATTTTACAGTGAAAACATTAACGTATCAAAACAATCATGAGCACGACTATGTTAAACATGACGGACATTCTGAACTAACAAAGCAAAAGTGATCGTTAGGCGTGTAATATACTGGCGTGCAAAATTGGAGTATGACAACCCTTTAATGGTGGATAAGCAACGAAGGTTCCGTGGGTCGAATCAACACGAGTCATCAGTAATAAAACACAGTAGCGACTCTAAATATCCCACGTGCAGTCGAAAATCAGATTGTGAGCATTTGCATATATTGTCAGTTACAACGTTTATGGGAGCCGCTCAAAAATGACCACTAGCCTAACGAATTACGGAGTTCTCAGTTTCTATAGGATTGACCATTTTAGAAACAATGTTAGGCGTCACGAAACCGTCGCATGCGCAAATTGCGTTAAATCTTAATTGAATTCTTACGAGTTAGAAGGCGAATTGGTTGAATTAAATTAGATCTGGCATGCAACGTTCTAAATTATCTAGGGCGTGATAAGATAGGGTTTTCGAAAGCATAATAATCGGTAGAACCGATTTTTTCAGCGACTCTAGAGCAGGGGCGAGCAAGCCGTGACCCTCAGGCAGCATGCGGCCAACACAATAGTTTTATGCCTTTTTAACATATATTTCACAAGACGTGTGATTTTGGCCCAATATAGTAAATTTAATTCCGGCGTTGAATTCCGCCACTCAACACGCAATGCTTCAATTCGGCGGAAAGTGGGGAACGGAATTATTGAAAGAGAATGGAGTGTCTTAACATTAGGTTCTCTGGTTCCCTCTGCCTACCCTGTTATATGCGGGATACAGCGTGAAGTTAAAAAAAAAAGAATAAAACAAAAATAGTAAATTTAAATATTTTGAAGGGCTATTTTTATTATCAAGTCATATTGCTTATGTGAGCCAAAAGATTATTTCAAACGTTTTACATAAAACACAAAGCATACCAAAATAATCTGTGTGTTAGATTAAAGAAATGTTCACGTAGATGTAGAAGGTCGTATTCTATATAAGCTACGTGCTCACGTTTGATTTATTACACTATCAAAATTCAGATATTGTTATATTTAATATTACAAAGCGACTTGCATAACGTCTGAAACGAATTCATTGACACTGACCAATAAGATAGCTTGCAAAAGCCTACCTCAATGTCGTCCTACTTTCCAATCGTAACCGCAGATATAACGAAGTGGACAATATGTTAACAAATAATTATGTCACACAACCTATAGTGCAGACAATACACCTTTAATTTATATTACGTAAAGTTCAAAGTTGAATTTGGTCGTGAAAAGATAGCATTGTTATTGTAGTCAAGGGATAATATTTGATTTAAATCAGTTGAGCTAAGCTATGCTGATATTGAATGTTAGAACTATGATATAAAGTTTATATTAAACTAGCTTTCCGCCCGCGGCTTCGCCCGCGTGAAATTCGGTTATATCGCGCGATATGATAAGAAGTATCCTATAGTCTTTCCCAAGGTCTAGATTATTTGTCAAAATTGGTTAAGTGGTATATGTGTCAAAGTTATAAACAGTTAAACAATCTTATAAGATTTTATGTTTGACAATAAGGAACTTCCATACAAACTTTCATCCCCTATTTCAACCCCCTCTATCATTTTTTTTGCGATAAAAAGTATCCTATGTCCTTTCCCAAGTTTAGTTCTATCTTCATACCGAATTTCATCAAAATCGGTTCAGTGGTTTAGGCGTGAAAGCATAACAGACAGACAGACAGAGTTACTTTCGCATTTATAATATTAGTAAGGATTGTATTGTCAACCAGGATCTGTACCGGCGCCAGTTAGTTTATTGTCTTGACGCTTAAAATATTCACGTAGGAGTCAAACTCCTAATGTAGATTAGGCAGGCCTGTCGTTATAAATGTGACCAATGTATAATTTTGTTGTAGAACTATAATATATGTCGACTCGTTTGTGCTTAGTGTAAGCAATTTATAAACAGGGAGTTCAAGGTTGAGGAGCTCGTGAGAAGCCATGAAGCTATTTTATCTTTATTTCTTAATTATATTTAATTACAAATATTGTATGTTATTGCTTTATATTCAGAACTTTAATATAAAAATGACATAACTATAAAAGTTTAAAAAAAAATTGTTCTTTTACTATAATTATTATTTTTAGAACCATAAAAAATATTTTTATATGATCAGATTAAAAATGTCGTATGTCGTTAGTACCTATTATATCCTTATAAGTATCGTATGAAAATGGGAATTAAAACTCGTAATAAATAAAAAAAGTAAGCACATGACAGATATTATAGTCATAATTCCATATACCCATCAATGAAAATCTAGCTACCATGTTACGTTTGAACAAAAACCAAGGCCCTCCATTGTACACGTATTGTGGTGCGCGGGCGCACGGAGTTCCGCGCGAACTCACAGCCGAGATATCGATAAGAACACAATAAACAATAACATTCAGCTAATTCTGTTGCAACATATAATAGTCATGCGACCGTGGATTGAGGATCTTTTACAATGAGCGAGTGTCTTTGTGACAATCTGTTAGCAGATAGACAATCTTAATCAAAAAGCTAATAAAATATTGTTAAATTAATAATTGTTATTGAAATTCGACTTGAAATTGAAACACGCAATGCCTAAATTCGGCGGAAAGTAGGGAACGAAATTGTTGAAAGAGAATGAAGTGTCCTACACTAGGTTCTCAGGTTCCCTCTGCCTACCCTGCTATATGCAGGATCCAGCGTGAAGTTAAAAAAAAAAGTCTTGAATCCGGGCAGCGGAGTGTCTTGACACTATGTTCTCGCTGACTACCTTTCTATGCGAGATGAAATGTGAAACTGCTTTTTATTATTGAAATTAACAATTAAATGTATATGCAATAATCATTTTATAATACATACATACATTTATTATTATTAACAATCACTTTTGCTCTTTATAAAACTATATAAGTTATGCTACAAGTCTTATACTTATGAATTTCCTTGATATATTTTAGTACTTAGTGCCTATGTAGTTTTTTAAATATTGAATGTAATAGTGTATGTAACTCTTAAATAGTTCACGTATAATATTGGGCTGATTATAGTAATATTATAAAAATAATGGAAAAATTTAAGGTCGCATAGTATAAAGTGGCCTAGACGCGTGCCGACTACTTGCAAACATTATCGACGGAGCTTAGCTTAGCTCAAAATAAAGATCTTTATGAACAAAGATAATTTTCTAGTACATTTAGTTCTTTTAATTCCGTTTGACTTATTTGTTTGTTGAAAGAGAATGGAGTGTCTTAACACTAGGTTCTCAGGTTCCCGTTGCCTACCCTGCTATATGCGGGCTACAGCGTGAAGTTAAAAGTTTGACTTATCTCGTGAGATCTTTGCTTTATTTTATCTATTTTTTTAAATGACAACAAAACTGTCTAATTGACTTCCACGCCTCATTAATTACGTTCTATGATTTCGATTGCAACAAATTTTAGAGACTAATATTCACTGACTTTTACTTTCAATTGACTATCGAATATCAATCCATTATGATGTGGTTATTAGTACAACTACTGTAAACCGTCAAAACGTTGTTCTGAACTGTAAATAAATGAATTTTACGCTATGAAGCCCGTGAAAAATAGTTTTATTAAACAAGCGTTTACTCCCTTCTAATGGATATTAAATACTCGACCTCTGCGTTTAACTGTTGGTAATGTCGTTATTATTGTACCATAAACATTTTTTTCATAGCTTCACTCTTTTTTGCTGTTTGTTCCTGCTTAGCGGGTAGTTAGAGATAATTTATAGATTTATCAAGATATACCTTTCTCCATTTTCGGCTCTAATTTATGACATTGCGTGTTAAGTGGCGGAAAAATGAAAATAATTTAAATATGATCATTCCTCCAAGGCATGAGTGGGAATCGAACCTAGAGTCAATCGCGTTTATACTTAGAAGCAGTCCAGCAGTAGACCAGATGGTCAAATACCACAACTTTAATAATATTTACAGTAAATTACTAAATAAATACCGAAGTGAAAATATTTGTCGCATACGACATGTAGTCGTATATTATAAAGGTATTTAGACGCGTGCCTAACGTATGCATTGCTCAGACATTATCGACGAGGTTGGCCGTAGGATTAGGGCGTCAGTACACCTGGTGTCTATGCCAATAGTTGTAACTGGTTATAACTTAGAACTATTTTCTTAAATAGATTATTTGTTTCAATAGAACTAATTGTTTTCTGAGTTCTAATCAAAACTTGGATATTAAAGTAGCCCTTGTTATTTCAATCAGTTATTGGCTATCAGTACAGAATGGAGTATCTTTACACTAAATTCTCTTAATAGGTGAAAATGTATTAGGTATGATTATTTATCGTATGCTTAATTCCATTTTAACTGAAAAATATTAATATTAATTATATAACTTTCTAATACCAAAAAGTACATATATTTAAGAGAACAACATAGCTATTGTAAATAGAGAAGCTAGAATATTAATAAAAGCTTTGGATAAGTAATTTTTTTTAGAAAAAACGACCGTCTTCCTATAACTTTCTTCTGTTTTGAAAAAGGAGTCACATAAATAACATAGACTCAGATACATATCCAGTCTCCCTGACCGCCGACGGGTCAGTGCATTGTAGTTTACACCATTTTTGCACTCAAACAATGTTTACTTCCTCCCTATTGTAAATATATCGATTATCATCATAGCACCTTAGCTGTTTTTATTTATTGCTACCTTATATATTTTAGAACATTAAATTTTATGAATTGTACAATTTACTGATTTTAGTCAAATGCAAGGCATTGCGTGCTGAGTGGCGGAACTCAACGCCGCGCTTTGCCTTGTTACCAAATCCAGGAAATAAAAAAATCCTTTTCCTGTAGTGGGGAATCGAACCCACAACATGTCGCGATTACAGTCGCACGCTTGTGCCTCTACGCCACGACAGGCGACTAAAACTTGAAATTGTTAAAAAAATTGCCAAAATATAAAACTCCATAATCGATATTTTGCCGACTTAAATTCATTTCTATAAAAATAACAGGAAATTTGCTTAGGGTTAGAAAATCTCTTAAAGAATTCGATTTTTTAACTTTTCAACAAAACCGACAATCAAACGACTCCCTAACTAAACATAGACAACTTACGTTAGCTTACCTATATTTCAATCCACAAACCAACTAAAAGCAATACAAAACAGAATGCATCTAGCAGAAGAACTTCACTGAATTTATTTCCTGCAAGCCAAAGTCCATTAATTCAAACAAAATTAACGTCGGAGCGGTTTTCCTATCACAGTCGTAAACCAGTCCTAATTATTAGAGGGAATGTTCGATCTTTATTGTTTGTGGCTCCTGTACTGATCTGGCTAATTAAATCTATGTGTAGTTTCATTAAAATAGTGAAATTCGTGTGTGTGCATCTGATAGCCGGCTTCAGAAAGCCCAGCTTAGCGACACTTCCTTGTGGATACTCAATATTTACTTATTTACTGCTTCGTATTGTCGGGTTAGAAGAATTTTGATATATTTAATTTGTATTTATTTAAATTTAATTACTTTGTTTTAGTTTTGTACAGCCTTTTCTACTTTGTTTTAAAGTTTTATGGAAATTATGGAAATGAAATGTGTATCATTTCATTACAAGGCATTCTCTGACTATATAAGAAATATTTAGTACTCTACTGTATTTAGTAATGACTTATTCTCATTAAGCTTTTTAAAATACACATTCAAATATTATTGACGTTTTTAGTCAAGTAAGTAGTTTTTAATTATGTTATTCATTTTTTTTGTTACACCTTTCTCCACTCTCCGTGTCATTGAGAGAAATTGGTATTTCTGTAGCGAACTATTATTATTTATTTTTATTTTACAATGCAACAATAGTTACAGGACTATTCTTTATATATAATAAACGATCCATGTTCTTATATCAGTTAAAAAGTAAAAAAAAAAGATCACTAACGCTAACCTACCTCAATGTTCTAGACTTGAGCGTCATTACGACGCTGAGATGACATCGCGCGCTATCCGCCATCGCAGTGAATATTGTATTATTAGACTTTCTTTGATTTAATTTTTTTTAAGAAGATATTATTAAGGAAACAAATTCACGCTTTTCCCGCACAGCAAGAACCCAGTGTCAAGTCACTCCATTCCATCAGTATTAAGGATACTCCGTTTATAATTATGACGTTTCAAGCAAAATTTGGAGGAAACACAATATCACGAATTATAAAAAACTCGAAATTGCTTGTGTCATGTCGTCATGTAGTCATGTAAGTAGAAGCTTTTACGTTAGCTTAAAAATCATATACAGATAGCTTCACTGCTCAGAAATAGTATTTTTAATTAAAAATATAATAAGTAAATAATTTTTACATAAAATGTATGATAACAGCGAAATATGACTTTATTTTTGACTTAGAATCATGTCCGAATAACAAATCAAAGACAGTGCTAAATATATATGGAGGTTAACAAGCACTCTAAACATATGGACATCACATATCTAAAGACGTTGAACAAGCGACCTACAAAATTTTTATTAAATATTGGACTGAAAACTGTGTATGCATGTGATATAGAAGGAAATATAATAATACTAAACAACAATTTTTGTATATTAATCGACTACTTAATAGTTCTTAGGCTAAAACTCTAGGTGTAAAAATCAAGAAATGATCTAGAACCATAATAGACCAGCTGAGGTATAAGAAAAACTACCTAGCAAATGTTATGAGTAGTTTACAGAATATAGTGGAAACGCAAATCGTATTATTATCTCATAAAAAAATATATGTTTATATATTCATATATATGTTAATTAATTCATATCCTCCCTATGAATATAACCTCAAATTTAAAAAAATAATTAAGAAATATGAAAAAACAAATCCTACGAGATTTGAACCTGCACTTACCACCGTCAGTAGTAATAAACCAAGCAACCAAGAACTAACAATCAATTTTTTACAATTCCTAAAATTACAGTAAGTAATATTTACTTATAAAAATAAATGCAACATTCGAGGCGACCTTGTTTGCGCGCCGCTGGTTTTATTTCGTCGTAGTGGCAGGTATTTGTGTTTGGGAAAGGAAATCTGGCGATTTAAGCAATTTATCTTTTACGATGTGTTGTGAAATTACGTGGAAGTTTATGATAGCAATGTATGGATTAAATTACAAAATATTATTTTAAAAAAATAATATGAAAATATATTTATTATTTCAAAAAATAAAAAGACATAAATAAAATAAAAACTATCTGAAGATATGATTACATATTCTGTTAACCAACAATTTTTCGACTCATTTCTCACTAAAAAATATAAATTAATATACTTTTTTACCGCAATTAATTTAATATCTTTTTCGTTATGTCCGTCCAGCCAAATATAAAAAGCCAAACGCTAGAAAATTCTAGACCATATGGAATAAAAACTATATACCCAATGTAAGAAACTATACAATATGCACCTAAAAACCGTTGCTTCTAAAAATATACAAACAAAACTAATATTTAACGTTCATAACATTTCAATTATAGTAATATTTATGAATTCCACCTTTTTGTTATATAAATCTGAGTTACTAGAGTCTAGCCATTTAAGCTAGCTCACTAGCGATTTGCAATACAAACATATTAGCTAAATTAAAATGGAAACATGTCAGAAATACTAACTATCATATAAATAAAGAATTATCAAAATATGTTCATCCAGAAAAAAGTTATGCGGAGACATAAATTAAAAAAAAATAAATCGAATTGAGAACCATTAGAGAGAGAAAGAATAATATATTAAAAAAAAGAAATAGCTTCTCGTTGTATCCCGCACATAACAGCGTAGGCAAATAGAATCTAAGAACCTAGTGTTAAGACACTCCGTTCTCTTAATATCTGCGTTTTCCACTTTTCACCGAATTAAGATTAGGAATTGAGGTCCATAACATTTAACTTTTCTTTTAGCTTCACGCTGTATCCCGCATATAGCAGGGTAGGCAGAGGGAATCTAAGAACCTAGTGTTAAGACACTCCGTTTCTCACTTACCGCCGAATTGAGACATTGCGTGCTGAGTGGCGAAACTCAACGCCGTGCCTTGCCTTTTATTTAAATTACATTAATATTTTCTGAATTCCACGCTTTTGTTATATAAATCCGAGTTACATTAGACTAGAGATTTAATCTAGCTCACTTGCGATTTGCAATGCAACCAATTATCACACCGGGGATTGTGTAACGTAATTGTACTGCTCCACTAAGCACTACGGAGTACCATAGTAAGTGAAATGTGGTCTCATTTGTATTACAATTGGGGTGGACTTGTATGGCCTTACATTTATTATCCTTGATAGGTCTATCTTGTTTTAATGTACCTTTAATTGAATATAATTACTTTAAGTTATCTATTTATTTATATTTTGTATATGTATATGAAGAAAAGAGTGATATATTATTCCGTTCTTCTCGTTTTGAGATTTTTTGTTTTGGGTGATGGAAGAAAGTGCCGGACTTTATTAACGAAACCAGAGAATATTTCATTCTATTGGGATTTGAATCTTTAACTGTTAAATACAAAAAGTATGGAAATCAATTGAATTTCATGTCGGATAGCAACCATTATACTAAAAATTATGCAAAAGTTTCAAAAGTAAAGAAAGAATTTATTCTATTTCAATACGGAAGATAATGATTCTCTTAAGAGTTACATAAATAATTAATATTCTAACCCCTAACCTTACTTTCATACTTCAAGCTTAACAGCTACAAATATTATGCTAAATACTATCATAATATTAGATTTATCAATAGATAATATTTCTACAAGAGTATGTCTCTTGTAGAAATGTCTTGTGTCTTACGAAAAAGTAATGCAACTATTTCAAAAGCCACTGACGCCTTGCTTTGAGCTATATGTTTGCAATAACATGTTCAAAAGTAATCATTTCTAATAGTAAATATTTATCAATATCAATATGTTACTTTTCATTCTGCGAATACTATACAAACAAGTGATTTTTCTTTTGTTTATTTATTTATTCTGCTATCAATAACTAAGCTTAGGAAATAAGATATATATTTTTTTTTTTCCAAAGAAAGTCCAAGTATTTTAGTTGCCGACTTAATATATTATTATTACTTATAATACTTAAAACAAACAGGTGATATATTATTTATTTATTAATTAATCTTATACCCCACATAGTTAGAGTTCTCTACTTTCCTCCTAAAATAGAGGCATAGCGTGTCAAGTGGCGGAACTTAATGCGATTACCGGACTGGAGAAATAAAAATAATTTGATTATGATTATTCCCTCAATTGAGAATCGACCCCACAACTAATCGTCATACGGCATCCTACTGAGCCACAATAGTCTCCAACTTGTTATATATTTCTTACTCAATTATAATGCAGTTATTATGATATGCATACCGTACTTTGTCTATAGTAAAGAACTATTCCAGCGGAATTTAATCTATCAATTTATCGCTTGTCAAACACTTCCTTGTATAACGACATTATATAAATGTATTTTCAAAAATTTTATATGTCATTCTAAGCTTACACAAATTTAACATTCACCTCAAGATATACTTCACTGATACAATCGTATAATTAGTCGCAATGTAGGGCGCCACGTGCCAGGGCTTGGTTGGTCGGGATTTTGCAATATGAATAAATCATTGTAATCGGCGGTCTAATATAGTCATGTCGAGCAAACTTTACAGCTATTGAGTATATACTGTTGATTATAAATTTATTCTGTTAGGTTATTTAGTTTATGGTATATATAGATGTACCAGGTATGAGTTGATAAGTTGATTTACCTTTTTTTAAACATTAATTGGCATTAAAATTTTAATGTTTATGGGGTGAAAGGATAACTAAATAATAAAAATATGAAAATAGCATAAAAAAGATAATACAGGTAAAATTTAAGCTTAAAATATCTATCCCAAAAAGTAATTCGAGTATACAATTCGATCAAAGATATTTACGCCTTGTTTTGACTGAATTTGGGCATAGCATGATTCTTGCATAGCATCATTATTGTAATCAAGTTCAAAATAAAGTATCCTTTGAAAGGTTGGAACCTCTCAAAATTGGTCGATCCGTAAGAGGAGATGATAAGCATACAAAACTTTCATGTATATATATTTACTCTTCAAAATCAACTTACTAATGAAATTCAAATTAGATACTTCGATTGTTGTTATCCATATTAATGTTTCCAGTCGAAATTTTCTAAAGAATGACATCAGAAAATTAACAGCATTCAATGTTCTAACATGATTAAGCCATTTCTCCAGTTTTTTTACTTTAAGATAATAATTTTAGAACTTACCTCATGCCGTCGAAACCATCATCTGATCCATTGATAGTGAGCACCGGCGCGCGCGCATATGCCTTTGCAACACGTCGATTCTTCTCAAACACAATCACTTTCGCCCAGATTTCATCGTCGATTTGTGTCCACTTATCCAGCACTTCCTGTATATGTTCCTATAAACAAAGATAAAGATACGTTAAAGAAAGACAACGGACGAGTAAAACGAATTTTTAAGTACAAAAATCTGTATGAAAAAAGTCTTATACCTAATAAATATGATAATAAGCATAATATTTCATAGGCATTATTTTACCCTGACAATAATGGGTCAAATGAGTCAGAATATGAAAAAACTTGAAATTTTAACTTTTGGAGAATTTAAGACTGAAAATAAAATATTTTAATAATAAAAAACAACTTTGAACTGTCATTGAAATCGATAAAGATAAAAAAGAATAACAAAACTTGGAAAGAAATATAGTTTTTGTATTGAAACAAACCAGTAATAAGATCTTTGGTTTTAGCGATTTTAACCTACCAAAAGCTACCATCGGCAGGTAGTTCTTCTGAGAAGATTCGACGAGAAACTCGACAGTTGCTCCTTTCAAAAAATTTTTTACAATAATTTCATGATGTCCATTAACATTTAATTCTATAGAATAATATCAGTATCGGACAGAATAATATACTTTCTTTGATGACTAAAAACGACTATAAAGTCTTTGCAACGTTAGGTTTTCTAAAATGTACTTTCAAATACCAACATATACGCAGATAATCCGGCTAAAATACTTTAAAACTAGCACTATTCTATCATTTATGCAAATAAAAAAGCCAAAAATCTAAAATTGTAGAAACAACTTGCCAAATGGAACCTTGGTAGGCGTTTTTATGGGAAATTACCACAATTTAGACATATACCAATGTAGCAACGGCTTGCAATCAGACGACATACTAGCGTAACGTTATGCTCTAGTAAACCACTTCCAAGAGATCATAAAGAGCAAATTTGAAGGCAGCTCATAATAGCCATGTACATTTAAGACTCGAAGCTTATTTAAAACAATGAAAGGCTTCACGCATGTAAATAACCGGTACAAAAATTATAATATTCATATAAATGCTACAATATTTTTTACGTCGAAGTGACCTTTAGGTTTAGGTAGTAAGTTACTGAGTTTTGAACCAGGGATCGTCATTTGGCTTTCAATCTAGAATAGGTAAATAAGGAATCTGTCTTTTCTTTATGTTTATTAATTGTATATGTATATAAATTAGTTTAAAGTGAGATAGACGTGTACTTGTATAATTTGCAATTTACTATTCCACGAGAATTTTATTATTTGGAATATTTTAAATACCTCTTACATCTATATGAAGATTAAAAATAAAAAAATATTAGTCAGATAGTAACCATGTGTATAAAACGGTTAATTCAAAATTAATATATAAAAAAATTAGGACGTGTACGCCTGTCGTGGCGCAGAGGCACAAGCGTACGACTGTAAACGTGACAGGTTGTGGGTTCGACTGCTACTCTAGGAAATGTTAGTAATAACATTTTCTGGGTTTGGTAACAAGGCAAAGCGCAGCGTTGAGTTCCGCCACTCAGCACGCAATGCTTCAATTGGGCGGATAGTGGGGAACGGAATTGTTGTACGAGAACGGAGTGTCTTAACATTAGGTTCTCGGGTTCCCTCTGGCTACCCTGCTATATGCGGGATGCAGCGTGAAGTAAAAAAAAAAAAACAAAAAAAAATGAAGACGTCAATTACAAATAATTTAATTTATTTAATGATATCATTAAATAAATTAAATTATTTGTAATTGACGTCTTCATTTTTTTTTGTTAAAAAGCTGTACGGTTTATATAAACCGTACAGCTTTTTACAATAAATATAAAGCCGTTTCCAAGTAAATAGCCTTAAATGTGTGAAATGAAAAGGAAAGTACATTTATCATTTTATTAAAGTTGTTAAATAATTTGCTGTGGCACATGTTTTTCTTCGTTTCCGCCTCCATGGCGACGTTTCACTTTCAATTTCTAACAGTTGCTCGCTAAAAGTAAATTTTGATTACTGTTATTATTTTGTAATAGCGTTTTGTGATTCGTCATACGTTTTCTATTTCGATATTTTACTTTGTCGTATTAAGTTATATTTAAGAAGTAGGTAGTAATAAAGGAAATTTTGGCCATTGGATCTTTTTATGAAAATTATGCGACGAAGGAGTATGAAATCTAGCGTATTATTATAAAATTATTATAAAAGTGCTTTAATATTTGGAAAATTCAAATGAAAAAACCTTTTTTAGTGTGGTTTGTATACTATTTATAAAAAAAAATAAATTTAAAAAGCAAATGTTCTTCCCTATTTCTTATATTTTATAATTCTCTATTACGACTTACGAATAGTCGATGTCAATTTGATTTAACTTTACGAATCATATTTTTTTATCGTTTCACTCGATTCTCGTTATAATTTCGAAAAATCCTAAACTCCTCAAGGGATGTTCATGCCAAATTTCAGCTTCCTATCCATACCAGCTTTAGCTTTGCATTGTCTATCAGCCACTCAATGAGTAACAGAAGAATTTCATATACCTACACACAAAAGTCATTACAGTACATATGTACTCAGAAAATTGTTATTATTATAATATTGGCATACCTTTTATTGTAACTTCAGTTACAAATGACAATAATATATCTCGTCTAACAAATAGCGAACACTTTCTCTCCATCACATTCTGAATCAACTTCATTAATATCGTTTCACATTATATACATTATCGCACTATTCATACTATTCATGGATAAATTTAGCTAATCCTTCAAGAAGTTATATTATAGTGTCTACATATATACTAGACTAATAAATATTATTCTATGTTATTCTTTATAGATAAGAATAAGTTTGTTCGACGGGATATTTACCATATATAGTTTTTATTTTGAGCTCCCGATATTACGCGTCGTCGTACCACTATTAATGTTCGCATTCTCACCGTGTGTGCGAAAAAAAAAGAGTGCCAAAGAGAGTAGACCGATATGTCTGCTCTTAACTACCGTCGGCTTCGCAGTATCTCCAGTTTACCCGTGAACATGGTGCTTGCAACAGCATCGAAATATCGGGAGCTCAAAATAAAAACAATACATGGTAAATATCCCGTCGAACAAACTAATTCTTATGTGACTATGAGAGTTTAAATTCTTTATAGATATTTTACTTGTCTTTCGAAGCAATATTTTTACATTTAATGTTTTACAGTACTTGCCGTAGTAGAAACTATACTTCATATTGTATAGAAAATATCCTTAAAATTGATTTATATTTAAATGAATCTAAATAATTGTAACACACAAGAAATTATTGTTATATCTATTTAATGTTAATATTATTTACATACATGGTACTTGTTGGGTTTTTAAAAATATTGGATTTTAGAACTATAGTTCTAAATAAAAAAAAATCTCCATAGACGAAAAAGAGAAAAGAAAAGATATTACAATTTGATTAAAAAAAAACGTAAAAGTTACTAAACCATCTAACAAATATATACACATAATTAAATATACTTATATAAATACATCCATACAGCAGTCTAGTGAACTATAATCGCTAACTATTTGTGAATACAACTCGTTAGTGTCAAGTTTTGCATTTATTCGTATCGAATCAGTCATGCTCGATCATTGCACTGATTTATATATGGCTTTTTATGTCACACATGTGGTCCCTGAATACTGCCTTTTGTACTGTCACTTCACTTTTAAATCTAGTTATTTTCGTTTTGTAAATATAGATTAAAAGATATTTTCTACGTATAATATATTGAAATTATGATAAGATCTCAGCCTTTCTAGAACTGTCATCAGTTGATTTTTAGCACTTATTTCGAAGACGGCATTAGAAGAATCTTTTAAAATATGGTTAGGTAGAGAGAGGAGCGCGGAAAGTGGAGGTGAACGTTAATGCGCACACTTGGGTCGTAAGTCCCAGGCACTCTCTAAACTCCTCTTTGCAACGCGATGGGTCAGGCACCCGCACGGTGAATCCATGGATTGCTAAGCAGTTTTTTCTCTTTCTTGCAATAGAATTTGTATTGTTTTCACTAGACTTTTCGAAGTAAATAAATCAATGTGAGTTTCATATCAATATGAGTTTCATTATTAAGATACTTTGTGTACTAAGTCGCAAAACCGATACTGTATTAAAATAAAATAGATAAAATTGAAAGTAGATGGGGACAGATGGATATTTGTGAACTGATTTAGATGAAACTTATCAGAACTATAGCTTATACATAAGAATAATACATAGGCTATAATTCATAAAAGAGGTTTAGTTTTCCTATAATATAATAATAAGTACCTAATTATATAAGTATATTTGAGAGGAATTGAACTTAGAATTACTGACGTATACGATTTATTAGCGCTATAATGACGTTCAATATTTGGCACTCTAATTCATTGAAGAATAAACGTATATTTCATAGGTAATTTATAGAACTATTAAACACATTCCGTTTAATTCATTTAATAACTCAATATAGAACATGATATATAAAAATAATTTATATACAGCGATGTAAAAACGATGTTGGTTTAATCAAGGCCTACCACAAGTTAGTAGGACTTCTCATTAATATATAATAAAACATCAATTATAGAAGGGACTTGTGTGATTTATAACTATTAAATAATTATAGTTGATATTACGTGTATTGTTAAAAAATAACTTAGAAATTTTTGCTGTGAGTTTGTTGTTTTATATGTAACGCATAAAATGATTAGCTAAAACAAGTATATGTGCATTATTTCAAAAAAAAGTCCCGCTGAGTTTCTTCCGCCGGTTCTTCTCAGGTCTGAGGCATTAAATTTAGTGAACTGGTGGTAAATTATTTGACGTTTAAAAAATGAAGCCTGTAACTTCTTATTTTGAATAAAATTATTTGACTTTGATTTTGACTTAAAGTTGCCATGTATTTTTAATATAGTAGCCCCGTTAAGGTGAAACATTCATACATGTGTCTCACTATTTAAAAGTGTATACCAAACATATGGTAAACTATGTGTAATATTTGAAACGGTGAGTGCAGAAACAACGTAAGTCCGGATTTTCAAAATTTTGCAGGAGGGAGAAAAAAGTGTATAACTTTCTTGTCTAAGCTAGTTTACATCGATTACGATTTTTTGCACCTACGTTGTTTCTGCATTCACAGATTCATTTAGCTTTTGTATATCTAGTGCACTAACATTGAAACTATTTGGTTTTATAAATATCTTAACACCAAATTTCAAACTCTTCCATCCTCCTCTGATCAAAAAAGAGTCCAGATAAATATAAAGATTATCAAGAATAAAATAATATTATGCTTCATCAGTTCTTTTTGGTTTTACTTTAACACATTTTTCTGTACTGTGTATATTGCATTTATTAAATTATATATATAAAATTTACATATTTCAAATGATTTTAATATAAGAAATTATTTCTTAACAAATATAACGCCAGTCGTGGTGCAGAAGCACAAGCGTGCGACTGTTAACGCAACTGGTTGTGGGTTCAATTCCCACTCCAGGAAATGGAATTTTTCATTTCCTGGGTTTGGTAACAAGGCAAAGCGCGGCGTTGAGTTCCGCCACTTGGCACGCAATGCCTCAATTCGGTGGAAAGTGGGGGACGGAGTGTCTTAACACTAGGTTCCCTCTGCCTACCCTGCTATATGCGGGATTCAGCGTGAAGGCATACATTACACTGGCTAACTTTGATGTTTTTTTTATATGAATGCTGATGTAGTACCATTTAAATTTAGTTAACATCGGACAAGAAGTTTTAAAGTTATTCGTAATAATTGTAGTTTTTAGTGTATTTTAAATTATTTCTTAACAAATATTATTGTGAATATTAAAAAAAGAACATATTTTAGTAAGCGTCTTCTAAAATTTATGAATACAGTTTATGTTTCCTAAATAAAACTGCAATTTTTTGTGCCACTTTTTTTTATAAGCAGACATATAAAAAACAGTAAACTTGATACGTGACATCCATACACAATAGAAATCTTTATCATATCCCATCCATTATAAAAAGGATGACTAATTCTATGTTTAATAATTTTCTAGCAATACATTTTATTTATAATTGCTTTAATTAGTTAATGTTACTGGTATTTCGTAAGCGCTGATATTGATGCTAGTGCTGACTAACTATTAAAAAAAGCAAGGAAAACTATTTCAAATCAAATGAAAAAAGAAATTTCTACGTAATAATAAAGGCTGAGTATGTAGGTCTTTATCTGAATTATTATACTAAGATTTTTTTTAAAACCTTAATTTCTTTTTTTTTATATCTTCACGCTGTATCCCGCATATAGCGGGGTAGGCAGAGGGAACCTGAGAACCTAGTGATAAGACACTCCGTTCTCTTACAACAATTCCGGGGAACCTTAATTTCAAATTAACAATAAGCCTTAATTTCAAAAACCTTAATTATTCGCCAATAATGGAGGATAAAGTCATATTATGAATATAAAAAATATTTAAATAGCTAAATTAAATAATACAAAAGCTTAATAAAGAATCTTAAGAAGCCAGCCTGAAAATATTTTTCTCATTATCCTAGTTATTTTGGCAAGCAAACCAGATTCAGGCTATAGGTTGAAATTATGGAATGATTATCAGATCAAAAAAGTACTACGTATGTAAATCAAGCAAGTCGAACAACAGAAGTGAGTAAAGAGCCTTGTAAGATATAGGTGCAGCTTATAAAAACGTGTTAAATCAATAAATAATCTATTACTCATAAGATTTTCTAAATATTTTGATTTAAAATTAATATTATGTTTACGTAACTTTTAATAATAGTTTGTGAGACAAGCATGACATTAAGAATAAATCCAATCCATATAAGGCAAGGACGTTCAAGGCAATGTATACAATTAAATGATACTAATACCTAGCGAGTGTGGTCATTTTTTTTATCTTCACGCTGTATCCCGCATATAGCAGGATAGGCAGAGGGAACCTGAGAACCTAGTATTAATATATATATATATACTCTCCGTTCTCTTTTAACAATTCCGTTCCCCACTTTCCACCTGATTGAGGCATGATGTAGTAATATTTTTTTATAATTTCACACAGATTTCTTTGTAATCTTAAAAATAGATTATGGATTATTTCTTTATACGCCGACGTCGAAATCTTTCATATGCTATTAAAAAAGCATTACTTTTTTACAACAGCGCCTTTGTGTTAAGTAGTAAGTAGTAATTTGTTGCACATAATTTTATGTCACTTAATAAATAGAAGGATATGTGTAATCAATCATTTTATTATAACTGAAAGTTTTCTTTAGTGATTCGTTTTTTTTTTCGCAGTTTACAGAATTTGTGATACAAATGTATACAATAAACAAGAAAAGAACGGAAATAAAGGTTGCTTTTTTAGACTTCTCTTGCTATCTAAAACCTAAAAACTAAACTTGTAACATAAAATTAAATTTATAAGAATTTATTTCAGTAAATTAAGGAAAGGAAGCTCCTCAACATTCCATGAAATTAACGTGCGGGTGGCAGGCCTTTCGCGCTGCAGGTAGAGAGACTCGAAGTAGGGCCTGAGGCTTCCTATATTAGAGTACGCTTAAAGGTCCTTACAATATATACTAAAATTATTATTATTTCCCCATGTTCTTGTTACTGATATCTAACAGCTTCACGTATTAGCAGTATTTCAGAATAAACGACGATTTTCATTCAAATATACCATGTCTATTATTTAACACATCTATCTTGTTTATTAAAAATAGGAAAATTATAATGATCAACGTTATAATTATCAGCGGGGAACGGAAATGTTAAAAGAGAATGGAGTGTCTTAACACTAGGTTCTCTGGTTCCCTCTGCCTACCCCGCTCTATGTGGGATACAGTGTGAAGATAAAAAAAAATATATATGCAATTATGTACAGTAAATAAAAGGTGCTTTTCATTCTAAATAAGCCTATAATTTATATATAAATAATTCACTTAATTAAGTCAACTTTATAAAAAACTTGCTTAAAACATATGTCCAAGAAAGAATAGAAATGATATGTGCATGTTTCTACACCTGTAGGTTGTTCTTTCCGCATTCCTAAAATGCACTTATATTGTCATTTGAAAAGCAACCTTATGTCTATGTGATAAGGTTTAAAATATATAAATAATTGTAACGAATGTTGCTCTACATACAAACAGTTAAATGAAGGCCTTGTGGTCAAGTTTCTGTAATGTTCTCATGTTAGAGTGGTCCTGATGATGTTGTCAACGTTTATAAAAATAGTTAAATCGATTTTAAACTTTAATATAAATGGATAAGGTCTGTTTTTTAATATCATGCCGTCCCATTGTTAAAAGCTATTCTCATGAAAATTGTAACAGTTAGTTTTTTGTATCTCAAAGTGTTATATTTAACTGTTGAAGAAAATAAAAGTAAATGTTTGAAGATAAATAAGTAAGTAAACTTTTTGATAATTTTGCACCCTCTCTATTTCACGGTGTAATCTATACTATAACTAAAAAAATTACGAATAAAATTTTATAAAATATATGATTTAATTACAAAAATATTTTTTTAATATATTGGTTTTCTTAAGAGAAGCCATTTTAACCAGATTAATCGCGTATATTTTGGTATTCAAGAATACATTTAAAAAAAACAGGTAGACTGACCTACCTGTGACCACGAACTATAGTGTTCGGAACGTCGGGTTTTCTAAAAAATGTTTCTTTTATTATTTTTTATTTAAATTTATAAATATTTGCTATATTTTTTTTCTTTAGGCAAATATATCGGCCTTTACTTCGCATAAGATTAAAGCTTTAAGCCCTTATAGTAAAAAAGTGACTACTGTATGTGTGAATTATAATTTATTATGACCATTTTAAGTTACGGTAAGGTCGTCGCAAAAAATGTTTCTGCGACATCTACCTAAGATCCGGGACGAGGTGTTTTACCTTACTATAGAGCTTTAAAGCTACAATAAAATTTGGGTTGGAAATGAAAATTAGTTGTTAATGATAAATGTTTATTAATTATATTACGCCTGTCGTGGCGCAGAGGCACAAGCATGCAGCTGTAAACGCGACAGGTTGTGGGTTCGATTCCCACTCCGGGAAATGGAATTTTTCATTTCTTGGATTTGGTAACAAGGCAAAGTGCGGCGTTGAGTTCCACTCAGCACGCAATGCCTCAATTCGGCGGAAAACGGGGAACGGAGCGTCTTAACACTAGGTTCCCTCTGCCTACCCTGCTATATACGGGCTACAGCGTGAAGCTATGTATGTATGTAATTATATTGTATTTCAGATTACAAAACATGCTTAAAGTTTATTTTTATTATGTGAAAAATTAATTGGAGATATTTTTTTTTACTATTAAAAACAAAAAAAAAATTGTCATAGTGACAGATCACTTTGTTTGTCTTTGAACTGTATCTATTTGTAATATTATAAAATTAGATGATAGTATTGCCTTTTTTGACAAATGTTTAACTGATATCAAAAAACAAGGAACTTTTCAATTCTGTTGTATTTATTATGTCTAGTATTGCATTATTTTTTACTTGCTGAACCAATTTTGATCATTCTTTCTTATACGATAGTAACTTTTTTAAGTTCTGAAAAATAGTTTTTGACCTATTCATAATAAAATTATACTTTTTAGTACACTTTATTTGAAGTCGGTTTCCTTTTTTTTTAAATCTTAATTTTAAACGTTTGTATTAGGTTTGATGTTCTTGTGTTTTTTACGATATATTCGATATCTTCTTAACAGCTATTTATAGGTCAAGTGTAATTTGAGCTTATACGATTTGACAGTTAAGAAAAATCACTCGGCCATAGAATGAAACAGATTGGATTGTGTTTCAAAGGTAAAAGTTCAAGGATAATATTTAAACTTAATTTACCGAAAAATTTGCATAGAATAATACAAGATGAGTTTTACAAATACAGGTTTCATATGACGACCAGTTTTAAGGTATTTTTTAAAACATACCTTTTATTTACATCTTTTTTGTATCTCTTAAAAGGCGTGAAAACACAAAAGTAACATTTTGTTCATATTTATTATAGTTATATTCATTTATCTTTTAGCTTCGCGCTACATATAGCAGGGTAGAGGGAACTAGAGAACCTAGTGTAAGTGTAAGACACTCCGTTCTATTTTAACATCACGTTCCCCACATTCCGTCGAAATTGAGGAATTGCCTGCTTAGAGGCGGAACTCAACGCCGCGCTTTACCATGTTACTAGAGCGAGGAAATGGAAATACTAATTAATATTTAATATTTTAATTCCCTGGAGTGGGAATCGAACCCATAACCTGTCGCGTATATATTTGCATGCTTGTGCCCCTACGCCACGATGGGCCTCATCGCGTTATATTTATTCTAAGTCAAAGTAAAAATTTAGAAATCTAACGATGTCAATGGTTATATCTTTTGAATATATTATAATAACTTAGATATTTCATTTAGTTTTATTTTCTATATGTTATATAAAAACCGGGTATCACGCTGCCTTTAAGTTTCTTTAGGACTCAATAATAAAGTTTATTTTTTATTATTATGAAAATATACGTTTTAAAATAATATTTAAAAATAATATAAAGTTAAAGTATGTCTAATGATGCCACTCTCTGTACTCACTTTTAAAAAGATCTTTCTTTTTTTTTATGGATAACGAGCGGCAAACGAGCAGAAGTACCACCTGATGGTAAGTTTGTTCTGATGGTAAGGTTACCTTCGCCCATGGACATCTACAACACCAGAGATGTTGTAGATGCGTTGCCAAACTAAAGGATACAGATGGAAAAGGAGGACAATTTAGTAGTCCGCTATCGGAACCATCACATTTTGGAGTTGACAGCATGGGTGGGAAAGGGGAAAAAACCTGGTTTACATGCCATCGAACCGGAACACATCATAAGATTTTTTCTAATCGGTTGATACGTTTTTTTTGTAAAGACGTATTATGATCTAATCACAAATAAGTATCATAATAAAACTAAGCCATTATCAATATCAAAATAGAAGATTTTAATTCATTCGCGTGTTTCTAACCATTTTTAGATTATTTTAGTCTTCCGCAGTTTTAGGAATCATGGGCAATCAACACCCACTTTCCACAAATTAAAATATTTTCATGTGTGTTTCCAATCAATGCAGGTTTACTTAGAGAGTAGTTCTGACTAACCCCAAATAATATATAGAACCCATAATCATCAACATTCAATAAAATAATCATTAACTAACAACGACTGCGTTATTTTTTTAATATTATTTCAAATCCATCAAAGATATTTTCATTTGTATGATAAATATTCCGTTATTATTCAAACATAAGTGAAAACAGCTACTTGAATAAAACATGTTTATTGTTAACAGGTACTTACAAGTGATTGAACTACTTTTTCTTATCTCGTTTATATGACGTTACATTATCTCTAAGTGAAAGCTTCGATTAAATTCACTTTGTTTCTGTAATGTATACAAGAAAGTGAATATTATTAAATATATATTACAATTATAAATGGATTTTTCATATGTTTTTGTATGTCAGGAGATAACTTTTGTGTTATATTTTGTTTTTTTACTTTACTTCTCTACTGAGTGAGCAATAACGGTTAGTTAAACAAGGTTGAGGCATCGAATATATTTTTAATTTTCTTCAGATGAGAATCGAACTCACAACCATCGTGTTTAAATTCGGATTACCAACTGCGTCACATTAACAATATACAATTGTGAAAAAATATTTCCTAAATAACTTAAAAGCCAGTTCTTATAATGAAATTATAAATATTTGAATAATACTACTAGCAACTTATATAGTATAAGGTGCCTAGCCTTATCTTAAGGCTGTTGGTGTTAATTGAGACATCTAGCAAGGACCGCTCCAATGTGGTCCACTTAGCGATTGGAAACATGATATTTAGGTCTCGACAACAACTGATGCATAAAAATAAAAACTTGAGTTGATTATTTTATTATATATATCGAAAAGTGATGTTTCTTTTAAGATTAAGAATTAGAAAATTGTTTGAAAGTTTCTAATAGCTTTTTTAAATTAGTCTCTGTCAATGAAATGTATTTGAAATTAGTAACAATTTTTCATTTCGTGTTTACGTAAAGAGGTCATATATCATATATACAAAAAGTTTAATAAATTTGTAATATATTATTATTAAGAATTCTAACTTTTTGCGTGGAGAAGGACTTTGTATACATTTTAGCTGTGTTAAATTTCATACTCCTGCGTCGGCATATTAAAAACGGATCTAAAGTTTCTATTTATGTATTTGCTATTACAATGATAAAAAGTATATTATTACTTGTCCGATCTTAACTAATTTTAAATGAGACAACATCTTACTAGCCATTTTTTTTGAAAAAAAGACATCAAAATTCGTTCATCCAGAAAAAAGTTATGCGATAACACATGAAAAAATATATCCGAATAGAGGACCCTCTCCTTTTCTTAACTCAGGTAAAAACTAAAACTTCAATCGTTATTATTAGCACTATAAATACATGAACGTCATATAAAATACAAATCAAATGTAATTATCTCCATGTAAAATAATACTCGATGACCCTTGACTTAATCAGCCGCCGCTCACCGATCTACATACCGCCTAAAGGTCAAGAAGAGATGACAAGGCTGCTCCATTTGCTATTCAAATGTATTCATTAATAGATATTATGCCACTTCATTATGTTCATAAACAAGGGATTTTATGATTAGCTCTACTTAAGTATAGTTTTCCTTTTCGTAATTTATTATGGTTTAGGAAAGGCAATAAAGATTATGCATTTTATGGATTTACTGTGCAGGTGTCGTCGCTTCACACAGAGAGGATCGTAGAGCATTTACGCGGGGCGCCTTTAAAACACAAAACCCTCACCCCTCCACTGTCTTAGCTCTTTTATCTACTAAACCAAATTTTAAAATTAAAAGAAATTGCTAAAAAAATATATTTTTGATAGTTTCACGGTTTTACGTATAACTCGATATAAATAGTTAGTGATCAAGTGTCAAGACACTCCTTTCTCGACTTCCTACCCGAAATCGAGACATAATGTTGAGTGGAGAAATTACGATAATTAAAATATTATCATTTCTTATGTTTTTTAGAATTTTTTATAATACTTTTGAACTTAATTTCACGCTTATCCCTAGCGGGGTAGTCAGAGAGAATGGAGCGCCAAACGCTACGGTATACTTTTGAAGTAGAATTGAATTTCGACAGCTACATTTTAATTAATTTAGTGTGAAATAGAAGACCAAAATTTCACGCTCTCATGGCCTTAGATTGTTTAAATTTTTAAATAATAATTTCTTCATCTTTGTTATTTATTTTTATTGCTAAGTTGCAACATGTCTTATATAATATAATTCTGTGTAAAAGTTTTATTGTAGTAGAATTTTTATCTCTTGAAAATATTAGACGTTTATCAGATATTGAGGTGAAAGTATCTAGGCACATGTTATATATGACTAGACTTTGTGGTGTGAACAAAAGCTACTTATAAGCAATACATACTAACTAAAGAATTTAACTCTATTGAAAATAATTTTCTTAGAAGAGTATACACTCTTCCATAGACGTCTGATTGCTTATATAGTAAGTATATTATAATTTCAGGAATATACAAAATTAAGTTCATTTTAAATATTGTTATTTAAAGTTGACTAGTGTCCCTGTTAACGCGTTAACAACGCGTTGTCTTTAGCTATGTATATATCACATTATACAAACATGCATGTCAAACCATGGTAGTGTGTGTAACATTTATTTTATTAATTTAATATATATTTTATGCATTATTCAAAAAAAATATTAGCAGTCTGCACTTCTTCTCTATATAAAGTATAAGGTGCCAAGATGCAATCTCCTCCGTCCACGTAATTTTTGTAAAAAGGCATCCAAAGTTTTTGCTTCACGTATTTATATATAGATAAATGACCCATGTAAAGAAAAAAGAACGGTGAAATATCATTTTATTCTTTTCTTCTAACTTCTAGAGGTAGTGTGTTTTTATAAACGTATTATCCCCCTAGTCCCGTATCGAGGAAAATAAATTATTATAAATTTAGTCATTTAAATATAAATCAAACCCACAACCATCGAGTTCACAGTCAAATACTTTCCCACTGCGCCACGATGGCTACCTCTACCAAACATTACTAATTCAACCATTTCGTAATACCCTACCATTCTCAACTGACGAGCATTCACGAATATATATTAACAGGAACATTTGACGTCAACAGGTGTTATTTCTTTTCAGCTATTTAGAACTGACACCATCTTTTACCAATCCCAACAAACTAATTTAACCTCTATATCTATACATTAAGAGCTATTATTGTATGTAAATACAAGTGTCTAATTGAGAGTGTAGTACATGAGTGACATGGTGTAACAGTCAGCGGTAAAGAAACAAAGTCCACGTGCCCGAGTTTTGATGGATGACTTGAAATTCTTTTGGTAAACCGTTAACGTATACGGTTAAAATATGAACTGACAAAAAATTTAAGTTGAAATGTCTATTACTTTTTGTAGTTAAGGAAAATTTTTGAGTATTTTTTTGTTGGGAAGGGATTGAATTATACTATTACTAGATTATTTTGATCCTTACAAAATATTAAAGATATATGCAGAAGTGGTTTTTGTTCTAATTTAATTAATAAACTTATAATAAAAGTTTTATTATTTAGTATTTAAGCAAAACGTGGCATTGAAATTGACCACTCAGTATAATGCCTCAATTTGGCGGAAAGTAGGAAAGAGAACAGAGTGTCTTAACACTAGGTTCTCTGGTTACCTCTGCCCTAGTACATGTACCCTATTATAGGCGGGATATAGCGTGAAGTTAAAATAAATAAATAAATAATAAAAAAAGTTACTAAACGTGCATGTATCTATATCTATGAAACTACAAAAGTTATTTCTTTTTTAAATTTGCTGATCATCGTAAACACTTGTTGGCAATTAAACATGCTTTAATTAATCTAAAATCGATTCCACGACCTTGGATTTCGATAAAATAACTATATTTAAAATTTCACAACGGCTGTTGTAAAAGCATTATTAGGTAACGTTTCTAAAATATAATTTGCGAATTATAGTATTATAATCTAAAAAATAGCTGTACTTATAATTATATAAATATAGAAACCATCGACGCCCAGTGGAACACTAAACGCGATTGGTAGTGGATTCGATTTCCACTCGTGGGAATATTTAAGCTATTAATTTAATTTCTCCGTTCTGGTGAGACAAAACGTAATGTAGAGTTCCATTACTTCATACACAATGTCTCGCATTCAGGCAGAAAGCGGCGACCAGAGTGACACTAGAAGCTAGTGTCAAGACACTCCGGTCACTCCGGTCACACTCTGACTATCCTCATATGAATGAAGCTGATTATTATTATTATAGTTTTTAAATTATAGCCTATATTTAAAAGAGATTGTTCAACATGTTGAACTAATGATGTAACGGAGTCATTTGTTGACGAAAATGTGTCAGTTTATCTTAATGTGAGCATATGACCTGTCATATCGTGTGAAAATCAGCGTGCACGCACTGCGTACTCGTACTCGTACTCGTACGCGAGACGTGAAAGCCCGAGGGTGTTACGTAAAATATTTAACACAACTGCGAACTCAGTAATTTTGCAAGTTGTCAAAATTACCAAAATTTTGTTAAAAAAATCGTTTTCGGGAAGGGAATTTTAATTCTTTCTAAGTATTAAATTTAAGGTTAACAACTACAGAAAATCTTTAAATATTTACTTTGAAAACATGACAGAATGAATAAACAATAATAATTGTTAGTTTCTTCTTTTAACAAATTACCAATACAACCATAATTAAAATTACCTTTTCGTCAAAACGACATTAATAAGAAAGAAAAAAGTATTTAAGAAGGCTACAGGATTAAGGAACTTGAACCAAGAAACGATACATAACTTAAGAATTCTATAAAAAACTAGAATTACATTTTGGGTTGGCAACCAATAAACTGCATATACGTATACTGCACAAAAAGTTGTATGCGAATAAACGCGTTTTTGCATTGCTAGAGCAAAAAATGTTATTAAAAAATTAACCTAATTGCTATAGAGATAGAGTATATTATTGTTTATCATAATAGTACTAATAATATCGCAGCAAGACAAGACAGGTGCGCAAAATAGAAAGTTGTCCGCTTCCTGGTCACCAGTTCGCCTCGCATGTGGCTAAGGCAAGATGCAAGGACATAAGAACAAAGTAACTAATTGATTCGTACTACATTTAAATATTTAAGAATTTTTGCTATAGTTTTGTGGTATATATTATAATGATTAATTATTCTATTTGTACAAACATTATATATAATTTTTATGTTTAACCATAACGCTAAGAGAAGGTAAATTGAGTTGAATGGTAAAAGTCTCTAATTTCCACTTTTCGTCTATTTTCGAATAAATCATCTTAAAAAAGCAGCACGCATTGTTCTGGAAAAACGTTTTTTTTATTTGTGAACAACCCAGCGGACTCAAACCCATAAACACCGTGTATATGGTTAATTTTTCTCTACTGAGCAATAGTGAAGTCCACACAAGTATAAGTTTTTAGAATTTGCATATATAAGTCGTAAAGTTTTAGTGTTTGTTAAATGACGAACATACTAGATAGTTCAAGATAAATGTGAAGTACTGTAGTATTTAACTATAGGTACTCATTCCGGAAATATGTACTTGTACCGGTTTTGCTAAATCTACTTTAAGCAGACTATTATAATTATATTTTGACATACAATTGTGTTTTATAGACTTCTCTAACAAGACATTATTTAGTGTCATATATTTTTTTTCTTTTTTTTTTTTTAACTTCACTCTATATCCCGCATATAGCGGGCTAGGCAGAGGCAACCTGAGAACCTAGTGTTAAGACACTCTCACTCTTCTCTTTCAACATTTCCGTTCCCCACTTTCCGCCAAATTGGGGCATTGCGTGTTGAGTGGCGGAACTCAACGCTGCGCTTTGCCTTGTTACCAAACCCAAGAAATATAGTGTCATATCATTTCATTATTCTTTATCTATATTGTTATGTAAAAAATTCAATGTAAAGAATTAAAATTCGCTTAAGCATCTCCTAGCCTTAGTTCTTAGCAACGTTCATACTAATATATGTAGATAATAAAAAATATAATAATAATACGGAAGAAAGAGTAAAAACCAAGCGTCCTTAGTAGTGTTATCGCAAATTTAAATAATATTAAAAAAAAAATATACCTGTAGTTATCATAGTTATTTAAACTGCATGGAATTGAATTCACAACCAAAACAATTTTAACAAGTAAAACATCGGACATTTAAATTAGACGTTGAGTACTAGATGCTACTCGCGGTTTTGCTCGTACGGTCAAAGGGAATTAACAATAGCTTCAATATAGATGTGCCTTGATATACGCATTATGATTTTTTCCACAGAAATGAGATGTTTTACTGCAGTAAAAAGTAGCCTATGTCACTCTCTAACCGCCTTACTATCTTCACTCAAAAATATACCATAGCATCGGTTCGTTGCTGTAACAAAGGGACAAACACACACTTTCCATTTATAATATTAGCATTGTGTCTAAAATGTATGAAATATTGCTTTACAAACGAATCCTAATATTTCGCAATATAATAGGTACAACGGTGAAACGAAAGGAAGAGTTGGGAACGAAGATAACGACTTTCACTGCAGACGCTAAAAAGTGAAACTGGAATGAGCGGGCGCGAGCCAAATTATAACTGAATTGCAAATTTCAGATTTTTGAAGAAAACGTTTAAAATTTCATATTGTAAGTGCTATAATATATTGTGTTGATTTAATGGTTTAATTTAAGATATCATTTCTTTCTTCTCGTCATTATGTGGTATTCCCAGTTGATAGAAAATACCCGTATATAGTCAGCTTCAAGCTTTTTCCTTTATTACAAAATAGCTACAGAGAACTTGGTGTCAAGATACTCCGTTCTCTAGTTTCTGGGATTATCGCATGATGAGTAGCGTAACTTAACGCCGCGTTCAGTCTTAACAGAAAGGGGAAATTAATCAAGTGAGGGTCAACCACAACTATTCGCTTTTACAGTTACTGTCCCGTTGCATCACGATTCCATATTAAGCCATAGGCAGAAAAAAATAGGATGTGCCACTTTATTCGCCTTCTGCACGTTCTAAAATATCATGTTCTGAATGGCAGTTTAAAGTCATACTTTGTTGGATAAAGACAGGGCTAAATACCTATATCCTTAATGTGTATAATTTTACTACAAGTGGGAATTGAACCTCGAATCATCGCCTATATAGTTCAACCCCTCCAACACTTGAAGGCAAACTACTTAAAGTATTTTTTACATATATTTTAAATGTTAAAGCTTTAAAAAATACAATAAAATTTTTAAATATAAAACAACTGCTTTCGCAACAGCTGGTTAATTGGTATGAAGGTCAGTACTTTACAAAGTAGACTGATGGGTGGGAAAATGAGGGCTAATTTAATGTATGCAAATCTATTGAAATAAAGTGGAAGTTTGACCTTGGAAATATACATGCGGTATAACTAAAATTATATTAGAATGTCATATCACCTGGCAAAAGTAATAAATAATAAGATTTTTTAAAAAAGTTAAAAAGTAGATTTGCATATACTTAAATATCAAGATTCGTGTTTTCGTAGGGAATAAATGAATAAATCCAAAAAGAAAGTAGCAAATGAAAGACTTTAGGTAAGAAACTATTCAAATAACATAAAAAACAGAATATACAGAAAAAAATTTAACTCAAAAATGCCTTCTCTGAAAACACTTTGTCCATTTATTCAGTTATACACCCCTGTAACAAATATTAGATACATTTTTATATTTAAATAATTTAGTTATTAAAGATATTATAAGTTTTAAATTCATATATAAAAAAAATGTTAATATCCCAAAGTGAAGCTTATTAAGATGTATCCTCGTTTCAACTTAATCAAGATAACACGATAAACTCAACAAAGTTGCCAGCTTATCGATTCTTCGAACTGAGCCCAAAGTATAGTTCAGACATTACTAGAGAAAGACGTGAATATAAACATCAAAGATATAATGAGTTACTATTAAACTATAAGAGACCATCGAAATGTATGGGATATGATCCATAGTAAATGATATGTCGCGGGTTCGATCCTCGCTCGGTTGATTGATATAACAAGTGCGGCGTTTAGTTACGTCCTAAACTAAACTATTCAGTTTTAAATCATCATGTATTTGGTACGAATCATGTTTTTGCCAAAATCTCTCTCAATATATGTAAAAATATTTAATAATTCTTTAAAAATAATTTATTTATTGTAAATAAATAATAATTTCATGACTTATTCACAAAATCCAATATAACTTTATTAGCAAGTCATGGCAAGGATTGATTCAAAATGGATTGTTAATAAACGACGACTCGAAGATATAATCTTAAAGTTTCAAAATGTTTTGTGTTCTTTTATTAAGGAATAATATCCCTTCATACGTCAATATGCCAACAGTACCTATGTCTCATTTAATACAGTTCATTGTTTAAGTAATAAATGTAATTTATTTATTGGTATCTGTATACAGATAGAAAGAGAAGAACCTTTTTAGCTATCCATGGATTCACCATGCGGGTATCGGGCTCACCGCCTTGCAGAAAGAAAAATTTGTAGGGACCCAAGTGTAAGTTTAAGAAGCACCTTCAATATGCAAATTTCACGGTATACCCCGATTTATTTTGTTTAAAACGGAAGAAGTAAACGTATATAGGAAGGTATGTGTATAATTTTCCCATTAAAAATGAATCATTCAAAATATATCAATTATTCAAGTACAGATTTTAACAAGAAAAGGAAACCGACATCAAATAAAATTACATAAAATAAAATGTCAAATTATTACGAATAACTAAAAAACTACTCGTCAGATCTTAACAAATTTAAATGTGACTACATCAAATGCACTAGCATTAAAAAAGAATCATAAAAATTGGCTCAGTCAGTAAAAAGTTATGCATATAAAAAAATACAGTTCAATTGAAACCCTTTATCTTTTTTTTAAATTGAATAAAAATACATACCTACCTATGAATCATTTAAAATAAACCAATTACACGAACACTGTCCCTACAACAATTATTTTAATCAAGGCAAAAATTTCTTAGTAATTCTTGTAAAAAAACCTGGTGTTAAACGTCAAAGATGGCTCATTTTGCCGGATGTGGGAACGTTCGAAGTCGCTCGTGCAAGGACACTGCGAAAACCCCCAGTTCCCACATTATTAAGGTCATCAGAACGAGGATGGTTCATTAAATACTTAGTCTGCACGACTCGCTTAGGGCGTTACATTTTATTTTTTATATGTAACGGATCTTAGCAAGACAATTGTTTTTTTGGGCTGCTACAATTTTTTCAAGGTTTATTATATTAAATTGTTTGATATTTTGTCTTGCTTAATAAATAAAGCAAATATTTAACATAGCCATATTTCCAAAATAACTACAGATTCAAGCAGGAAATGCCATCGATTGTCTAGTAAATATACTTCGGAGAATAAAAAATCGATTTTTAAATTATTTGTAGTTCACGCTTTATAGTGTATAGCAGGGTAGTCAAAGAAAACCTGGTATAAGACACTTCCCGCCTGAATTAGAGACATTGAGGAGGAATTCAACGCGATACTTTGCCTTACCGGAGCGGAAAAGTGAATATAATTTAAATATGATTATGCCCCGAGTAGGAATCGAACACACAACCAATAACGTTTATAGTCACACGCTGACCCACTAAGACACGATGGTCTCTATGTAAAAAGACTGAATTTTAAGCCACTCATAGTCAATGGCATATATAAAAAAAATATCAAATTATATGACATACTTGCCATGTCATTCATGTCATCATATCATTGCAACCTCTGAAGCATCATTAGCACATATACCCTAGAAGGTTATTCTCTAACATTTCATTATTTTCATGTACCTTAACTATGAAGACAAGCGACATATTACGAAAGTTAATTTATTGATGATCTCACAAATTTTGTAAATGATTTTGCGTAACAATAAACAAAGGTAAATAGTATACAATATGAAATATTGTTTATTCGCTGAAATGCTTTATCTCGCATAGAAAGGTAGTAAGAGGATCAAAACACTCTGTTCGATTATTTTTTATATGTGGTACTTTTTGTATACTAAGTGCAAAAATAGTGAAGTTGACTTTGAAGTTTGATTTTTGTCAAATTAGATTTTTCACGCTTTCACGCTTTTTTTTTATAGTAAGGTAGGCAGAGAGAATCTAGTGCCAAAGTTGCGTGCTGAGTCACGAAACTCATGTCCTTTTTCTTACCATAGCTTAGAAATAACAATATTTTTAAATATAATCATTTTCCCAAATAAGTGTCGAACCCATAACCTGTCGCATTTACAACGAAACGCAATCCCACGGCGCAATGACGGCCCAATTTAAAATTATATTCACCATATACAATATACATAGACTCATAATATTAGAAATCTGCCAAACTATTATATTATATGACATACATAATATGTACCTATTATTAAATATCACAATTCCATGTCAATATTGTAAAGAATGTATTACATCAAAATAAACCTTAATACAAGCGGTTAAATGTCAAGAGAATTTAATAAATGACTTGTGGTTACATGTATGTACTACTATAGCGCAATGTTCTGAGCGAAATGCCAAATATTACTGACGAATGTACGAAAGCTACACTTGTTTCCTGTATTTGATTTAATGATATTATTATGTTTATTGACACGCAATTCGACATTTCAAGTAATAGCCTGGGAGTGCCATAGATCGGCCATTTTAATATATGCCTCATGAGTAACCAAACGCTAGTATGTAACCAAATTAAGATTCACGCTGTATCCCGCATTTATCAGGGTAGGCAGAGGGACTTAGTGTTAAGACACTCCGTTCCCCACTTTACGCCGTGGTGGGGAACGGATTAGATCCGCCACTCAGCGCGAAAGATAAATAAAAAAAATATATATTGAAGCCGTTTAAAGAGCTTTTAAATTTAATTACGTAGAACTTAACTGTGTTGTTCTTTTTGTGTTATCTACAGAAATAATACTGTGATCAAAAGAGATTTTTATAAAAAAACTAGCTTTCCGCCCGCGGCTTCGCCCGCGTGAAGTTCGGCTATATCGCGCGATATGATAAGGAGTATTCTATAGTCTTTCCCAAGGTCTAGACTATGTGTCAAAATTGGTTAAGTGGTTTATATGGTGAAGTTGTAAACAATTAAACAATCTTACATGATTATATGTTTGACAATAAGGAAATTCCATACAAACTTTCATCCCCTATTTCAACCCCCTCTATCATTTTTTTCGCGATAAAAAGTATCCTATGTCCTTTCCCAAGTTTAGTTCTATCTTCATACCGAATTTTATCAAAATCGGTTCAGTGGTTTAGGCGTGAAAGCGTAACAGACAGACAGACAGACAGACAGACAGAGTTACTTTCGCATTTATAATATTAGTAAGGATGTTTGAAGTATTCTCCCTTCCTTTCCATTCTTCTACACTTTATATTCATACATACATACATATGAACACACATACATACATATGAACACACATTCATACATGAATATGTAATAAACAACTGTGTCATAGGTTTTACTACAACAATAAGTCTATGTAACTCTTGAACTATAGAAAATCATTTCCTTATAAAATTCCACGACAGTACACAATATCGTGATTACAACTAAATTGATTTACAAATACTTGAGATCTAATGTATGTTATGGGTATGCAATAGACATCAAAAGTCACAGATGAATCGAAAAGGTTAGAGTTCAGTGGATTTGGTATTAGATTTGCCAATCAAATTTATTTTACTTAGGCTAAAGAGCTTCTAGCACTTTAAGCTTCTTATTACATGTATTGTAAGTCTAATATCTACAGTATCAATGAGTTAACCATTTAGATGTTTCTTGTATATATAGTATAATTTATTATGAAATACAATAATTTAAAAACCTTCGTGGTGCAGTGGGATATAATCTGACTATAGAAACGATGGTTGGAGATTTATTCCTTACTGGGGGGAGTTAAATATTTAAATTATTTACCATTTTAGGTTAGAATTTTGTATATAGAATATTTAAGGGAAGGTAGGATAGAATTGAGAGATTTTCAGAAATTCCTTTGGCAACGAGAAGAATGCAATTTTACAGTTGATGTTAGAGGAAGGGTAGAAATGGAAATAGCATGTCTAAGGTTAAAAATCCGTGAAAGTTCCGGGCGACAACTTATAACTAATGTGACACGAACATTAATATTAAGTGTCTACGAAATTCATTCTAATTTGATTTAAATTTTACTCAAAAAAACTAGGACAGCCCACTGTATATTTTAATGTAAGCTATCAATTATAATAACCTAGAAGAAATATATTAATTACAACTATATTCATGATCACGTCATGGCAAAAAAATGAACAAGAACGTAGAACTCAGTTTCACTTTCGGCACGCATCACGCAGCTGAGGTCGTTGGAACCTTCTATGAGGATCCTCAAACGATTTAGAACTTTAAAACAATAAAGTTAAAGTATATTATTACTATGCAATTTGATGCTCTTCGTGATTTCTTTGCAATTAAGCTATCCAAACAACGGTGGAGATGAGAAATGTTAGAAACGTTATGTAAAACGGATTTGGTTTTTTTTTATTGTTTTTATTTACTATTTGTTTCATTGTGGTTTTAAAGTTTATCGTTTTCAAGGTGAAGTAATGAAAGTTAAGAGCTTTGTAAGCAATTATTTGATTTGAGCAATATTTATTATTGATTTGCTTTGCACTTAATAACGTTTTGATGAACTATATGTGTTGTTTTTTTAATTATATATTCATTATTCTATGGTTTTTTATAAGTTGCAAAAACAAGACTATCAATTTTCACTCTGTTCTCCATTTTCCGCCTGAATTCAGGATATTCCGTCTCAATTGGCAGAACTCAACGTCATGCCTACGACCGTCCCAGAATATTATTGTTCCTCTGAGTGGGAATCGAACCCACGACCCCTGCTTTTACAATCAGCTGACCCACTGCATCATGCCAGTCTTATTGAATTTAGTCTTTAATATTAAGATATAGAAATATTGCCAAATTTCATCTTCTTGCCGTGTTTTGAATCTTCCTTCATATTATTTAAGGGCTAATTTTAAAAGCTAACCAACATTTATTTTAAATAGCACGGAAAAGATTCATTTACGGTAAAGTTAGCTAATTGTAACTTGAAACGAATATATTTAAATGTACTAAGCAACATTTATTTTCATGAAATGTACTTAAAAAAAAGTAAATATACCGCAGTTATTACACTTCTTACTTAACCAAAATTTGAAATTCTGACGAAATTTCTATCAAAAAAAGAATTGTAACACCTAGAAATATTTTAATTACATTTTATTATAAGTGGGTTTCGTAACATACCTAGGTTATGAATACTGTGACCTAAGTCAAACCAACATAGCCAATTGCATTGATCACATTTCAAGTGACCAGACAGGTATTGGGAAACACTTGCGACACGTTTACAGTAGCCGTTAGTGAGTGCCAATCGTGTAATAAGGACATGGTTGTATAATTCGCTCGCTTTGCTTATTTGAGTTGGTTGGTAATTTTAAAAATATATATTTTAATAAAATGGAAAATTATGATGGCACTGTTAGTAATAAATTGTATTCTTTGTAATTCTTTATTTAGAATTGTAAAGAAGGCAACATACTTAGGATAAAAAAATGTTTAGTAAGCTACAAAAATTTTAATGGACCGGGATTCCAACCCGTGCCGCTTGTAAGCTGTCCTAGAATTCTGCATGAGCTTCACATTCTTATCGAGTTATTTTAAAAAAATGAAGAATTACTAAATATTTTTTCTTTAATGTCACAAAGTTTTTGACTATCTACCGCTATTGAGGTACACCAGTTATTTTTTCCACCATTTGAAAATCAAACCGTTATATGGGGCAAGACTTTAGCGGCTAAATAATAAACTAGTTTAAATATGAGAAATAAAAAACAGACTTTTTTATGACTTCTCTTTACCAGGCCTAGATGAAAACTTATAAAAAAATATAGATAAAAAGCAACGAAAGTTATTTTTATTTGATTTATCAAAAGTAGGGTAATATAAATTTGAATAGGCCAATCGTAAAAAAAAGTTTTGATGCGTAAGTTTGAGCGTAACGATGATGGGATTGAATTGGATTGACCGTGTTACATTGATGATATATTGATTATAACCTGTTCCAGAATATTATACTTTATTACAAGAACTTAAAGCTTAAAGTCGTTTTAGGTTTATTTAATTGAATATATAAGGGATTTATAAAAAATAATGAAATATCAACATGATATTTAAAATCTTTTCAATCAAAATGCGTATTAAGACCATTTTAATTTCTGTAACTTTTTACATTTCAACATTCTTTGAGTTATCGTAAGTCAATCAATACTTAAACTTTACAGTAAAGTTTGTCAGTCATTGCCCTTCTTAATAAATCCATGTCATATAATGACAGCGTTATTTTTCAAACTCGTTAACTTGATAAATTTTGTCAAAAATTTTCTGACGAGTATAAAAAATATGATGAATGGTATTGATCAATAAGTTTTTCTTTTATTTTAAGATACTTGGTCGGATAAAATACCATATTATTTATACATACACATAATATTTGTGTTATCTGAATATAGGTATGTAAAAGGAAAAAGGTGTCTTAAAAATTGAACTATAACTTTGTTCTGTTCTGTTTTATTTTATGGCTTTTACGCGTGCGAAACTGTAACTACAATAACCCAATAACTGCCCAAATTTTCGAAATATATCTATTCTAAAAATCAATTGATCCTTCTCTTTAAATTCCGCGAAATTTTCTCTTAGTGCTCCCCTACTCTTTCTAAGTATCTTACACGTCGAATTTTAGTTTTCGGTAGTCCAATAGTTTTGCCTGTACGTTGTCTATTTCCCACTCAGCAACGCAAGCATAATACATATAAATTAATTATTTATAACAACATAATATTTATTCAGGAAGAATTTATCGTGTCATGACATTGTATGGTAGGTAAGGTCAAACTGTGATCTAGCTGCTTTCCGGACAATTTGCAGTGCTGTAACACTCATTGTGCATTGTTGTTGATCGGTCACGATCTCTATCAATGGGTCAGAGTTGACCCGCATGTCCAAGATTGACAGATGGTCACGAAGAGGCTGCGCCTGAGTTTCCTTTATATTGTCTTTTAATAGATTTTACTAAGGTTATTCTTGTTTAGATATGCGGTAGCGTCTCTTAGATAGGTAATGCCTGATTGCAAGCGATGGTTAAATACGATGATTTGATGAGGGTATTTTAATTATTGTTCCAAATATTTAGTTTAGTAGTATATAGTGTGTAGTGTAGTTATTTCTATCCTAGAAAATTAGGAATATTATCAAATTTTGATAGTTAGAGAGAGGAGTTCGGATAGTGGGGTCGACCGTCTATCTGCATAATAAAAATATGGCCTACTTTTGAGTCATAAAACCCAGGCTCATTGCTTCAAATTCTTTTCCCTACAACTCGATAGGTCTGCCACAAATGGCATGATAAATCCATGAAATGCTAGAGTTTGTACTTATGTATATTTTTTAGTCAAGTTTAAATGTCAATTTTTCTTAGCACACAATATAAAAAAAATATCTTAAATAATTTTTTATGCTCCGCCATTGAATTTTAACTATTATCTAAGTAAAAATGAAAATATGACTCTCCATAATATTGGTCACTATAGTAAAATTTAAAAAGATTAAAATTTAAAAAGATATATTAACAAAAAGACCAGTAAATGTTTACATCTAACGTTTTATTTATAACTTGTATGTATACATACATATATGTTATAAGATGTGCTCATATAAAATATTTTAAAGTAATTTATTTTATCCATACTTGTTTTTACTAACAGGTCATGCAAATTAATTTTTTTTGCATGAATATTCATCAGTAGCTAACATTGTACTTGTCCTAAGATATTTTTATTTATAAGACATTAGAATAATAAAAAATACAATAAAAATAATTATTATTTCAAATTAATCTTATTTCATATTATTTAACAGTTAAAAAATGATTTCCAACTCATCTAACTAGACCGGAAGCACTAAAATATTTTAAAAAGCTTCTGCTTGAGTGGAAATCGAACCCATAACCACTGTTACAGTCACATATCACCTGCACCACGATGGCGTCATATTTATCTTGTAAATGATATAATCAATAGAGAACTTCGAATCAAAGTGTAACGAACGAGTTACAGCACATTCTCACGTCCCTAATAATTTTGTCTCGGAAATTATTACAAAAACGCAGTCATAGACAAAGGAAGTGATACTTGTGTACAACCATGGGACAGAATTTAATAAATTAAATGAGTAGCGGAATATGGCGTACGTATGTGACGCAAGGAGTTTTGAAATTTCGCATAACTTTGCTAAACTAACGATTGAATACGAAATGGTTATTTACATCCTAATGAGTTATTTATACAGAAATTAGGTAATCGTTTTTAGCAAAAACTTGCATAATTAGATGTATGAATTAAATATTAATTATGTTGGCTTTTTACTTTATAAGTACTGTTGAAAAAGTAAACTAAGACTAAAATTTAGACGGCTTATAACAGTTGCAGGTTCGATTCCCTTTACGTTTAAAATGTTTAAAAATTTCAATTATTATTATAGAAAAAAAATATCAGATTAGCGATTTTTAGTTATGAGTATTATTTAGCATGTATTTAGACGCATTCAAGTGCATGAATAACACTTTAAATATATTAAAAATAAGTACTATAATTTAAAAATAAAAAAATACTTTCTTACTTAAGTAAGTAAGTAGCGTTTGGCGCTCCGTTCTCTCTGACTCTCTGACCCCGCTAGGGATAAAGCGTGATGTTAAAAAAATCACATGATTTTACAGCACAATTCAAAAAATAATATTAGATTTTACAAATATTATACTTTCTCCTCATTTCCATCGATAAAGCTAGATATTAAAGGCCAAATTACCCGTATTCCCTGTCATTTGTATATACTCGAACTGGCTATTATTACGATATCTGTGTGAACTCAGCCGGAACGTTACGTTGGCTCGTCGACCTCGTGATTGATGTATAGAAAGTAAGAAACCGATTAGGTGTTATCGAATAGCTATTATAATTTCATTGTTTTGTCATTAAAATTTTAAATTTCTTGTTTTCTCATAAGTTATTTTAAAAGATCATAAATGTTACTAAATATAAGGTACATACATACATAGTTTCACGCTTTATCCCGAATATAGCAGGGTGGACAGGGGGAACCTAGAGAGTTAAGACACTCCGTTCCCCGGTTTGCCTTGTTACCAAACCCAGGAAATGAAAATTTCCATATCCTGAAGTGAATCGAACCCCAACCTGTCGTGTTTACAGTCGCACGCTTGTGCCTCTGCGCCACGACAGGCGTTAAATATAAAGTATACATAAACAATTATTTTAGGAGATATATTGTACACATTTTTCTTTCATTTACTGCAAATTTTGAATTCATTTATGTACATAAATGGAAAAAATATTACTGAATATAAGATAATTCTAAAAGAAAATGGTGAAATTAAATGCCACACCTGTATTACTAAAACAGAAATATCATAAAAATATCCTTAGAGAAGAAATCTAAACTACAACCAATTGTGTTTACAGTCAGACACAGTCCCACGTCCTTAAAATGGTCTCTACAATTTACCTAAAATCTATGATTTTAAAGATAAAAATCAACACAGTTAAATAATAATTATTCTAACATATTGCAAATATAGAACAAATTTTATTAAATGAAACTATTTTAACCGGATTAATCACGTTTATTTTAGTACTCTAAAATATATTTTTGGAAGCCCGATGCTTCGAACACTTTACAGTAGTCCGTGGTCATAAGTAGACTAAAAAATCGCAAAAAACAAAGATTTACTGAAATCTTACCTTATAAAGTTTATCTTTTTGATACCACACGTCTTCTTCTTCCTCCATTTGGGTGGCGAAGGCCTGTGTGAGATCATCGCGTGATCGCGAAAGTATGCGCCGCCGAGAAACCATCTCTCCTCCCGTCACCGCTTCAAATGGACCTAGGCTGTAAACATAATTACTTAATTAGTTAAATTAATATTAAGCTAATTATTTATTTTCAGAACTTAATAAAGTGTATGTAATGGGGACTATTAAATAATTAATTTTAACAAAAAAAGAAAATTGATTTTAAAAATACTAAACTAAAAAATGTTTACGTATAACTCAAAAACTACTTGTCTGATTTTAGCTAAATTTAAAATCGATCACATTAGAAACACTACCTATCATATTTTTTATATGACATAAAAAAGAATCGTTTAGATTGGTTCACGCAGCAAGGAGGTATGAAGTAACACATAAAAAATAGATTCGACCTCCTCCTTTCTTTGAAGTTGGGTAAGAATAGTTGTTGCAGTTGATGCACTTGACCATAAGATTTGGTATTAAGTCTAGATTAGTTGTAATTTAGATAAGCTATATCTAGCTTTATTATATTTAAGTACTACAAACCAAACAATTAAAACCTTGCAATATTATCTCACATTCAAAAACTCTCTAAATAATACGTAACACGTGCGTGAAGGTAAAAAAGACCTTTGCACGTACGTTTAAACTTTAATTGCAGCAATAACATCTATTAACGTTAATAAAAAGTAAAAAAGAGTGAACTAGTGGCAGAACTAGCAATTACCATCCCGTCAACAAAATATAATAATTGCCAAACTTTCTACTGGGATTAAGTTCATACGTAATACTATTATAAGCCGAAACAATGCGTTTGTGAAAGCAATTTTGTTTTATTGTATGTGTATCGTTTATAGCTGATCTCTTCATCAGAAGTCTATTCAGGCGTGATATTAATGATCACTCATTTGTCGACATAGAGTAGTATAGGCTGGATCAATTTTGATAAATCTTGTGTTATAAATCATTGTGTATAGGCGAAAGTAGTGATTGCTGTTTATATTATATGTTTATACATTGTTAACTACTTTGCAATGTAAAATGATCATAATATACTTATAAGAAATTGTAAAAATTAACGCATACAAAATATGCTTCCATTTTTGTATACTTAACTTTTAGTAGGGGCCAGAGAAAACCTAGAGTTAACACACTCCGTTCTCTTCTTTCCGCCTGAAGTCAAGGTATTGCGTATTCTTTATTGGAATGAACGCCGCGCTTTATCTTTCCAGAAGGGAGAAATAAAAATGATTAAAATCTAATTAAATTTCCTTACACGGGAACTAGACCCACAACGCATTTACCATTCAAAATTACCACTGAGCCACAATGGCGTCTACATTTTTGAAAATTATGTTCTTATTTAAAATTGTTTAAACAGTTCTAAAACCGTAATATTTTTAAAATTATAATTTGTTCCAAAAGTTAACAGATAATCTTTAAGCGTTCCATAATCTTTACATCTATAAACAACCAAAATCTTGGGCAATTAAACGCAGTATTATCTAACAGCAGGTCTCATCACATCTTGTAAGGCTATATCTCGCTTCCTTCCGACTCGAACAATATGTGGCATTGGGATCGGCATTGGCATTATCTATCGTACAGTTCCTCCCATTCATCGCTTTGTTTATCTTCTATGTAACAATGGCTAGTGTTGTCGGAGAAAGTATCGATAAGTGTTTTGTTAACACAAATAAATCGATTTTCATGAAATTTTCTTATAAAATTCTTATATTTTTTCCATAATAATAAACGTGTTAAGCGATCACGTAGTTCATTTAACAACTAAATTATATTTACAAACATACAATTAAAGAGTTAGTCATAATCGCAAAAACAAATCGATTTTTTGTTTTAAAGCACGTCCCTAAATGATGTAATTCTTGTTTACAACAATTTATAGAAAAAAGATTGTTAAACTTAAGACTCTTTGTAATTATAACATAGTTTTTGTCATCGCCCATCAGGAATGGTGTAAAAAGTATGAAAAATAAATAGATATTGTCAAACGGATAACTAAGAAGTATTTTGATCTTTTTGTTAGTTACGCAGCAAGAGTGAAACTTTCACAGTTGATTTACTATGGTACGAAATGTTCGCGACTTGTTACCGCATACACTGATCAAGATAGCTTTGTTTCTCTCATCCGACTTGAATAACATGAAAATTTCTAGATTCTAGACCCTTTCTGATTAGTCTAGATAAAATACATATAAAAAAAACATATAATTCAAGAAATATAAAGAAAAATGCCTAAAGAAAAATCAAATACCATTATAACTCCCAAAACAATTGTTTCATTTAAATGTTTAACTACACCATCAAAAACTTCAAATCTTAATCTCTGGTAGTTACAAAAGCAATTTCATTATTATAATACTAATCTCTATTAAAATTAAGTTAGAATTACACGAAGTCTATCATTATTTTTGAATTAAGTAACGAAACGCTTGTTAATAGCGTACAATAACTGTGACGGAGTGTATAACATTACGTCAGTTGGACCTGTTTGTAAGTTGCTGACCTATATAGAAGCTAGCCTGGGGGTTAGCGGGACTCGTTCTGGCATTGGAATGACAAACTTATTTTTAAAATGACCTTATGTGACGTAGGGATGTACCTGACGGCATGATAGGGTTGTACCATACACAAAAAGTTTAAGTTACCAATTAAAAGGGACCTTTGCTTGTACAAAAAAATTAAGAGCAGAGAAAAGATTTTTTTATAGAAATCTGAATTTAATTATTAATGTTTTTAAACTTTGGAAAATATAAAAATAATGAATATTATTTATTATTGACTATAGTTTTGTATATTTATGTTTGTTATAATATTTCTATCAAAAAATTATTATCTATATATATAAATACGTGAAGCAAAAAGTTTGTACTCCTTTTTTCGAAAATTACACGGACTGAGGAGCATGAAACTTGGCACACTTATAGTTTATATTGAGAAGGAGTGTAAAATACTAATATTTTTTTTTAAATAATGCATAAAAAGTATATTAAATTAATAAAATAAATGTTACACACACTACCATGATTTGATATCCATGTTTTATTCCTAAAGACAACGCGTTGTTAACGCGTCAAAAGGGACACTAGTATCGATAAAAATTAAGGGCCCTTTTATCCAATCATCTATTACATTTTATAATTACCTCTACAAAAGCGCAATCGGTACGAAACCATAAAAAAAAAAACTCATTAAAACTTCACTCACTAATATAAAATTTCAACAACATTACAACAAATTTGTTCCGTGAAATTTATCACTAATCTTCCTTGTTAAAAGAGCAAAAAACACAAATATACTGTAATGGCTAGCGAATATTACGTAATAGACGCTTTCGCTATCGTAGTGCGTCCCGTTAGTTGAGACGACCAGTCATTACAGGACTAGCGGAACGAGTCTTCTTTCTTTATTTTTATAACGTGGAGGCATGCAATTACTATGCCACGTGCTATGTTATCGTTGTACGCAGAATTTGCACTTGGAACAGGATTTGAGATATAAAATGCACCCTAGAGTGTTGTTTTCTTGGACTTGGTCGGAAATATATGGATATACTAAACTTTTATGATGTTTTTTGTAGTTATAGTAGGGTAGTCATAGTGTCAAACACTCCGTTCTCCACTTTCCACTCGAAATCAAGATTTGTCAAAGACAGGCGAAACTCTACGCCGTAATAAATATTAAATTTGTTCTAAGTAACTTTTGATAATAAGCTTCCGGTTAAAATATATAAAGGCAACACTGAAATTCTTGTTTGGGTAAAGATACCTACAACTAACATGAGATTTTATTTGAATGTATGTATGCGAACAGAATAAAAAAAAAATATTTTATTTTTTTCTCATTTTTGATGCTGAATCGATCTAAAATGAGTATTTTACTTGAATTTCGTATTAATTTAGTTAGTTAATTGTCATCAAAATGAAACTCAAATCCGCTCAACTCGAGTATAGATATCTCTTAATGATTTTATAATGATTAAATTCATAATGATATATGATTTTATACTAATTAAGAAACTAAAAGTTAGTTTGAAAAACTTTCTACAAGAGATTTGAACTCACTATCTACATATATAATAAATACTCTCCAACTAAACCAAGATGGTGTAAATTGGCATACTTGTAATATTTAAATATAACAAACAAAGCGTATTTAAAAATATAATTACCATTAAATTCGTTAGTAGTTTGTGCGTAAAACATTACGACACTGTTGAAAATCAAGTAAAAATAAAAATGGCCAGTAACATTCCTTTGAACTACTTTCCAAGTCAAATGACAACGTGCTCGAGATCCTAATTACTAACTATTATGTGAACATACATAGGTTTATTTTTACGATTCTACTACTTATTCAATACGAAATAAGGAACAAAACTAACAATGTATACATGAAAAGTTATATTTTCGAAAGATTGGTCGCGTCCTATTTTTAAAGAATGCTAGAAAAATATTTTCGCAATGCAAGAAGAATGAAAAGAATCGTTAGTTTTACTTGTACATTAAGTAATAGTGTCCGTTGGGTTCACGGTCATTTTATTTGTTCATACTAAGAAATATGTTGATTCTTAGTTGGTTATGACTGTTAAGTTGGTAGTTATAAGTTCAATTTCCACTTAGGATAAATAATATTTGTGTAATTATTATAACTAGAGTGCCCATTGACGCGTTAACAACGCGTTGTCTATTAATGTATATTTCACTCTATAAAAACATGCATGTCAAACCATGGTAGTGTGTGTAACATTTATTTTATTAATTTAATATATTTTGTATGTATTATTTTAAAAAGATATTATCATTGTGCACTCCTTCGCTATATAAACTATAAATGTACCAAGTTTCATTCTCCTCGGTTCGCTAAATTTTCGTAAAAAGTGATCCAAAGTTTTTCCTTCACGTATTAATATATAGATGATACTTATTGTCGTATTGTGGCTAAAATACGCTTTTGGATGGTTTATCCGATGCATGATCGCCATAGTGCAGTCTGAGTCCATATTTTATTTATACTAATTTATTTTTTATTCATCTTACATGATTTTTTAAGTTTCACTAGAATTTAGCAATAACAAAGCTCAAGCCATAGTTAAAGTTATACTATAGCTCTAATAATAATGGTATTCATACACTTACTAGAGAACTCATGTCCCGGATACTATGAACTTAACCCTAAGACCTGACGTCTGGTATGTACATAATTGTCTCAGTTCCAATAAAAACAATGATTTCAAATACATTTTTGGTTCGGTCTAATTTAATTTTTAAATATTTCCTATCAAATTTGAATAATCCACCTAAGCTTTATAAATGACACCTACAATCAGTATGTATGACATTTGCTTTATATTTAGTATAGTATTTGCAATTTAATGCTTATAAATTGAAATAAGATAAATCAATCAATGCCTTTGGATTGGATTGGAAAACGTAATATTTTATCATGAAGTTTACCCTTCTTACCTCACAAAATACGAAAGACACATGCAGGTAAAAATAGAGAATAAAAAATTAAATCAAGTATACTAAACTAAGCAACAATTACTATGATTGTTTGTATGGAAATGAAAAGAGTCGACACTAAGCTATTATTGACTAATACAAGCGAATATTAAAAAAAAAACGTTTTGTAAATGTTTTCGTAATAAAAGTGAAATAAAATAATAATTACGAATAACTCAAAAACTAGTAGTCAAATCTTAACGAAATTTAAATGGGACTAGATTAGAAGCAGAAGCTATCATATAAAAAAAAGAATCATTTAATCAAATCTAATCATCACTTGAGCCTTAAAATTAGTATTTAAAAAGTCTTAACTTTGCAAAAATACAAGTATAACATAAGGCTTTTATAAAGGTTCATCATAACGTAACACGTGACGCCTGTCGTGGCGCAGAGTCATAAGCGTGCGGCTATATACGCGACTGGTTGTGGGTTCGATACCCGCTCTAGGAAATGTAAAAGTTTAGTATTTTCATTTCCTGGGTTTGGTAACAAGGCAAAGCGCGGCGTTGAGTTCCACCACTCAGCACGCAATGCCTCATATCGACGAAAAGTTGGGAACGGAGTATCGTAACACTAGGTTTTCAGGTTCCTACCCTGCTATATGCGGGATACAGCGTGAAGCCAAAAAAAAGCTACTTTGCAAAAATACAAGCATAACATAAGGTATTTATAAAGGTTCATCATAACGTAATACTTGTACAGGTTACTGAGTGAGAAGCGCAGTGTTACGTAAATCAAAGGTCGAGCGAGTGTGGGAGGAGACCTCGATAGCAACTGCCGTTCATTTTTTCATTTAAATTATAATATACTTGTAAATCATATGTACGTATATATAAGATATTTACCCATAGATATAGTTAGGTGTATTTTTATTAGCATTCCGTTCCAAGAAAGGGTGTGAAGTCGTTATTGTGTAGCCTTCATGTCAGTGTTAGAATGAAATAGATTTTTATCATTTTGATTAAATCTCGATTTGAAATCAATATATTATTCATATATTGAAATTAATATAACATCATAAAGCAAATATTTACGTTTTCTCAATATTTTTAGTCTGATTCTGCCAGTTCATAGGTATATATATTATTTTATAACCAATTTCAAAAAAGGAGCTGGTTCTCAGTTCGGTTGTATTTTTTTATATGTGATACCACATAACTTTTCACTGGATCAACTAATTTTGATGACTATATTTTATCTGATAGCTAACGTTTCTGATGTGATCCCATTTATATAAGTTATTAAGATCAGACGAGTAGTTTTTGAGATATTCGTAATAACTTTACTATTGCATTTTATTTGACTACAATTTTCTATATTATTTTTTATATTATCTATACCATAATTATTTAACTCTACACTAGTTAAAATTGTAGCATACGTCGCGTCGGCAAATCTAACAAACGTTATGCCGATAAGCTTAGCACGTGCGAAACGTTTGCGGACATCAAAAGAGTTTGACCGAAACTTTTATATCAATCTCATATCTTTGGATGGAGTACAAAAAGAAAATATATTCAAATATAACTAGAGCATATGTAACTTTTTATCATAAAATTAAGTAATATTTGTTAGACAGTCTTATTGGATATTCCTGTTATGGACTAAGTATATCTTAAATTAATTATATGCGCGATATGATAAGGAGTATTCTATAGTCTTTCTCAAGATCTAGACTATTCGTCAAAATTGGTTAAGTGGTTTATGTGGTGAAGCAGTTAAACAATCTTACATGATTTTATGTTTGACAGTAAGAAACTTTCATACAATCTTTCATCCCGTATTTCAACCCCCTCTATCATTTTTTTCGCGATAAAAAGTATCCTATGTCCTTTCCCAAGTTTAGGTCTATCTTCATACCGAATTTCATCAAAATCGGTTCAGTGGTTTAGGCGTGAAAGCGTAACAGACAGACAGACAGAGTTACTTTCGCATTTATAATATTAGTAAGGATTTAGTTTTATTTCACAGAACCTAACGCATCAACGCAATCCGCGGTAATAAAATATTTTAACAGCGGAAACTTCTAAATACTAGTGTCCCCGTAAATGCGTTAATAATGCTTTACGTAGTGACGTATATATCACTTTATATAAACATGGATGTCAAATAATGATAATGTGTGTAACATTTATTTTATTAATTGAATGTATTTTTATGCATTATTTTTAGAAAATATAATCATTCTGCACTCCTTCGCTATATAAACTATAAGTGTGCCGAGTTTCATGCTCCTCCGTCCACGTAATTTTCGTAAAAATGGATCCAAAGGTTTTCCTTCATGTATTTATATATAGATGATAAATATATCTCTAACAGGTTTCGAACCACTGGTTTTTGACTTAAAATTGAAATTAAAAAACATTAAATGACCCAAGACACGCAATTTCTATTCAATACGTTTAACGACATAATCAAAGCAGTGCTTATCCAAATTTTTTACCCACACTAAAATCGATACCACGATCTAGCACAAACGGGACAAAAACCTTTTTGAAATAGAATAAAAAAGTTAGCATTTCATTATATTGACACCCAATGCTTATACAGTTACATCTACAGTTAAATGTGACAACAACGAAAACTTTTTAAAACATATAAAAAAGTAGTATTTTGTATTCCGTTAGGCTTTTATGTATCTTTTATCTAGTTCGCAAGGTGACATGTAGCATGTGACGACTACAAGGAAATCTAGCCGGGTTATCAGTTGACCGGAGTTGAAGATGGACGTAAGGTTGTAAAGTTAATTGTACGTTTGAAACATTGATCGCTAATCACAAAAATATGAAACAAGTTTTTGAAGATCTTTCTAATAATCTTATATATGCGAAAGTTTGTTATTCTTTTATTTAAAAATTACTGAACAGATTTCGATAAAACTTTTCTGTAGTAGCTTATGTATCAAAATACATATATGGCTATACTTTATAAAAGCAAAAATATGTGTTTATTTATCATTTCTAATATTATGTAAATATAAAACACGTAATAACTGACGCTCTTGTAACTCAATCGGGAAATATAATAAAAGATATTATAGTATATATTTGTATGGTTGATGACACGATTAATTCTTTAGACTTGGCCATCCAACATCTATGACCTAAAATTATACAGAAGTGCAAATTGGAATTATCTTTATACTAGAATTTTTCACAATAACAATTAAAAAACTTCCTAAAAATATCTTAGAATTAAAAATTACAAGCATTTTACTATAGAAATCCTACATATATAGTAATCCTACAATATTCCATAAGTATGTGAAATGAAAAATATTCTTACAAGGATGTGGCGAAGCGACGTTACAAATTAACATGCCTATTCACATAATGATATAATGTGATGTCACTAACCGCTATAGTTATCTGCCGTTAGCATCAAGTAACACTCATGGCTTGCAAATTTAACTTCTGATTTCAAATTCTTTGCACGCCTAGAGCTAGTGATTTTTCCCATAACCTTCTTGTAGGTCATGTTACTAATTTGATATTGTATGGCTTATCAAATATATTTTTTTTATCAAAAAGGATAGGCAGAGAGAACTTAGTGTTATAACACTCCGTTGTCAGCTTTCTCTCCGTTTTTAAAACATTGTGTGTTGACCGGCGGAATTAAACACCGCGTAATTTTAACTCTATAAAGAAATAAAATTGAATTGACTTTACCGTGGCGCAGCTTAGAAGTATGAAGCAACAAAATTGAGTTGATTTCATCGTGGCAAATGTAGACAGTATATAACTGTATACGGTGGTTCTAGATTCAATTCCCGGGGATGGACGAATGGTTTTATTTAATTTAAGTATTTGTTATCAAATTTTAATAAAGACAAATTACGTAATTAAACTCCGGCATTCAACTATATTAGTATTTTTTGTTTGGAAGCGTAAAATAACAATAAACTAACAGGATAATAATTTTATATTATCTTTTTGAAGCACTATAAATTATTTATTTATTACAGCTACGAACAAAGAAAGGTCATTTTTTGTAAAATGTGTGTCTTTGAGCTTTTGACATTTTACAACTATAAAATTTATTCGCAATTTTATTATATAATATTATATGAATATCTGATTAACGCATAGATAACACGAACTTTGAAGTTTGATGGTCAATTATAATTTGTCTAGCAAGATTTTTTGTAGTAATTCTGTACAGAATACTATTTGAGTTACATAAATAAGGAAGGAAATATTAATATTGCATAGGATTATTGGAATAAAAAGCATTAGCTTAAAATCATATGTATATATTTTTTTATTTTGTGTCTTTTTTTTATTTGTTAACTACATTATAATTATACAGTTTTTTCGAATGTCACTGCAGGATAATTGAAATAATATTATTATATTTTTTTAGTAAAGCTCCAGCTTTCGTTCGTATAACAGAGAAGTCGAAGAGAGCCTAATGTCAACACTACTATCCTTCAGAGCTCGGGACAAAACACAGCGGAAATCAATAGCACGTTTTGTCTTACCAGATTGGGGAAATTAGAATAATTTGAATAAATTCATTGCCCCGAATGGGAATCGAACCCACAACCACTCGCGTTAACAGCCAGACAATGTTAAATAATAATATTTTGGTATAATTTAAATGAACTTTAAGCTTCTTCTTTGATGCTGTAAATACTTAGTTATAAATTTTGATTCTACTCAGAAAATGCATATATATTTAATAGCAGGTAATCAACATAAAATAAATACTAAACAAAAGTTAAACATTTTAGGAATTACAATATTTATCTTTAAACAAAGATGTCCTTGTGGCCTGCGCTTATCTAATACTTAGTTATAATGTCAAACGGGCACAGATTACTAATGTATGTTATATACTTTATATGACGTTTTTTATTGATTTTATTTCTAGAATCATCTCCACGCTTTTTTATTTAGCGAGGTAAAGAGAACTGAGTGTTAAAACACTCCGTTTCCTACTTTTTGGCTACTAACTAGTCAACTTAGATTTTAGGTGCAATGATAATTAAAAAATGAATGCTCCAGGAAATGAAAATATTAAATAATATTTAGTATTTTCATTTCCTCGCTTTGGTAAGAAGGCAAAGTGCAGTGTTGAGCTCCGCTACTCAGCACGTAATGACTCTATTCGGCGAAAAGTGGGGAAACGAACATGTTATAAGAGAACTGAGTGTCTTAACACTAGGTAAGGGAGCAAGGTAGGCAGAGGAAACCGGGGAGGTTCCCTCTGCCTACCTTGCTACATGCGGGATACAGCGTGAAGCTAAAAAAAAAATAATCGTTCCTCTGCCAGATACTTCCGAATTGTATGACGATAGTATTATTACAGTAATTTTATGTTATTTTTCATATTATAGCTGTTATTCATACAACAATAAAGCTCTTAAGTTTATCTTAAAGTAGCTTTAACCAAAAAAGGCTTAGTGCAGTACAAAAATGCTAAGAGTGTATGGACGTGAGAAAACATGATTTGTACGCAAGGTTAGATACCTAGGTGCGATTTAGCCTGAGTTAGTGCCTATTGTAATTTTTATCTCTCATATATATGAGGTAAGTAGATTTTTGGGCTTCTGGCACATGTTGTTATGAAGTTAGTAATATACGTATATATGATAGCCTACTTTCTTTTTCTAGGTAGATTTATTCTACCTAATAAAATAATGATACTATTTACAATTTTATAAGATTTTCGGTAAAAAAATCGCTTTGATTAATAAATAAATGAAAAAAGCTGCTTCATGCTTTAACCGCCATAGTAGAAAATCTAGTGCACAGGCACTCCGTTCACGGCTTTCACCTGAATTCGAGACATTGCCTGTTAAATGACGGAACTCAACGCCGCGCTCGTCTAAAGTAGAGAAATGAATAATTTAAACAAAAGAATTGCCCCGAGTGAGAATCGAACCTACAATCAATCGCGTTTATCAGACGCTGCCCCACTGCGTCATGAATGCCTCGAAATATATTGATAAATATATATTGAAACTAGCTTTCCGCCCGCGGTTTCGCCCGCGTGGAATTCAGTTATATCGCGCGACGTAAGGAGTAGCCTATAGTTTTTCCTAAGGTCTAAGTAGGTCTAGTAGCCTATAGTTTTTCTTAAGACTATGTGTCAAAAAAAAATTATAAAAAATAAAAATATTTTTTTTACAAAAATATTGTTTGCGATAAAAAATATCCTATGTCCTTTTCCAAGTTCAGTTCTACCTTCATACCGAATTTCATCAAAATCGGTTCATTGGCTTAGGCGTGAAAGCGTAACAGACAGACAGACAGAGTTACTTTCGCATTTATAATATAAGTAAGGATAATATAAGTCGCGATAATTCAACATTTTACGTTGCTTAAAAAAAAACAATAATATTATATAATTTAGCGGAAACAGAATCCGATATAATCCAGTATAATACCGGTCACAAACACTTTCACCAAAACTATGTATACTTTAACGCGAGTCTATTAATTCTGCTAATGTTTAACTTGCGTAAGAAGATGATAGCACGATGTCTTGAAAGTTAGATGTTTTTAAATAATTTGTTTTATTTAACAATTGCTTAGTGTTTCTGTACTATAGTTATAATTTTTAACTTTCGATTGGAATATACAAGGCAAAGCGCGGCGTTGAGTTCCGTCACTCAACACGCAATGCCTCAATTTGGCGGAAAGTGGGAAACGGAAATGTTGAAAGAGAATGGAGTGTCTTAACACTAGGTTCTCTGGTTCCCTCTGCCTACCCCGCTATATGCGGGATACAGCGTGAAGTTAAAAAAAAGATTGGAATACAATATAAATATATTGAATAAGATTTTCAAAATTCAAATACTTTGGACAATAACTAAGATTTTAACCAAAAAATAAAACCGATTACATGTATAATGCTTTAAAAAGTTAAATTATTACGAATGACTCAAAAACTACTTGTCAGGTCTTAACTAAATTTAAATCGAAATATGTCAAAAGCACTAGCTATCTAATAAAAATAATCAATTAATTCACCCAGTAAAAATATGCACACACATTAAAAAATACACTTGAACAAGAACCTTCTTTTTTTCAAATAGGTTAAAAACGTAAGTAAACTTAAAGTTAGATATAAAATATTGTACTTAAAATACATGAGAAAAAGTAAATACATTTTTAAGTTCACAAAGGTGGACTTATCCCTGAAAGAGGTCTCTTCCAGTCAACCTATGGAAGTAGTTGAGTATGTTACAGTCGGGATTAAAGTACAAAAAAAAAATAATATGTTTCCTTATATTAAATATTTTTATTACGTCCTATTAATCGGCACCATACAGTTTTAGATGGGTGGTATTGGATATTGTTTTCAGATCAGCTGTAAAAAAGTGATAAGTCCTGCAAATATACCTATGGGGCAATAGGCGAATATATAATAAATATTAAATTAATTAATTTGCACATACATATAGTTAATTGCAGTCATAAATTACAATAATGATAGCTAAAGTATATCAAGGATGATGTAGTCATCTTTCATTCTATTTAAATGATCATAATTACAATACAATTTATTACTAAATACATTCTATATCGTGATTTATTATTGATGGGGAAAATAATATTTTTTAACAAATTCTTTTTTCCATCGTGTTGGTCCTGGCACGGATATTATTTTCATACTACGCTATTACTATATTACTATCTGATCCGGACACAGGTGCCAATTTTCAATTTTAGACGTAGGAAGTGAGCCAAAATAGCATTTCCAATTTTTTTTTACGTTAAAAGATAGATAAATAGATATAGTTCATAGTTTCACACTTGATAGCTTGTTAGAAAATATATCTTATATTTATTTACTACCATATAATTTTTTCTATTATAATTATTTTCCGTGGTCATAGCAGTTTATATGATTATGAGAACAGTATTTAATTTGCAATCTTTCCAATAGTAATAGCAAGTTAAACATTAATTGCGTACCGCATTGAGCTTAAGCTTTCTTTATAGAGATAAAAGTTGGAAAATGCATAAAAAGTAGGAATATTATCCTATAGCCTATCTTTTTTTTTAACTTCACGCTGTATCCCGCATATAGCAGGGTAGGATCAGAGGGAATCTGAGAACCTAATGTTAAGATACTCAGTTCTCTTTCAACAAATCCGTTCCCCACTTTCCGCTAGATTATCATGTCTTAGTATATTGTATACGATTTAGGACAGTAGAAATATAACATATTATATACTACGAGTAATTCAAAAGTTAAGCAATTTCTAGCCAAAACGTTAAATCAGTATCTATTTTTTCTTTGGACAACCAACATAAGCATCTTCAAAGAATAATCAGAATTAAATTAAACATTAATATACCTTTGACATTATCCATGCGTCTGGTAGCCTATATTCACTTTATTTCCATTAACCATATAGAGAGAAGAATATAAAATAACTTCATCTATATTTATAAGTGTTAAAAATAGTTTTAAACGTATAAATCTTTTAAAGACGTCCCAATTGTTAAGTTGATAGTCGATGTAGAGCAGGCATCTCTATTGTAAGTCTGAAGAGTGAAGTGTATTTATTTATAAGGGAAGCAGACGGCTGGCAAGACATATCACTTAGATGGATGGTTTACAAGTACGATGCAAAATACAATATCAGGCTATTTTTAAATCACATATTTTAGTGTCTTCAATATGTATGTATGGATCAAAATAACCTGGCGTGTAGAAGTTAAATCTTGGAGCAATGCGAGGTTTTTTCTTTTTACTTCTCTTACTTTTACGAACAAAGAAAATGTGATATTTTTAGGTAAAACGTTTTCTCTTTGAAATAGATGACATTTTATTGAAACTCATATACGTCAATGCAATTTTCTTTCCATAACATTAAATAGTTAATAAAAGAAATCTGAGCCACACACTAAAATGCTATATAGAAGTTCATGAAGCGTGAACACAATCGCAAAAAACTTAACTTTCTCTCAAACTAGACATACCTCGGTGTAGATATCGACGAGGACCTTGACAGGTTCGTCTTATTCCGTAGCCTGAACAATTTGTGGTTGCGTAAATCCATATTAGTGACAATTAACCTAACACCACACGACCACTCGCAGCCCCCGACCACGGTTAACTAGCAAAATAATTAGAACATTGTACATCGCAATCTTATTAACATAAAAATTTCAAGTTTTAGCCTTATATCCAATCATTAGAAGCAAGTTAATTGTTAGACGGTTAGCAAATCCCTCTCTATCCAACGAATAAAGTCATATGAGCGAAAGAGAAAGGTACATTGGTGAGCTTGCATTGTTGTAATTGTCTTTTGTAATTGTGAATGGCCGTATAGAAATATTTTTTCGTAGACAAGTTAATTTAAATTCGTAAAAGTGAAAAATGTTGTGATGTAATCTAATTGGTGTAGATATAAAATGATAAGAGAACTAGAAGTAGTACAAAGTGCCTCTAGAAGTCGACTACATTATTACTATAGGTCTAACAGTGAAAAAAGTATTTTAAATGAAACATAGTCACGGTCACTCCCGTCTAGGCCAACATAACGGCCTTGAAAACTGTACTCACTTATAAGGAGAAAGGAATGATATGTCATTAAATTATAAAGTAAAACTACTTTAGAAACATAGTTCTTTCTTATAACAATAGATCTAACTAATTTTGATGGTTGTCTAAATGTTCAAATATCCAACATTAATATTCAAATACCTTAATATGGTAAATCAGCCAATTTCTTCTGAATTTTACTTAGAACACAGTATACGTATATATAGTTCAAATTACGATTATGGCTATATTAGTTATTATTGAAGTTATTATATTTAAAATATATGCATAGAAAACTCGACATAATTATTAAATTATGCCTTTAACTAAGTAGTGAAAAATCATTATACTCTCTCCATTTCTCCCCAAAATTCAGGACAACATAATAATAAAAATATATGATTGTTGTTGGTCAACGCTGGCCAGTTAGACGGACTCCGTTGAAGTAAAGCACCGTTACTGAACGCTGCTCGAATATAAATTATATTGTTACTTTTGGCACTCTATATGAAATATCCTGTGCTTTATTCAATGTTATTTATAAATTCATTTAAAATATTAAAGATATTGTCAAATTTTTGATTCTCAGTAGTATTTCTATGTCAATAGTTTCTAATTTCACATCAAAATATGTAATATTAAATGGAAATATATTTATGTAAAATACATGGATGTAAAAGTATCGCCGTTTGTATGATATATATATATATATATATATAGCAAAAAAATAAAAGTAATAATTGAAGCCTAGAATTAGATTTGACTAGTTCTTTAGAAGATGCAAAAAATAACTTGCATATAACATAAAAAAAATTTTAAAAAAAGCTAAATATAGCCAAGAATAGATGAAGACGTGTAACTCACAGCATCGATTTATTTATTTAATTATGAATACATTTTAGAATTATTTACAGAACTTGGCACCCATTTATATCTCTATTATTTTATAAGCAAAGACAACTTTACTCTTAATTCCACATTCATATATTTGATGGGATATTACTTTCTTTTAAATTTATGAATAAATAAGAAACAATCTTAAGCTTATATATATATACGGAAAAAAACTGTCATACATCTCTATAGGCTTTATTAGAAACGTTGAGTAATAAATGATGACGGCTTACACAGCTATGTACATAGATACATACACGTCGGTATGTACGAACACGTGTTACTTGAAGTCTCATACAAAAGTTCTTTTTACTTCGATATAAGGCATATAATATAAAAAAGTTTCTTATAAATATATTCTGCTAAGTTCATAATCATGGGAATATACACTCAGTAGTTACTACAGCATTTTAATTAAATTGTTATTGGCTTTGTAGGTGTATTGTTTTGTTAAGTTGAATTATTAAATAAATTAATACTAGTGTCCTCGTTGACGCGTTAACAACGCGTTGTCTTAAGCAATGTATATATCACTCTATATAAACATGGACATCAAACCATGGTAGTGTGTGTAACATTTATTTTGCTAATTAAATATAGTTTTTACGCATTATTTAAAAAAAATGTTAGCATTCTGCACTTCCTCTCTATATAAACTATAAGTGTGCCAAGTTTCATGCTCCTCAGTCCGCGTAATTTTCGTAAAGAGGGATTCAAATTATTTGTAAATTTATAAAATAATATAGTTATAATATTAACTGTAAATTAATAAAGTTTTGTTATAGAAATATTTAAAGATTCATGTTTTCGCATAGAATGGTAGTTAGAAAGGGTCTAGAAATCAAGACACCGATACATTGCGTGATAAGTGGCGGAACTCAACGCCGCATTTTGTCTTTCTAGGGTTGTAAAATGAAAATTAATTAAATATAATCATTCTCACGGGTCGTCGAATCGAACTCACAAGCAATTATGCTTACTTTCAAACGCTGTCTCACTCGATGGCCTATAATATTTATAACTTTAATGGCTAATATAAAATAATATTTTTTGACATATTAAAAATATTCAAGGTTATGTTTAAAAGTTTATTACTAAATTGCGTAATGGCAGTGGCTAATTAAATTTAGATGTTAATTTTTATCTCATTTATATAAATTATTAGCATAGAGTAGAGAATAGAATGTGTATTTATAGTAAAAATATGTAATTTTGAAAAAAACAAATTAAATAAATACTTCTGCTTCTAGTATATTTATGTTTCCTTAGTACACTCGTGAAAATAGGCACAATTTAGACGATTTCCATCCATTATCAAGTATAATTACGTTCATCTGACTCTCCAAGTCATTTTCTTCTCTAGGTTAATATGTTAAAATACCACAAAACGTGCCTTATTTATCTATGATTGGACATGAAGTCATTTGTATTATAGGTAGTATAAAGATGAGTTCAAAGAATATTAAGATTTTTTTTTATTTTAAGGGCGCTTACATATTTTTGTAATCTAATATACGTTATTAAAGCTAAGTTGTGGCCTGTCGTGGCGCAGAGGCACAAGCGTGCGACTGTAAACGCGACAGGCTGTGGATTCAATTCCCACTCCAGGAAATGAAATTATTAAATAATATTTAGTATTTTCATTTCCTTGCTCTGGTAACAAGACAAAGCGCGGCGTTGAGTTCCGCCACTCAGCACGCAATGCCTCAATTCGGCGGAAAGTGGGGAACGGAAATGTTAAAAGAGAACGGCGTGTCTTAACACCAGGTTCTCTAATTCCCTTTGCCTACCCTGCTATATGCGAGATGCAACGTGAAGCTAAATAAAAGCTTACATGAAAAGTACCCATAGATGATTTAGAGGTTCGAATCCTACTGAGGTACATTTTTGCAACTTGCCCTAGTTTTGGGTAGAAGTCTCTGTTGCAGTGGAAAGTGAAGCGTAGTGATCTAAGTTTTATCTGCTTAAAGAGATTTAACGCCTGTCGTGGCGCAGAGGTACAAGTGTGCGACTGTAAAGCGACAGGTTGTGTGTTCGATTCCCACTCCAGGAAATGTAGTATTTTCATTTTCTGGGTTTGGTAACAAGGCAAAGCGCGGCGTTGAATTCCGCCACACACGCAATGTCTTAATCTGGCGGTATATATATATATATATATATATACCTACATAAAGTAAATAATGAGTAACTGTCTATCACTTTTATGACTTCACTTAGTAATATGTAATATATGCTGATTATTAATTACATAAAAATAACAGTGGTTATTCAAAAGGAAAAAGTTACACAATATTAATACAACCGTAACTATAACAAATATTATATTTTTTATTATAATAAATTGAATTTTAAAAAGAGCTAAGAACATATGATATTGTTTCTTATAGCTCTTTGTTTCCGTTCCATTAGGAATTTTGGAAAATATTCCCCTATACACTTCACAAGGAACTTATATGCCACATTACCCTTTCTACGGTCAGTAATTTTGGCTATGCGTTGTCTGTCAGTCACTTGGAAACAAGAGTTTATATATATAAATACGTTAAGCAAAAACTTTATACCCCTTTTTACGAAAATTACGCGGACGGAGGAGCATGAAATTTGGCACAATTATAGTTTATATATAGAAGGAGTGCAGAATGCTATTATTTTTTAAAATAATACTTAAAAAGTATATTAAATTAATAAAATAAATGTTACACACACTACCGTGGTTTGCCATCCACGTTTATTTAAAGTGACATATACATTGCAAAAGACAACGCGTTGTTAACGCGTCAACAAGGACACTAGTTGATTTAAAAATTTCAAAGCTCACTAAATAAAATAAATCTACAAACACAAGTAAAACAAACAAGTCATTGATAAAACAATATTGCGTGTCCGATACTATCGACCGCCCACTTTCCCTTAAACAAAACAATTAACCCTGAATTAAGACTCGTTAGGTGTAAATCGATCGATGCGATCAAATTAATGGGGTACTATTACCATTGTATAGGCGTATCTGGAACAGATAACTGTCAAAGTTTATTAGATTAATTACTGTAACAATGTTTGAGATTTTCTTACGAGTATGTCTTAAATTGATTGGCGCTTGCATTGAAACAGCGATTGTGCACGCAATGGTTTTGCATTCGATTCTCATTGAGAAAATGGATTATATTTAATTATTTTTTTCAATTTTTTGCTGTAATAAGACAAAATGCGGCGTTGGGTTCCACCATTAAACACATAATATCTTTAAACCAGGCGAAAATTATAAAAGAGAGAATTTTAATATTAGTACGCTTCTACCATATATGCTAGATATACCTAAAATTAAAAAACATATTCAAAAATAGTTTAAGTTAAGTATGGTAGGAGCCACCAAAATAAGAAGGAAACTTATGGTGGTGGCTCCTACCACACTTACTGCTCGGTAAACTAGTGGTGATCAACACTTCATAAATTCAAATAGATAAAATACCTACTTATTTATATACTTTTATCTCTATGAAATTCCTATATAACTTCAATAACATATGAACAACACAATCTATAAATAAATATTACAGTAAAATATTGGCACACACATTGACATCCAGTTCCTTTCAGTTTATTCAAATCAATATGAAATAAAAAAACAAATGGAGACCTTTTAAATGTCCGTGGGTTTAACATTCACTTCCATGCCGATAGTAGGCATTGAGATAAAAATATCTTTTAGCCTACGTCTCTACTAGACGTGAAGCTATTTGAAACAGTCTGCAGCTATATAAATAATAATAAGGCTTCATGCAGTTTCTTTTACAGTACAGTTTTTTTTAACTTGTGTTAAATTAAAAAGAAACTAATCATATCTAACGTATTTTTACAATATTTGTAATTTTGAAATGAATTTTGAATTTCAAAATTGAGTAATGGTGAATAGTTGAATAAAAAGTTTTAAAATGTAATTAATTGTTTTGATTTTATATTTATTTCCATGACGTATATAGTTTTGTTTGTATCGTTATACTCTGGCTAAATTACACAAACCCCTTATAATTTTTATCCTATGTGTTACTCTAATGTATAAGCTATATTACTTTAAAGTTTCATCTAGATTTGTTCAGTAGTTTTTGCGTGAAGGAGTAACAAATATTCATTCTCATACACTTTCATATTAATAATATTAGTATGATACAGTACGTCTATGGTGAAGCATAACCCTCACTGTTTAAGTAGCAAGCTGACACGTGCCTCCGACACGCGCCTACAATCTGTAAGATCTAACAATTCAATGCAATGAAGACTGTGTGTCAGTGGAAACGACTATTTCTATCCGATACATGCTCATATATTTAAAAGCTAAATATTTCATTTCAATATTTTTTTATTATAGAAGATGATTTTTATTCTATATCTACTTAAAAGACAAAGCGCGAGGTCGATTTCCGCCGCTCAACACGTAATATCTCGAATTCAGACAGACAGAGGAGAACGGAGTGTCTTGACACTACGTACTGTCTCTCTGTATCTTCTTATGCGGAAAGAATAAAAAATATAAAAAAAAATATTATAGTTTAGTGCCCTCCGCATACTAAACTTCGGGCTGGGTATGATGTACCAATAATTAAGCTCAATAGAACTGTTTGAAAGTTAAAATTCACCTAAATTTCAAACTAGCTTATTAATAATCATATAACCAGTGATTATTCTAATATTTTGTTCTATATATTTCTATAATATTAATATTAATCTAACTTTGATTTGTGTTGATGATTATATCACGAATGTAGACCACATCCGGGTTTTAAGGTTGACATTTTCAAAAATACATAATTGTATAACAATAAATGCATAAAACATATATTTTGTCAAATAAAATAAATTAATTAGAAGCTGCTTTAAAAGGAAGATGTCACGGATTATAATATATCACGCATTTTGGCCTTCACTCAACCTTCATTTTTGACGTAAATCGATCAAAATTTTATAATAAATTAACAAAATATAGAATAAAATGATAAAATCGATATTTAAGTCTCATCCATTAAACATTGAATACTTCCTAGATAACATTTATAATTAGTGAGGATGAATATTTGTGAGCCTAATATGTCAAAGGAAATTAATATAAAAAAATGTAGATGTGTATCTATTCTGACATTGATTGAATTAAAATTTTAATATATTGCAACTGTCAAGAAGAATCTCGCAGTTTTCTAGAAGCTTCGATGTGGAATCTGCTCGTTTATTTCAGAGCGGTTGGATGTACGAGTATAGTGAAAAGATATACACACAAAATTCAATATTTGCTAACTTTTGTAAGTAAAATATCATATATACTTAATTTAACTTCACTCTGTATCCCGCATATAGTAGGGTAGGCAGAGGGAACCAGAGAATCTAGTGTTAAGAAACTCCATTCTCTTTCAACATTTCCTTTCCCCACTTTCCGCCAAATTGAGGCATTGCGTGTTGAGTGGCGGAACTCAACGCCGCGCCTCGCCTTGTTACCAAACCCAAGAAATGAAAATACTAAATTTTACATTTCCTGGAGTGGGAATCGAACCCACAACCTGTCGCGTTTATAGTCGCACGCTTGTGCCTCTGCGCCACGACAGGTGTAATTAATAATGTAAACACATTTATACTATTTTTATAGAAACTTTCGTACTTCATTGCTATAAAAAAAATGATTAGTCCTGACAACCTATATTTACTAAGTTATTTGGCTACACAATACTAAAAGGCAATTATAGCAATATTTTCTAAACGAATACATCGCCTGGACGGACGTTGCGGTGTTTTTTACACATACTAAACGTGAATTTCACTTGATTAGTATGCAATGCGGTTGATCAATCGGTACGTTTCATGCCTATCACGTCACAGCCGCGGGGAGGCCACGTCACAGTATGTATGCATGCAATTAGGTAAGAGCTAGCTATATATTGCTCGGTTAGATGTTTTTAATATTAATTAGTTTATGAAATAATATTTTCATTTTTCGGTTTTGGCGAGACAAAACGCGGCGTTGAGTTCCGCCAATTCACATGTAATGTCCCAAATTCGGGCGAAAAGCGGTGAACATAGTGTCTTTATACTGGCTTCTCTCTGACTACTCTACTTAGTAGTAATTTAATTAAATAGTTTTAATACTAGCTTTTTTTTAGCTTCAAGCTCTTTCCCGCATATAAATATTCAGTTCCCCACTTTCCGCCGGATTATATTGCGTGCTGAGTGACGGAACTCAACGCCGCGCTTTGCCTTGTTAGCAGACCCAGAAAATGAAAATACTAAATATTATTTAAAATTTCCCCTTTTCCTGGAGTGGGAATCGAACCCACAACCTGTCGCGTTTATAGTCGCACGCTTGTGCTTTTGCCCTACGACAGGCGCCTATACTAGTTAACTAATATAAATTTAAACCTATCAATTAAAACTGAATTATATCTGTTTCATACAATCGCCGTGAAATAATATTCATACATTCAATTCAGAGATGTCCATAGTGGGAATCGAACCCAAACAAGTCAAACGTCCCACTGCGCCATGATGGCCTCAAATTATCATATTTCTATTATAATATACATAATAAATAGAATAGTAGATAATTGTATTATTCGTTCCAGCATTATAAGCAAATTAACGAGGCTCTATTGAATACTATTTATACAAGCTTCTTTATATAAAAGTGGGCATTTAGTATGGCTCATGTATAGTTGTATTGAAAAATGATTTGTCATTGATTCATAATGGTGTTTTGTTATATGAAAAACGATTTTTTTTCGCAAAGTCATTCTGGTAAGTTCAGTACTCTTTGGATCGCAAGTAAGTAAATTCGTAATATAAATGTATTGTTATGATATACCTATAAAATATTGTATTCCCGATTTAAGTTAAATAATATGATAAATATTTAAAAAAAAGCGATCTTTAATAATATTAATACAATATATATTTTTTTAACTTCTTGCTATTATACTCCCGGAAAACAAACAGGTGTGCAGAAATAACCAAGTGTTAATATACTCTGTTCTCCATTTTCCCCTCGATTTCGATACATTGTGTGTTGAATGGCGGAATATAGCGACACACTCAGCATTTCCAGAGATAAAAAAATAGATAAACGGGAATCGAATCTATAACCCTCGTGTTCATAGGTACAATACCTTTTAAAGTAAGCTATTTTTGAATACAAAATAATATTAACATAAAGAAAATGTATGAATATTATCAAAGAACAATTTTGCCAGAAAGAAACACCTTAAGCCGAGAAAGTACGAAGATAAAATATAAATACACATGTATCCATGTCAATAGATATAAACAAGCTTCATAAACTCTTGTTCCGTATTAACTACTTACATTACAGTTACCTGTTACAGAGATAAGTATTACGAAACACTTATTACGTTAAGAAAGACCAACGACCATGTGTCAAATCGTTAACTGCCTCCAATACGTACCTGAAACAAATTATAGAACATCATTAGTATATTAAAAAAATCGATATGTTAAATCGATATTTTAAACTAATTCTATAAATCATTATATAATAGAATTTGTATGCACAAATCGATTACTTTCACCGTAACGTCACGGTCTATTCCACGGCGTTATACGGCGTGTAGTATCGCTTTATGCAGGCAGCCAACACCAATCTCATGTTTGATCGACGCCCGACGCTCACACGTCAAGTGGTCAGTGTGATTTATCATCAAATTGTAATTATAAACCATTATGGTTCAGTTGAAACGTATGTTTGGTGAGTGTGGGTTGAAATCTTATTGAAATTAGTTTTCATCGAGTTACGATGTTAATAAGTGCACCATTTTTTTATATTGCCTATATTTAAAAAAATTGACCAGGGATTGAGTATTGACATAAAACAAATATGCGTATAAGTTATACACTTTACAATAAAATTAAAAGGAAACACATCAACCTAAGTTACTTCGCGATAATATCTTTAGACCAAAGATTAATATACTACTACATCGTTACTATATCGTTAATGTATCGACGAGATGAACTTTCTACCTTCATCTAAACAAACGTCCAGTAAACTTCTTCGGCCTAGATACAGTCACCATTCATTATCATTTGAAAGTATCTCAGATATACTTATACAAAAGAGTTGAATGACTATCGATATAATTCTAATACGGTCAAGCAATGCCATGACTCGCCATCAGTTCCGGTAACCAGTTTCCGGTGACAAACAAAGATAAATGTCGAAGTTATATAATACTACGTTATTATAATTGTTATATTTTTAGAGTATAATGCTATGAAATGGCACATCAATTTAGATTAACATTTGTAGTTCAAAAAGAACAAAAGAATTAATGTTTAACATGTATTCGAACATACACGTTTAGTATTGCCATTTCAAGACGAAGACGAAGTAAGACAGAAATAGCCATCATAGCGCAGTGGAACAGTCGAACACATGTCGCAGTAGACATGGCGAGCATGATTATGTTTAAATATTTTCATTTCCCTAACCAGATAAGGCAAACGCGGCGTTGAATTCTGCCACTAAATACGCAAAATTTTGAATTCATATGGAAAGCCGAAAACTGAGTGTCTTAACACTTAGCTCTCTCTGCCTACCCCTCTATGCGGAGAAAGGAATAAACTCAAAACAGAGAAAGTAGTAGAAGTTTTTTTTTAATCTCTATAGGCTTTTTCTACCTTACCAAAAATAACATTTTTTTTTTAATTTCACGCTGTATCCCGCATATAGCGAGGTAGGCAGAGGGAACCAGAGATTCTAGTGCTAAGACACTCCATTCTCTTTCAACATTTCCGTTCCCCACTTACCCAATAACATTATGTGAGAAATAATTCCGTCCTTTTAACACTTAAACTTAAAATACGTTTAATTTTTTCATAATGTACTAACTGATAGGCCCTATACTGTAACAAAGGCTGTCAGCGGGAGATTACTTCTATTCCCTTGTTATTGCGTCATGACGTGACAGCTGACTTTTGACTAATGGTTTTTTAAGATTTCTCATAATTTCTTTACAAGTACATGACATTTGTCGACTGATAAATATATCTTCACTAAAATAATGTTTCGTTATTTAAGTGAATATTTTAAATTCTATTCCATGTTTACCCTTTATCCCGAAACAAGTACGTAGTCAGAAATAAGACACTGTTCGCCCCTGTCTGTCTGAATTTTAGACATTGTATATGGAGTGGCGGAGCTCAACGCCGTGTTCGTCTTACCAGGGAAATAAAAATAATTTAAATATAGTATTAATTTAATATTTTATTTACAGCTTAAGTCAATCTTTTTAATTGCGTACTCAATTAAATACATACAATTTGTTTTTTAAAAATAATTTCTCATTCAAAATTGAATTAATTGAATGAAAATAAACCAAAAAATAAAAAAAAATTGTAAAGATAAAAAAATGGTAATACAAAGGTCGTGGATACGAATACAAACTTAGGATACATTTCTATAACGATTGTACTTAATAAAATATATTTTATAGTAACGCTAAACGCACTAGTAATTGTATTTTGCTATTTATATCTACATTTGGATCAAGGCCAATTCGCTGTATCGTTTACTTACTAGTATTTGCGGCCTGTCACACGAATTCGAGACTGCGTGTTGAGTGGCAGAATATAATGCCGCACTTTGCCTTTGCAGAAGGAATGAAAAATACATTAAACATACCCTAAGTAGAAATCGAACCTATAACCACCGTAATTAGAGTCAGACGCTATCACTTGTTAGTATTTGTGCGATATATTTTAATCATTTTATATATATATTATTCATATATCTACAAAAATTACGCCTGTCGTGGCGCAGAGGTACAAGCGTGTGATTATAAACGCACACGACAGGTTGTGGGTTCCAATCCCACTCCAGGAAATGTAAAATTTAGTATTTTCATTTCTTGGGTTTGGTAATAAGGCAAAGCGTGGCGTTGAGTTTCGCCTCTCAACACGCAATGTCTCAATTTGGCTGAAAGTGGGGAACGGAAATGTTGAAAGAGAATGGAGATTCTTAACACTAGGTTCTCTGGTTCCCTCTGCCTACCCCGCTATATGCGGAATACAGAGAGAAGTAAAAAAAAATATACGTAAAATTTACTTACATTTATTTATGCGATACATAGTGATATTACATAAAATAATTTCAGTCAGAAATTAGAATTCTATTTAAAATAATTATTTTAGTGTAGCAACAAAATCTATGTAATTGAATTTCATTATTTAAGTATAATAACATTTTTTTTTTAAATTAACGTAATGAATTACAAAATATTTCAAAAGAGCTTTTGAGTTTAACACAAGAAAGCGCATCTTGAGAACATTGCGACAACGTCTAGACTTAATTAAAATTATATAATGTATCTTAGTAAATATAATAATTAGTGATTTCTTAAAATATTTTTTATTCATTTATTTAACGCCTGTCGTGGCGCAGAGGCACAAGCGTGCGACTGGTTGTGGGTTCGATTCCCTCTCCAGGAAATTCAATTTTTCATTTCCTGGGTTTGGTAACAATGCAAAGCGCAGCGTTGAGTTCCGCCACTCAACCCGAAATGCCCCAATTCGGCGGAAAGTGAGGAACGGAGTGTCTTAACACCAGGTTCCCTCTGCCTACCCTGCTATATGCGGGATACAGCTTGAAGCTATGTATGTATGTATTTTTAAGTCTCTTTTATATTGTCTAGGGTTTTATTAATTTTGCTTGCGAACCTATATGAATGGCGATGGAGGACAGTGACGAACTGAAATCACCACTCAGATGAATGATTATTTAAATTAATTCTTAATTTCCCGTTTTATCTTCTATAATATCCCCCACTTTAACAAAGCACGGCGTTGAGTTCCCCCATTCAGCACGGAAAATCTCAAAAATCGGGTGAAACATAGAAAACGGAGTGTCTTAACACTAAGTGTCACTTTGTATAAACATGGATGTTAAACCATGGTAGAGTGTGTAACATTTATTTTATTTACTTAATATACTTTTTATGCATTATTTTTTAAAAATATTATCATTGTACACTCCTTCTCTATATAAACTATAAGTGTGCCAAGTTTCATGCTCCTCCGTCCGCGTAATTTTCGTAAAAAGGGATCCAAAGTTTTTGCTTCACGTATTTATATATAGATTACAATATTTAGTAACTCTAAATTAGCAAAATTCATTATTTCCGTTGTGTTATTTCCAATTCAATTAAAAACATAACTTTCTTAAATAAAATTGTAGTTTCGACATCACTATAAATGTAGAAATGAAGTCGTGACGGACGGTGACACTTTTGTAATTTTTTCTCGGTTATTAGTTCAAGAGGTCGCTGTCGCGGCGGATGCGGTTGTTAAAATTAAAAGTTATATTATTATGTTTATTGCTTGGGAATTTGAATAAGTGAGTGTTATAAAAATAATCGGTTATTATTTTTTAATACTAAAAGATTAATTTTATAACATAGTAAAAGAAATAATAAATATTTTGAAAATTATTTGTGTCGTTAGACATTTAAAAATATATTAAAATAAAGAAGTCCTTAAGGCAGATGTAGGATGTATGTGTAGGAGGATTTAATAGAGAAAAATGCATTAAGCTTAATATAAAAAAATATAATTGATACAAGTTTCTTTTCATATATTTGGCCTCTGGTGGAAGCAGATATTTTGTTTATCATGGTATTTTAGTCACAGGTAAATACATTTTTTTGACATAAAAAAGTAGTTTTCTTATCGTAACTGATTTTACAGACTAATTCTTATCTTATACGTTAGTAAGCATAGAGATTTTTCCTTAAAATAACAATAGATTCAGGAAACTGTTTAAAATTTTATACTATTAGTACATAAATAAAACTAAAAACAAAATGAAATTTATTATGTCACAGAACATAGTTAGCCGAGCAAGCCGTTCCGCTACGCATAGACAAGGCGCGAGTATGAATCTCTCCACATTTCTCCCGCTTTCCACCACGGTTGAACAACCGCGATTATCGCATTAAGTCATTACATCAATATGTACAATGGAATAAGTCACGTAGAAGATAGATTTAAAGAATATTGTTTTTTTGTATGTTATTTTTTGTTATAATTTAAGATCGTGATACAGTTGTGTTTAACATATATATTTATATATGTTTTACCATATATATATATATATATATATATATATATCTATGTATCTAAAGTGAAAGGTGGAAAGCGGAAAATGAAATGACAATTAAAATATTGACTAGTTTTAATGTTTTATCATTACTGAGTAAAGGATGAAATTTGCCATGAATCACAAATAGGAGGTTTACTCAAAATACCTACGGTAACAGAAAAAATGGGGATTTTACAGTAAAAACTACGGAAGATAGAAATTAAAGTGGTATGACAAGTTATAACACAATTTCAAGCAAACAAAGTAGCGGCAACAACTTGTAATGTATATTCTTCTATCTCATACCTCACATACATACATAGCTTTACACTGTATCCCGCATACAGCAGGGTAGGCAGAGGGAACCTAGTGTTAAGACACTCCGTTCCCCACTTTCCGCCGAATTGAGGCATTGCGTGCTGAGTGGCGGAACACAACGCCGCGCTTTGCCTTGTTACCTCTTTCAATAATCTATCTAAGCTATGATAAAGGAAATGATAGTGAATAAAACAATTGACACGAGCTAAAAGTGAAAACGAGACTGATATAAGCATTAAGCGTACCACGTACATTGACTAGACTAGTCAATTAATACGTTTCATTGTTATGTTCCTAACGTTCTCTTCTTTGAAATCAATCAATTCTTCATTTTACTGTTACTTATGGCGTTGATTAATGCAATAAATTTTTACGACGATTAATGCAATAAAACTATGGAAACAGTTGTTAGCCATATGAGTTTTTATTTTTTGGTAATTTTTCTTTACGCTAGACTCTCGTTCTAGATAATGCGAATTCAGGTCCTACTTTATTCATTTCTTAAATATTTTTCTGTATTTAATGTATGAAGTGTTACTTTGAAAAAGAAATTAAAATGTTAAATGTGGGAATCAGAATCACACTCATAACCCTCTTTTAGTCAACAGAAGAACGAAATCTTTAAGAAATGCGTACATCGTACTCTTTAGTAAAACGTAAATTGAAACAAAACCAACTTAAAAATATATATATAACTTTAATAAAGATTGAAAAATTAATAACGCTGAACAAATGATTTGTGAATTTAGAAAATAATTCTAAACATATAAGAAAGAAGCTATATGACATTTACATTCTTTTTAAATGAAAACATGAAACTTATTTGCGAAAGTAGTCAAGCCTTTAACACATAACAATCCTTTACCAAAAGGAATAACAAAATTTATCTTGTGGGTAATAAACTAGAGAAAGTTCCTAGTTAATTTTATTCCCTTTCATAGAGAAATTATTGATTTCTCTCACCACAAAGTCGGTTAGGTTTTTGTACGTTCATACAATCACAAGGTTTCTTTAAAATAGTTATTATTACGATTTCAAGACATTAAATTGATTCACGTTTTTTAATTCACTCAGTGTTAAAACACTCCGATCTTTATTTTCCGCTCATTTAGAAATATTAGGTGTTAAGTGGCGAAACTCATGGCGGAACCAGCCAAGAGATTAAAATAATTTTAATATAAATATTTCTCAAATAGGGATCGAACCCACATACCACGCGTGGTCAACTTTGGAAATTACAATTTTGACACTATCTAAGTTACTGTTCAAGTTATTGCTCATAGAGCAATGTTAACTTCTTTTTAACTGACGTCAAAAAAAGAGGAGGTAACCAATACGACTGTATTCATTTGTGTTTTACCGTGTAACCTTTTACTGACTAACTTTGATGATTCTTTTTTTATATTATAGCTAGTGCTTTTGATGCGGTCCTATTTAATTTTAGTTAAGATCTTACTAGTAGTTTTTGAGTTATTCGTAATAATTGTACTTCTTAGTGAATCTTCGTCGAAATAGGTTTTTATTTTTGAAAATCTTAATTTATATTTCTTATTAATCCTTTATATGCACATATATAATTTAATATAAAATCCCATATATACATTTATAGTTGCACTTTGCATACTGCGGTGTAACATAACTTAGAGACATGCAGGCATGCGTTGTAACCTCGCTTTACATAAACATATGGTTTACACTGAATGTGAATGGATAGCAAGTAACATTTTACGACTTAGTAACTGAAATGTTCGATAAAATGTATGAATATAATATAATATGTATTGTTTCTTCTTACTTATGTATTGAGATATAGATATTTAACGTGAATAATTATTTTATAATTAATTATAACTTTAAATAAATAACTGGTTAACCCTTTTTTCCTGATTAGCGGGTAGAGATTTTAGAGTCAAGACACTACGTTCTGCGGTTCAAGCTCAATTTGAAAAACTGCATGTTGAGTGGCGGAATTCAACTTTGTACTATGTTTTTTTTTAATGGATAACGGATGGCAAACGAGCAGAAGGACCACCTGATGGTAAGTGGTTACCTTTGCCCATGAACATCTCCAACACCAGAGATGTTGTAGATGCGTTGCCGACCTAGGGGATACAGATGGAAGAGGAGGACATTGTAGTAGTCCGCTATCAGAAACACTACATTTTAGGGAAAAGATGGGTGGGAGAGGGGAAAACCTGGCTTACATGCCATCGAACCGGAACACATCATAAGATATTTGGCGGTTCGTCTCTGACGTAATAGTGATCGCAAGCCAGACGGAGGTCGAACTTCCTACCACCTGTCAAAACGTGGATATTATAACTTAATTTAACTATTTTATCATTCCTAGTGTTGGTATCGAACCTAGAACCATCATGATTACACTGCTTATCTACAACAATAACATCTTTGCAGAATGTTCCCAAAATTCAATAAATATGCTCATTACAAACAACTTACGAGTATTCAAGATTTCCAAAAGAAAAAAAGCACACCTTTTTCGCTTAAAACCATATAATCCTTTTGTTAAGATGCTAATTCTCTAAATTGTTATTATTTTTTATTACATTAAAGTTACTTTAGCTTGATTGAAGGATGATTTACGAACATCAATCAAATCATACTCAAAACATAAATAACATATTATTTTTTTTAACTTCACGCTAAATCCCGCATATAGCAGGGTAGGCAGAGGGAACCTGCGAACCTAGTGACAGACACTCTGTTCTCTTTCCGTTCCCCACTTTTCGCCGAATTTGAGGCATTGCGCACTGAGTGGCGGAAGATAACGCGCTTTGCCCTGTTACCAGATCCAGGAAATGAAAATACTAAATAATATTTAAAAAATTTATTTCCTGGAGTGGGAATCGCACCCACAATCCGTCGCGTTGACAGAAGCGCGCTTGTGCCTCTGCGCCACGACAGGCGTCAATTTCTGTTATCAACAGTAATGGAAACTGATCGTTCTTAAAGATAAATAGAAAGTGCATATAAGCACTATTGCAGTGAAAATAGGCTCAGGTAGAATTTCACAATTGTATACTTAGAGGCATTATAGTGCATGTTTTGTTTCGTTCAATCGATCTTCTAATCTTCACACACTTGTCGTTTGCGTTGCATGTGATATATCTCTCCGTTTATTAAAAAAAGCCTTTAAAGTAACTATATGTATTGTCTCATATAATAGGGTAACCAGAGAGAACCTAGTGTCGAGACACTCCTTCCTGTTTTTATCCCACATATATGCCATAGTTACGTATTTTTGCATTAAATAGTTGACCATAAAATGATTCTAATGATAAGAAAAATATTTAGCAAGTTATAAAATTTTTGAATGTCATAGGAATCGAACCTACGCTTCTTGGACGGTTTCCAAGATTAAATCTTCTTAGAATAGTATTTTATTCTTAGCATTGACCCTAAATGTAAATAACACTTTAAAAATATATAAAAAAATCATGATTGTTCCATCCCTTTCATCACTACGCGCTTTTTTTTACTTACCACAAAGTATTCTTCATTCCATTTTGTTTCCTTTTTTTTTAAACTTCACGCTGTATCCCGCATGAAGCGGGGTAAGCAGAGGGAACCAGAGAACATATTATTAAGACACTCCATTCTCTTTCAACAATTCCGTTCCCCACTTTCCACCGAATTGGGGCATTGCGTGTTGAGTGGCGGAACTCGACGCCGCGCTTTGCCTTGTTACCAAACCCAAGAAATGAAAATACTAAATTTTACATTTGCTGGAGTGGGAATCGAACCCACAACCTGTCGCGTTTACAGTCGTACGCTTGTGCCTCTGCGTCACGACATTTCATACTATGAAATTTTTTTTCGTTCATTCCATTTTATACTATGAAATTAATAATATTATTAAATATAAACATAAATCATATACATAACTGTGCAAAGTTTTTCTTTAAGTCAACATAAATCCAAACGCCATTAATAATAGCCTGAATACAACATAATCAAGGTCAAATCTAGTACATAAGTGAATTAAAATAAACAAGTAATTATACAGAAATATTTAACTTGGCTAGGTTGTTTGTACTGGCGCGATTGTAGGCAGTGAGGCCGTCCGGTTTTACACGATAGGTACCAAAATGTCACATTTGATTCGTGTCGATACGTACCAGTTGGTAACAGCTAACGAATAAGACACCTAAAATTTAACAACATATACTAGCTTATATTTTGAAAGTATATATTTAATTATGATACAAAAACTATTATTTAAATAGATATATCGGTTTTTAAGTTTTAGAAGGGAATAAATTTTAATTTTTGCTATTCTCGCTATTTTTATGTATTTTCTTTAATTTTAGTTAAAATTTTGTTTTGATAGAAAAATTACGATAATTTATTTATAACATCTAATTGCGTACGTACGTACGTAGAATCATAATCCAGAATAATTTTAGAGGTACTAGATAAAGCTTACTTACTTAGGCCACTTTAATTATAATTTTATTTGAACTTTTGAAAAATATTTTTTTTTTCTAACTTCACGCTGTATCCCGCATATAGCAGGGTAGGCAGAGGGAACCTGAGAACCTAGTGTTAAGACACTCCATTCTCTTTCAACAATTCCGTTCCCAACTTTCCGCCGAATTGAGGCTTTGCGTGTTGAGTGGCGGAACTCAACGCCGCGCTTTGCCTTCTTACCAAACCCAAAAAATGATAATACTAAATTTTACATTTACTGGAGTAGGAATCGAACCCACAACCTGTCGCGTTTACAGTGGCACGCTTAAAAATATTATGCCTATGAAATCAAAATATCCCTAAATGCTTTCCAAATAATAAAAATAAATATTTCAATTATATGGATATAACTATAACAGTTTAATTTTTTTTATAAATATAATAAATAAAATAAATATTGAAACCTACCTGTTTATATTATTGGGTTATTTTTTAATATATTTTCGAATAAAAACTATATGATTATTCCTATTCAAATAGTTTCCTCCACATATTTTAAATTTAAATTTATAATTTGCTTTCTTTATTTATAACTAGTTATAAAATTTAATTTTATTTCGTGTTATGTTAAAAAAAAATCGTAAAAATATTTTTATTTTCATCAAAGCACGTAATAACTTCGTGATATAATACATACATATTTATATATGTATATTACTTACACTAGAAGCTTACGATTCGTCAACTGATATTAAAAATAAAGTAATTATGAGAATATATTAATCAGATGTAATATGCTAGGATTGTGCCGATTTTAACTAACAAGTGTCCCTGTTCACGCGTTAACAACGCGTTGGCTAGTACCGTACATATATGTCACTTCATATAAACATGAATGTCAAACCATGGTAGTGTGTGTAACATTTATTTTATTAATTTACTATATTTTTATGCATTATTTTGAAAAGATATTATTATTCTGCACTCCTTCGCTATATAAGCTATAAGTGTGCCAAGTTTCATGCTCCTACGTCTGCATAAATTTCGTAAAAAGGGGTACAAAGTTTTCACTTCACGTATTAATATATAGATTTTTTTAACTTCACGCTGTATCCCGCATATAGCAGGGTAGGCAGAGGGAACCAGAGAACCTAGTGTTAAGACACTCCATTCACTTTCAACAATTCCGTTCCCCACTTTCCGCTGAATTGAAGCATTGCGTGTTGAGTGGCGGAACTCAACGCCGCGCTTTTTCTTACTTATTTATAAAGGTAATATATAAAGACAACCAAAATCCCCTTAAAACTTTTACTAATAGAAAAATATATTTAATTCGTTTATGTTCTATAAAGTATAATATTTTTGCAAAATTAATTTATATATACAAGCACATATATTATTAAGATTGGCGTTTCCATTGGCCTTCATGCAAAACTGGGTGAGCTAAGGTTGTATCTAAGAATATCTTTGGAAGAATTTGCTCATAATATTTCCCCTGGTTTCTCCTATCATAAAAAAATAAATTAAATATATATCTATTAATGTTATACTCGTATAATAATATGAATAACTTGAAAACGTGTAATTATAATATATAGAGATAACAGTCTTGTTTGGAAGATCCGGTTCATCGATTTTCTACTCGGGATCTGTTCAATATTAACATAATGTTTGACATTAAATTAAATCTTTATTATGTAAACTAAATGGAATTATCATATATCACTTGTGTTTTTTTTTCATTGCGATTCTACTTTTAATGAGTTCATATAAGTCAAGGACTAAAACCATATGTAAATTCTAGTTTATAAACATAAACATATATTTAAAATAGAATATAACAGATTTTTTTTTTTTTTTAATAAATGATTTTTTTTTAACTTCACGCTGTATCCCGCATATAGCAGGTTAGGTAGAGGGAACCAGAGAACCTAACCTGTGTTAAGACACTCCATTCTCTTTCAACAATTCCGTTCCCCACTTTCCGCCGAATTGAGGCATTGCGTGTTGAGTGGCGGAACTCAACGCCGCGCTTTGTTATAAGTTAAAGTTAATAATTAAGTTATTAATTTAACATACTATATTTCAATATATAGCTTTACTTAATTATTGGACATAATAATAATCAGTTAATAATAAATTAACAATTATTATTCCCCCAATAGGTAATTGAATCCATAACCTTCGTGTATGCAGTCAAATACTGCCCCACTGCACTATCTCGCTCCAATGTTTATTTATTTAAAAAAATAATTCATATCATTTTAAAAAAGGCCAAATTCAAATTAGATATATGTTTGTTTTTTTTTTATTTTTCTTGACTAAAATCATAAAGTTTACAGCCTTTGGAAATTACAAAATATATTTTTTATTGAATAGAAACTTTACCAACAAAAGTGAAATCACATCTTTTAACACTTCGTACTGTTGATATTCGTACAAACGTTTTCTCGAGGACGTGTTAAGCAATGTTTGTGTTAAATGTTAGAGATGACATAAAGTTATTGTCAAAAATAAAATCTTTTTAAATACGAGTATATTAAAAAAAATCGAAATTTGTATTAGAAAAAGTTTTTTTTTTGCTTTAAAAATTTGTGTTTGCATTTCAGCAAAAATCGAGGCTTTGAACTTAATTCACATAAAAATAGTCACAGATTAAAATAATGAAAATTTTAACAAAAAAAACTAACTTCAAAGGATTAAAAAGTAAAATTATTACGAATAATTCAAAGACTACTTGTTTGTCATACCTATTAAATAAGAATTATGAAAATTTGATTTGCCCAGTAAAAAGCTATTCACGTAAAAACACAATCTATTTGACAACCTATTCCTTTTCGTTGAACTTGATTAAAAATTTATATATAAATACGTGAAGCAAAAGCTTTGTATCCCTTTTTACGAAAATCATACGGACGGAGGAGCATGAAATTTGGCACACTTATAGTTTATGTAGAGAAGGAGTGCAGAATGATAATATTTTATTTAAATAATGCATAAAAAGTATATTAAATTAATAAAATAAATGTTCCACACATTCATGATTTGACATCCATGTTTATATAAAGTGACATATACGTCATTACGCAATGCGTTATTAACGCTACGGGACACTAATAATAATAAATAAATATTTATTCCAAAAATACCTAAATAAACCATAAAATTTTCAAAATATTTGCAGCTAATCTCATAAATTTATCGCCCCACCTTGTTAACCTTTGAATAAGATTCATACAATAATTACGATGATAAAAAATATAATTACATCTTAGTAGACTAAAACATTGACGGATCGATTAGAACGTAAACAAAAAATGCATATTTTTTCATTTTATATATACAATTTCCTTGTTCTCTAATTGTACATGGTATTTATAATAAAAGTAACATACATTGATTGTCTTATAGGAACATCTACAGCTGAATGTTATTTTTTTCCACAAATTAAGTAATGGAATACAAACAATTATATACTTTATTATATAAAAGATTAGGGCTAGAATTGTATTTGATTGTGTGTGACCTTTTCATGTCAATCAAACTTGTTTTATCGTTAAAGTTACCAAATTTTATCGAAATTACATCTATTTCCTTTTATAATTGAATGATATAATAGATGATTACAGTACTCGCCTTACCTAATGTTATTTGCAAATATAGCCATATAAGGAAATAAATTGATCTTAATGTAAAGTACTTAAAGTTTTAACAAAAAACAAAATCGGCTTCAAATAACTGCACTAAAATGTAATAAGGTTCGTCCTCTGTCTGGCTCGCGACCACTCTCATGTCAAAGACGAACCGCCAAATATCTTATGATGTGTTCCGGTTCGATGGCATGTAAGCCAGGTTTTCCCCTATCCCACCCATCCTTTCCCTAAAATGTAGTGGTTCCGATAGCGGACTACTACATTGTCCTCCCCTTCCATTTGTATCCTCTAGGTTGGCAACGCATCTACAACGCCTCTGGTGTTGTAGATGTTTATGGGCGAAGGTAACCACTTACCATCAGGTGGTCCTTCTGCTCGTTTGCCATCAGTTATCCATAAAAAAAAAAAAAAAAAAGAATATCTCATAAATCACGTGTCAAGTCTGAACAAAATTTAAATGGGACCACATCAGTAGCAAGCAAAAATGTTATGAAAAAAAATCATCAAAATCGGTCTAATTTAATTTAATAGATCACATCGCCATAAAGTAATCAATTAAAAATCAAAAATAATATAAAGAAATATATATGTTTTCTTATATTTCAGTAATTTACTACTGCAATTGTAGAAAAGAATGGCATTTTTTTTTAGATTCACGCTGTATTCCGCATATAGCAGGGTAGGCAGAGGTAACCTGAGAACCTAGTGTTAAAACACTCCGTCCTCCACTTTCCGCCGACCTATAATCATCGCCTATTATCATCATCATATTCATATGAGACAGATTTTGAGGTCAAAATCTCTATATCTTTTAAATTTACTTTCATACTTTGTACCCCTCAAATTTTAATGACACTTTAGTTATACCTAAAAATTTTTGTCAAAATTTTAATTTTTCATATATATAATTTTAGCATAATTTATAGAAGGGACAGTCGTAAACGTTAGTTAGATTTATGAATACTAAAAGAGTTGAATTTAAATATGCACTTTTTTTTACCTTAACGAATACTTATTTAGAATTCTAATACAAATATAAGTCTGGCACGTATAACTATACAAAAATCCGCATCGGGCGGGAATAATTTTAAATAAGGCAAAAAATATTTTTTGTGTACGCATAGTTAGTTTAGTACGTTCTTTTTTAACTTCACGCTGTATCCCGCATGTAGCGGGGTAGGCAGAGGGAACCAGAGAACCTAGTGTTAAGACACTCCATTCTCTTTCAACAATTCCCTTCCCCACTTTCCGCCAAATTGAGGCATACGCGATGTTGAGTACATGTAGTTATATTTAGGAAACCTATTAAAATTTGAACGCAGCGGGACTCGAACCCGCGCCTCTTGGAAGCCGTCCAAGCGGTCTGGCCACTAAGCCATGCGTTCTATATCCGGCTGCGTCGAAACTCTTATACGCTGTTACAACTTATTTTCAAAAATTTTGTACGTTTCCTAAATATGTTTTTCGTTTCCTGTGTGTGTGACACTTTAAAACTTCAAAAACACGTGTAGGTTTTTTTAAGTTGAAATTTTACGTGTAAATTCTTTTTTTTATTTTTTAAATACAAATACAAATACAAATATTCTTTATTGCACACAAATAAACAAATAGAACATAGAACATAGAACATAGAAGTAGTAATAGCGTACAATAAGGCGGCCTTATCGCTTAAAGCGATCTCTTCCAGGCAACCTTTGGATATTTGATTTGTATAAAGTAGTGGTAGGCGGTGCACTAATCAGGATATTTACTTTAAAAAAAAAAAATTAAATATATGTTAAATTAAATATATGTAAAAAAATTAAATATTTAAATACTTGTCACCTGAAAATGGTTTATTGGTCAAAATTTTCTGAAATTATCATTTATACATTCTGATAAGCCTAATTGTAAGGTTAAAAACTGTATATGCAAATCGACTTATTCATCTATTCGCGCCTGATACAGAAATATACAGATATAATCATTATATAAGACAAGACCAACCAACAAAAAAATAAGAGCCAGGATTTTTTTTATATGTAAAAATCCTTATTTCCGTCAAATTTCTTAAATTAATCTCTAAAATATATATGCATATTTGAGCTAGCTTATCTAACAATTTATATACTGGTTCCACTTTCGTTAGCAGTAGCGACTAGCGGTCCTGCGCCTGCGTTTCGCAATACTGTGGCGCAACTCCACAGTATGCATAAACATTATATGGTATATGCCTTGATATCTTACACCCAAACGTTCTAGTTGATTGCTGGTGTAATATTATTCTGTGTCCTATTAAATATTTGAATAGACCCTAAGTTAAATAATGTTATAGTTTTACTACGCAAATCATGTAAAAATTACTTTTTGATATCTCAAGTACAGTAAAAATGACAGGATTCAAATGATCTAGACGTTATCTCATCATATCCAAATGTAGTGCAAATGCAGTGTCGAATTAGATCCATTTGGATTGGCTCAGTATGGCTTCAATATTAGTAATAATATTATAAAAAAATACACTGGTAGATTTTCCATATTACTGTGGTGTCGAGATTGATCTCGACAGTACAGTAAGTACATAATTATATAAAGACTGTATATCAACATGAGAAAAAAATATTTCTCAAGTTTATAGTAGCTTATGTATTTCTAAGCCATTATTAAAAAAATATAGGCTTTTTACACTTCTTCTTATAACCTTTAACAATGCCAAATCACAACTCCGTCCGCATAATTAGAGATTGTAAGCTTTTCCTTATTCATACTAGCACGTATGTATAAATAAATAAATAATCTACTACGAAACAAATTAGTATAAATAATATAATTGAAGTGTTCAATCAAAGCACGCAAATCAAACGTGAACAAATAAATTGCTCGAATACAGAAACTGCATTTTAGAATAATTTGGAAAATCGTCTGAAAGCGCCGGATGCACACTTCAAAATGCACGCACAAATTTAAATCTTATTGGGGGAAAATAAAGTTCAATATTGTATGTAAAAAGGTTATCACGAATCGGAAAATAGATAATAGTTCTGTTGTAAAATATACCCATTAAATCATGTTCTTCCGACGGCCTTAAAACTCGGAAATGTGTTTAACAAGTAACAATGCTACATGCGCCTCGAGATCCGAACATCTTTATTTACTAAATACGATTTAAATGATACCATTTATTTAGTTTTTTTTTATATTTCTTTTATATGCGTAGAAAAGTCAATCTTATGTCTGTATTTTTTTTTGTCACAAAAAAAAAAAATACTTATACATGTATAAAGTTACTTTTTTTATTTTTAAGTATTACTATAAATTTTCGAACCCTTATGGCGAGGTCGGACAGCTGACTCTAAGCATAGTTTGTCGTATGTTTAATCCCCACAAAGGAAAGCGATAAAATTTTAATTATTTTCACTTCTCCACTCTGTTATAAGAGTGGAAATGGCAAAACGCGGCGTTGAGTTCTGCCACTCAATACGCAAATCTCAAATCCGAACGGAAAGTGTTGAACGGAGTGGTGACTAGGTTCTGTCTGATTACAATTGTATACAATTTTTTTGTATAAAAAAATTGTATACAACAATTTTTTTGTATAAAAAAATTGTATAAAAATTTTGTATAATTTTTGTGCAAGAAGCTATAACAACTACAATATCATTCTTTGTTATAATACATTATATTTCTAAATTGTCAATCATTTCCCCATTTCAATACTCGGTTACCCTCATAATTCAACATGGCCACGCACCACTTTATTCATGTTTCACACACCATCAGGTATTGCCAAACAACCTGCTAGCGTGTCATTGTCGACGATGACAATGCCTAACGTTATTTAGTTAAACGGGCCATTAGCTTTCCTTTGTCAAATATCAAATTGTATCGAATTATTGATATGAACGATTCTAAACCTTGTGTAACGGTGAAAAGGGGTATATATAGCTACTGGGCGGATTTGTTTATATGTTAATTTCTATTCTTTAATACAACCGACACGTGATATAATTTTATGTATGGGCGTGCATCGTGAGAGTCAACGAAATCGCTAACAGAATGCTTACTGAATTCAAAAGCTTTTAATAATATTATGTGAATAAAAAAACTAAGCCGATTTTAATATAATGACTGTTTTTTTTCAGTTTCAAGCTTTATTTCGCATAGTATATTCTGCTATATCGTAGAGATCCTAGTATAAAAAAGAGCAACTGTTGAGTTTCTTGCCGGCTCTTCTCAGTAGAACTGCCTTGCGCCGGTGGTAGCTTCCGTTAAGACTGACAATACTGACATCTTTTTGTAAATTGACCATTCAAAAGTGCTTGTAATAGCCCATTTGAATTACAATAAAGATTATTTTGATTTTGATTTGATTTTACAGACACTCCGTTTTCCACTTTCCGCCCAAAATCGAAGCATGGCATGTTGGTCAGTGGAACTAAACACCGCGCATTATCTTACCAGAACAAATAAATTACAGTAATTCAAATATAATTCCCAAGTGAAGATCGAACCCACAACAAATCGTCTTTACAATGGACGCTTTCACACCACGCCATGATGACCTCAATTTATAATTCAATTTAAACAAATTAATTTAACCACCAATATCGATTTGTAATATTATTTTCAACAATAACTTTGACATTAATACTGACCTCATAAAAAATACATTACAATAAATTGATAAATACGTAGTCAAGTTTTATTAAATGTTACAATATAAACAAGTTTTCTTATTCTTTTTCAAGGTTTCAATTCAATACGTGGATTTCAAAATATATTAGGAAACGAAGTGGTTATATCATCTTACTACATGTAAATAAGGTAAAGCTATAAAATTTTAAGTATAAGTTATGATCAAATAAAACTAATTTAATATATAAAAAAGTTTACCAATTAGTTTAAGAAATTTTTTATCTTTTCTAATAATATATGCTAAAAAATACCGAAAAAATATTATATACGTACTTACATCTAATTATTTATGAAAATATTCAATTTTCCAGTTTTCTATATAACTAGATAAGGGACGTCAAAAAAACATAAATATTCCCTAGACTAGGAATCGAACCCACTACGCAAATACTGGTTTACTGAGCCACAATGGCCTCAAATATCTACATAAAACATAATTATTAAAATAATTATATGAAATAGCATTTTACATTAAAATTTAATGTTAAACATAACTGGAATGCGATACAACTTGTATTAAGTGTACGATAGTTAATTAACAGTGTCATTATCTTTATCAAGAATTTCATTTGTTTAGTTACGACCTATCAAAGTTTATTTCAAATTTGATGACGTGAAACTTTTATCGGTGATATGACAGTCAATCAATTGAGGCCATCACACCTTTTGGATGTCTGGTTTGTGCTCGATTCATATGAACTGGCTACTTGGAATGTTTTAAATATATATTTAAATAAATATATTCTAGAAAACAATTAATTTATTAGTATCATACATTTTACCATATTTTACCACAGAATTAAGACACTCCGTTTTCCACTTTCCACCAAAATCCAAGATATTGTATGTCGAGTGGACAATCATTGACCCGAGACGGAATTGAACCCACGACTAAATGTGCTTACAGTGCCATGATGGCCTTAATTAATTATTTATACATACATACATACATAGCTTCACGCTGTATCCCGCATATAGCAGGGTAGGCAGAGGGAACCTAGTGTTAAGACACTTCGTTCGCCACTTTCCGCCGAATTGAGACATTGCGTGCTGTGCGGCGGGACTTAACGCCGCGCTTTGTCTTGTTACCTAACCCAGGAAATGAGAATTCCATTTCCTGGAGTGGGAATCGAACCCACAACCTGTCGCATTTACAGTCGCACGCTTGTGCCTCTACGCCACGAAAGGCGTTTATTTATCTATATAATAATACTTTTTAAATAAATAGTACAAACTTATTAATAAGTATGTGAAATAAAAAAAATATTCTATAAATAAATAAATAAATTAAATAATTACGATATTTGAATTATAAAATATATATTTCGCATAAAATATTTAATTTTTAAGCTCTTACTCTAAATTTCTCAATTAATTGCAACAGACCAAGTTGCGTTTAAAATTGGTGCAGAATTTGGTCAATACTTACGAAACGCCTGTGAGATCTCGAGCATTTACTCAGTTAATGATACGTATTAGTTACAAATTGTAGAAGAGAGATTCTTCACTAGGGCATTGTTTGAATGATAATTTATTCCTTATTTATAATTCTAGGTTTATTTTTTTAAATATAGTATAAAAAAATATATATTTTTTGTAAAATAATTTTGTAATCAATTGAGAAACAATAAATAAAATAGCTAAATCGAATGTCGAATACATTAGTCATAATTATTAGTAATTATATTATTATATTAATAGAAATACAAGCATTCTATGCAAAAGAATTTTCCCTTAGAACACTTACATTGTAAAGACATCAACGCGTACGTGACGACGTTGAAGTCTTTTCTTACGCGCAACGTGAAACACATGATTATAATTTCAATTGTACAAATTAAATTAATGTTCTTACTATTTTACCTCTAAATATAAATTTCAATGATTTATGAATAATTAAAATTCATTATTTTTATTAAAAAATATAAATACTTGTTTATTTCCGCATCAATTTGCATTTCGCTTTGCACATAATTGCGTTTAGCCAAAAAATGTAATTCCTCTTAAATTTTATTTATACAAATAATGTAATATTTGATTAAAATTAAAAAAAATATATATATCACTTACTTGTAAAATAGTTGAAACTTCAAATTATTATAGTAACTTCAGTGTAAGGTCACTATATCTTGCACAAACACTGATATGCACTTTTATACGCGGGTTATATTTTTTTGAAATTTTAAATATATGTTTTAAATGGGACAGTAGGCGATTCGCGCTTCAGTATGGCGCGCGCGGTAGCGTCAGGCGCACGGGGCGACGGGCGGTGAGAGACTGCGCTCGCGCTCCCACCCGAAATACTAATCACCTTGTGGTGATTGAGACACAAGTTCTTTAGATGACGCGGGCGCGCTGTTCTTATATTATGCCTAATTTCATTTTTATTAAAAGCTTATATTAATATGGTTATATTAAATTAGCAAATATTTAGCAAATTTCTAAATATTTATTTTGTTATATACAGTAGAAACTCGATTAACCGGAATAATTGTTGTTGGTAGGCATTCGGATAATCGAAAATCCGGATAATCAAACGTATAGAAAATCGGGTAATCGGTTATTTAGAATATGTAAGTATGCACATACTTAGTGATATGTTATATGATATAATAATATTTTATATTTTTTTTAAATATACTTAAAAGAACTAATTGGTAAATTTATTTAGTAAGAAAATTGATGACATATTTAAAAAAAAGTTATTAAGTGATGAAGTTATCATGTAGATGTAAATATAATACATATGTATAATACAAATAGATGCCTATCGTTATATTATGACCTGAATAAATATATTTTTTTTTAAATTGTAACTTATATTTTATTCTGATCTACATTACTGTCAAGTTTCTTTAAGATCCGTTCAGAAGTTTTTAAAGTAACAAAGGAACAAATACATCCTCACAATTTTTTACTTATATGTTTTTCTTCATTTTTTTTTAACTTCACACTGTATCCCGCATATAGCAAGGTAAGCAGAGGGAACATGAGAACCTAGTGTTAAGACACGTTCTTTTTCAACAATTCCGTCCTCCACTTTCCGCCAGATTGAGTCAAAAATTTCAACTTCAAATATAAAAAAGTACATAAAATCGCTTATTCCCACAACTTGTACCATATCCACAGTAACACACGGATCTAAATGACGATTGTCATTTCTCCCACATCGATAAGGTCACCATCATCATCTCTAGTCGACGAAAAACACATACAACTCATATGGGTCATTGTCAAGATTACATATTTTCCGTATATTTGGTAACTTTGAAAAGTAACTCGGATTATATCACAAGGCCTTTGTAATTTTATTAACAGTTTTTAAATAAAATTATATAAGTAATTTTATTTTGTGAAATATTTTTAACCTACTTAATAAAAGGAGGAGGCTATCAGTTTCATTATATTTTTTTAATGTATGTCACCGCATAACTAGTTGAACCACTTTTGATTAATCTTTTTTTATGCGATAGCTAGTACTTTTAATGGGATAGAAAAGGAAATGTGACCACTCATTTAAATTTAGATGAGTTCTGACTAGAGCAATAATTGAACTTTACACATATACATAGCATCACGCTGTATCCCGCATATAGCAGGGTAGGCAAAGTGAACTTAGTGTTAAATCACTCCGTTCCTCACTTTTCGCCGAATTGAGACTCAACGCTGCGCTTTGCCTTGTTAGCAAATAATTACATTTCCTGGAGTGGGAATCGAACCCAGAACCTGTCGCGTTTACAGTCATACGATTTTGCCTCTGCGCCACGTTAGGATTGATAGGTTAGGATACAGATTTAACTTTATAAAAAAAAATAAAATATAAAAACGTCCTTAGTGTATTTTCTTTGAAGTAGAATTTTTTTTTTGTTAAGATATAAAACATTTAAGAAACATTGTCATTGTCTTATATTATTTTTTATAAAACAAATCTTCCCTGAAAATAATGATTATTTTCATTTACGAACCAAATTAATAAAGCTAGAAATTCGGTTAAAAAATTTGCTTCAAATATTTAAAAAACCTACATATAGGTTTGTGGTTTGTAAAACGTAAATTACTACAATATATATTTTTAATGATATCATTATGTGTATTCAAGTAACAAGAATACCTTATTATAATAATCATTTATTAATTAGGCACGAATATATTGTATGCGTGACTGTAATAAGCAATTAAATAACACCTCAGTACTTAGCTTACTAGACCTCACACACGCCTATCCAATCTCGAACAAGACAGATCCTGTACTAGTACTATTGTGATCTGACAAGTGATAAACTTATATACTGCACCAAGCGTGAATAGGTTGATAAGTCGAGTTACATATACAATTTTTAAATATTAGTGTAGCATATGTTTCATTTGCAGGGTGAATAATGACTTTATCTAAAAAATAAGCCAATTAAACAATTTTAGGTAAAAAATCTTCAAATAACATAAAAACAGGATTTACAGATAAAACTTAGCTCAATACTACCTACCCTGGTAAATTTAATTTACAATTTATCAACTTATTAACGCCTGGTATGTATAAATGTAAATATATGTTACACATACATAGATAATTTGTATAACTGGTACTAATACTATATGTGATCGTGGCGCAGAGGCACAAGCGTGCGACTGTAAACGCGACAGGTTGTGGGTTCGATTCCCACTCCAGGAAATGTAAAATTTAGTATTTTTATTTCTTCGGTTTGGTAACAAGGTAAAGCGCGGCGTTGAGTTCCGCCACTCAACACGCAATGCCTCAATTCGGCGGAAAGTGGGGAACGGAATTGTTGAAAGAGAATGGAGTGTCTTAACACTAGGATATCTGGTTCATTCTGCCTACCCTGCTATATGCGGGATACAGCGTGAAGTTAAAAAAAAAATGAAATACTATATGTATATACTTAAATTCATAAGGTGTGTATTTTTGAAATGTCTATTTCATTAACCAAAAGGTTATCAACCTAGACTCACATTTATAAAATATATTAAAAATAATTAATTTCTGTTTGTCTTATTTAAATAGTCTAAAATCTATACATAATAAAATAAAATAAATTTTACCTGTTTTATATTAAGTTGTTTTATTAATTAAAACAAAAGACCGAAAAATTGCTAGAAAATCTCTTATGTAAAGTATCATTAGTATGAATAGTAATAGATACTAATTTATTGCTATTTCTTTATCATCTAATATACATACATTCATAGCTTCACGTTGTATCCCGCATATAGCAGGGTAAGCAGAGGGAACCTAGTGTTAATACACTCCTTGCCCACTTTCCGCCGAATTGAGGCATTGCGTGCTGAGTGGCGGAACTCAACGCCGTGCTTTGCTTTGTTACCAAACCCAGGAAATGAAAAAGTCCATTTCCTGGAGTGGGAATCGAACCCAAAACCTGTCGCGTTTACAGTCGCACGCTTGTGCCTCTGCTTGCTCCACGCCACGTTGCTTGCGCCACGACAGGCGTTAATTACCTAATACTATAAATAAAAAGCCATAAAATATATACAAGCTGTGACAGTTCTACATTTTCGCAAAGTTCAGTTTAGTTCTTAATTATGGCGCTTCCAACGTGCTTTTCGCACATAAATTTAATCTAAAAGTTTCTTATCAGTACATTAGAAGTATCAAACATAGACACATTTAGGTATTTTGTTATTTAAATATTGGCGCCTAAATCCGGTTCTTTGTCCTCTTCATTAGACAAAGTAGCTTTAGAGTTCGTACCTAAAGAATATAATTAGAATTATCAATTTTAAGTTTTGATAACGCCTGTCGAGGCGCAGAGGCACAAGTGTGCGACTGAAAAGCGACAGGTTGTGGGTTCGATTCCCACTTCAGGAAATGAAGTATTTTCATTTTCTGGATTTGGTAACAAGGCAAAGCGCGGCGTTGAGTTCCGCCACTCAACACGCAATGCCTCAATCTAGCGGAAAGTGGGGAACGGATTTGTTAAAAGAGAACGGAGTGTTTTAACACTAGGTTCTCGGGTTCTCTTTGCCTACCCTGCTATATGCGGGATACTGCGTGAAGTTAAAAAAAAAGATAAGTTTTAAGCTTTGACAGATTATGACAACACATATTTCTTATTACATTTATTACTTAATTTGTACACATACATATACGGACACATTTAAAATTGAGCAAGGAAATAGCTAGTATGTCGAGGTTTTGTAACCTTGTATATTTTACTAGATTTCCTTGACTTCCCGGAGATATCCAATGATTCCTGTATTGATTACTATTTAGTTTTGTACTTTAAATATATTGAGAAGTAATGTATGAGATAAGAAAAGGAAATATTTTCTATATGTAAGTAAATACCCTAAAGTTATATACACAATGTGGAAAAGTTAAAGATGCTATCAGTGAAAAGTTTTCTAACTTAACCATAATATTCAGTCATTAGAATTTAATGAAACTCGTAATACATACGTATATAAAAATACATCAAGTAACAGAGGCACAAGCGTGCGACTGTAAACGCGACAGGTTGTGGGTTCGATTCCCACTCCAGGTAATGTAAAATTTACTATTTTCATTTCTTGGGTTTGGTAACAAGGCAAAGCGCGGCGTTGAGCTCCGCCACTCAACACGCAATGCCTCAATTCGGCGGAAAGTGGGGAACGGAATTGTAGAAATAGAATGGAGTGTCTTAACACTCGATTCTCTGGTTCCCTTTGCCTACCCTGCTATATGCGGGTTACAGCGTGTAGTTAAAAAAAAACTAAAACTATACTTTACCTTCGTTTAATATGATAAAAAAATATCCTGCTTCTGTAAAACGTGGTAACAGTAGCAATGCGCATTTAAAACCGATAAAGGAAAAGAAAGAGGAAATTTTTACATGGAATATATAATTTTTTTTAGCTTCCACTTTATCTCGCATAGCAGGCAGAGAGAACCCAGTGTCAAGTTCTCCTCTCTCTGCCCAAATTCATTACAATATATATTGAGAGACGGAACTCAATGCCATAGTATGTCTCACCAGAACTGCGAAATGAAAAAAAATGTGACGTATGGTTTTTTAACAAGAAGAACTAACTACTATATAAGGTTCTAAAAAAACTATTTGGGGAGTCTTCGTACATCCTTTTCTATAAATCGATGTCTGATTCATCTACTGCCTACAAACTTTACCTTCATACAATTACAATCGCAAAATTGATGTTTACAGTAAGTAATTTATCGTAGGATGAGCGTAGTGACTGCATATTAAATTAAAGGCAGCCTATACTAAAACGACTGAGTTAATTAACATTTATCTAATTGGAAATACTTCAAAAACTTCAAGGATTGTCGAATGTCGTGGCACTTAAACTTGTGTTTAAGTGTAAATAACAACATCGCCAAATCGCTCAATTTGGCGGAAAGTGGGGAACGGTATTGTTGTAAGAGAACGGAGTGTCTTAACACTAGGTTCTCAGGTTCCCTCTGCTCATCCTGCTAAATGTGGGATACAGCGTGAAGTTAAAAAAAAAGACATCGCCAATAATATCAAAATCCAAAATATTTTTTTTCTTTTAATTATTATATAATACAGATTTTGATGCAATTTATATATTATAACACATATTACCGTTTTTCATATACACGTAACATTTCTATAAATAAAATAATAATTTATATTGCAAAAAATGTAGGTTAACTACGTTTAATTACCTGTTAAATGTCTTCACGCAAAAAATAAGAATATTCATTCATATTGCTATTGTGTTTCGTTTTTGCCATAGGCAATATTTCTAATACTAATTTGGTTAAAGTTAACGCAAAGTGTTTAAAAAAATCTGTCTCCATAAGATTACCGAAAGTAGTATGTAGAGGACCTCACAAATAGATATGAAGCAAGAGTTTCTATATTTAGAAAACGTATAAAATTTTGAACGCAGCGGGATTCGAACCGACGCCTCTTGGAAATCGTCCAAACGCTCTGACTGCATGTATTAGAGGTCACAGCACTTGGACGGTTTGGACGGTTTGGACTTGGACGATGTTTTTCGTGTGTGATTAACACTTTAAAACTTCAAAAATAATGGTTTCTATTATTACAACTTCATTTACCCCGCATTAGGTAATCGTATAGAACCCAGTGTTAAGACACTACGTTCCTGTTTCCGCCCCAATGTAAGACATTATGTGTTAAACAAAACTCAACGTCGTCAGGCTTTGTCTTACCAAAACAAAGTAATATTTTTTTTTAGCTTCACGCTGTATCCCGCATATTGCAGGGTAAACTGAGGGAACCTGAGAACCTAGCGTGACGACACTCCGTTCCTCACTTTCCGCCGAATTGAGGCGTTGCGTGCTGAGTAGAGGAAGTCAACGCCGCGCTTTGCCTTGTTACCTAACCCAGTAAATGAAAATACTAAACGTTTACACTTCCTGGAGTGGGAATCGAGCCCTCAACCAGTCGCGCTTACATTCGCATATTTGTGCCTCTCCGCCACTACAGGCGTTAATAAAAATATTTTAATTATAATTATTTTCTCGAGTGGGAATCAAACCCACAATGAATGCATTCACAGTCAGGAGCTGGTCCACTGCGCCATGATGGACTAAGATTCTAAAGAGCTCCTATTGCAGTTTTGAGCATTACTTATATTTATTTTGAAATTAATAACAAAAAATAATTTACCTAAAAAGACATTGCAAATTAAAAAAAAATCTATGTCATAAAATGCTATGTGATAATTAAGAATGCGGGTGGCCTTACTGTATCATCGGCTTGACGCGCGACATTGGCCCCGTTGTAGAGGATCCGATATTTGGTTACGACACGCGGTGACGAACTTAGCACTTGAAATCAATGTATGCGATTATTTCACAGTATTTTTGCATACTTATTCATAGTCAAATGTCAAAAATGCAATGTTGGAAATTTATAACAAGGTCGCTCAAAAGTTGTGTTTTCGTTGTGACTCAGTTGGGACTAACCAGAATGCAATAAGAAAGTAGGTTTGAATCCCAGTAAGGGAAATGTTATATTGCAATATTTTAAATTTTCTTGGACATGAATATCTATTGCGTATAAGTAAAAAAATTTTTTTGTGTCTTACAAAACGTGAAAGATGCCCAAAGATAAAAATAAGCTTGTAAGAAGTATTTGCCTTACCGGAAGTCACGAGTTCAGGCCTAACATGCTAAACCTAATAATTTACATAAATCAATAAATACTTACGCCTAACGCCTGTCGTGGCGCAGAGACACAAGCGTGCGACTGTAAACGCGACAGGTTGTGGGTTTGATTCCCACTCCAGGAAATGTAAAATTTAGTATTTTCATTTCTTGGGTTTGGTAACAAGGCAAAGCGCGGCGTTAAGTTCCACCACTCAACACGCAATGCCTCAATTCGGCGGAAAGTGGGGAACGGAATTGTTGAAAGAGAATGGAGTGTTTAAACACTAGGTTCTCAGGTTCCCTCTGCCTACCCTGCTATATGCGGGATACAGCGTGAAGTTAAAAAAAAAGAATTATAAATAGCCATTATTTATTTATACAAAATTCAACATACAGATGATACAGTCATTATGTTCTCACCTATGTTTGACAGCTATGATTATCACTTCAAATGCTACGTCGGTGTCTCAAAAGTATTGTAATGAGATGTTAAAGTAACAGACACTGGTAAGCCATATCAAAACTTTTTTACCGACTTGATTATGATATAGCACCCAAATTATCTTATACTAACAAGTGTAAGGGGTATCCTATAATTATAAGTAAAATATTTAATGGTATTGTTTGTCGTGTTCCACACCATATAAAAATAGGTGAGCCTATTCTCGCTTGTCCTCTTATAGTAGGAGGGTAGTTAAAGTGAACCTAGTGTCAAGTCACTACACTCATTGCTTTCCGTCTGATTTAGGTATATTATGTATTAAGTGCTTAAACGCCTGTTGTGGTGAAGAGGCACAAGCGTGCGACTGTAACCACGACAGATTGTGGGTTCGATTCCCACTCCAGGAAATGTTTGTATTTTCATTTACAGCGTGAAGTTATACAAAATAAAAATGTGTTAAGTGGCGGGAATCAACGCCGTGTCTTCTTTATCATTATCCCGAGAAAAAATCGAACCCACTGCCAATCGTGTTTACAGTCAGATGCTGTCCGACTGCACCACGATGACCTCTTATAATAAAGAGGTTCTAACTTTTTTTATTGTCATATCCTTAGAATTGGCATTGTCGTAAAATTATTGAAACTTCTCTCTCTCTTCTCCTAATTTTTCTTCATTTTACCGAAATAAATACTTTATGATATATAACATAAACATTTTCGTATTGCAAATATAGATCTGTCCGTACCTCTAAAGTTTAAGAATCCTATAATCCTTCAAAGTCAGCCGTAAAATTTTCCAAGTAATGAGTAAACATAAGCTCCTTATATAAAACGTATTTTTTCTCTTATTAATCATTGTAAATTTCTTACTATTGATTAATAAAAAACACAAACAGTCATTTTGCAACAAACTAGGGACTTACCCACCTTTGTATACCTATTTCTAACTCTATGAATATAGAAAAAAGAAATTGAACATTCAATTTTGTACTAACGTTATTTTTTTAAGCATATATCATAAAACATTTAGAGCATTTTATAGTACACACTATGTTCACATTATCTTTGCAAGTTGTTACCTAATTGTGTTATTCTAATGTTTAAGGTATATATTGCGGCGTTGAGTTCCGCCACTCAGCACGCAATGGCTCAATTCGGCGGAAAGTGGGGAACGGATATGTTAACAAGAGAACGGAGTGTCGCAACGCTAGGTTCTCTGGTTCCTTCTGCCTACCCTGCTATGTGCGGGATACGGCGTGGAGCTATATTATTATAAAAAAAAACAAAAAAAAAAGATATATGTACTGTGAAGTTTCATCTAGATTCATCCAATAGTTTTTTAAGCTTTTATTGATCTATTGAATTCGATTTTATGTACAAATCCTAACTAAAAACGGTTAGTGTAAACTTTTAACGACATAACATCATTCTTTAAATATCATATCATATCTTATCCATGCTTTCAATTTTATGCCTTTAAGATAATAAAATAAGATGCAAGAAATAAATTACTGTTTCCATATATTATATATAATTTACATCTATGCAAATTATTTTTTATATACATATGTCCATATAAAGTATATAAAATACCCAATACCCATACAATCGATCATACGCGTCATGACTACGTCATGACACGGTCATAGCTTACAGTTTAATATTAACTCTCACTTCATTGGTTTTTGTCTTCGCGCTGTATCCCACACATAGCAGGGTAGGCAGAGGGAACCTGAGAACCTAGTGTTAAGACACTCCGTTCCCTTACAACAATTCCGTTCCCCATTTTCCGCTGAACTGATTAAATTGCGTGTTGAGTGGCGGAACTGAACGCCGCGCTTTGCCTTGTTACCAAATCCAGGAAATATAAAAACTAACATTTCCTGGAGTGGGAATCGAACCCACAACCTGCCGCGTTTACATTCGCTCGTTTGTGCCTCGGCGCCACGACAGGCGTTTATTTTTATTTATTAGTACTAAGGGAAATACAATAATTTTGCAAAACATTTAACATCTAGCCTTAGTTCTGAGTAAACATTTATTTAACTTATAAGTTAGCGATCAAAAAATAAAAAAAACAAATAATAATAAGGAAAAAAATGATACATGCAAAATGACTGTAATGTTAGACTACATTAAAAGAAAAAACATATAAAAAAGATCGTGAGTAACATGTGATTTTTGTTGGGACTTAAACCTTCCATCCTTACCAATATTATAAATGCAAAAGTAACCCTGTCTGTCTGTTACGCTTTCACGCCTAAATCACTGAACCGATTTTGATGAAATTCGGTAGGAAGATAGAACTGAACTTGGGAAAGGACATAGGATTTTTATCGCGAAAAAAATGGTAGAAGGGGTTGAAATAGGGGATGAAAGTTTGTATGGAAGTTCCTTATTGTCAAACATATAATCATGTAAGATTGTTAACTGTTTACAACTTTCAAACCTAAACCACTTATACTATTCCTTACCATGTCGCGCGATATAACCGAATTCCTAGTATTTAAATAAGTAAGAGATACATAAATTGGTCTAAACTTCCTTATAGAGACGTTATATTAAAGTGTAGGCATTGAGGCATCATAACCCTAATATACCTACTGTAAACGCGAATGGTAGTGAGTTCGATTCCCGCTCAAAAGAATAGGTACATGCAAATTATTTTCATATCTCCGCTCTGGTGAAACAAAACACAGCATTGATTTTTGTTAGCATTCCTTGTACCTTGAAACACACTAAGGCTACATATATATAGAAAAAATCTTAAATCTTTTAAAATGTATCAAATTTAAACATATCCAAGCAATATAAAAAACATATTATTTATATATTTAATGTGGGTATTTTCTAATATTTAATACCTTCATGGCAAACACTGCATTAATATAACTTGCTAACTTGCTTGCCTTCACAGTTCATTCCCACCTATTTTAGCGTTATGCTTTGTCCACACGAGCGATTAATTGATTAATTATTTATTTATTCCATAACTAATATTACAACGTCATTTTAATAAAAGATAAAATTTAGATATTTTTTTATTTCCGTTTGTCTTACCATAATATAAAAAATATGAAAAATTGGTTAGACTGAACGTTTGTTAGTCTATCACGTAAAATCTTCTGAACCGATGATCTAGAATTTTACAATAATGTGCCTTATAAATCAGAAAAGTTTTAAAATGTATAAATTTATAATGAGTGCAGAGGCACAAGCGTGTGACTGTAAACGCGACAGGTTGTGGGTTCGATTTGCACTCCAGGAAATGTAAAATTTAGTATTTTCATTTCTTGGGTTTGGTAATAAGGCAAAGCGCGGCGTTGAGCTCCGCCACTCAACACGAAATGCCTCAATTTGGCGGAAAGTGGGGAACGAAAATGTTGAAAGAGAATGGAGTGTCTTAACACTAGGTTCTCTGGTTCTCTCTGCCTACCCCGCTATATGCGGGATACAGCGTGAAGTTAAAAAAAATATATATAAAAAAAAAGTAAGAATATATATTTTTTTTATTAGAGAACACAAATTTTAAAAACTATATAGTCACAGCCTTAATATTATATCAAATTCATTCAATAAAGTATGCATATTAATTAGACATTTTAATAAAAGTATTAGATACATGAACGTATATATTTTATTACAAGTAGTCACTATATTTTACGTTGAACAAAAAATTGTTCTTCCTGTGCCAAATTGTATTAAGTGGTGGGACTTTTTTATTGGGTAATAAAATTTTACTTACTTTAAGTATGATTAATGCTTTAGCATGTTGTAGAATAACATACATACATAGCTTCACGCTGTATCCCGCATATAGCAAGGTAGGCAGAGAGAACCTAGTGTTAAGACACTTTGTTTCCCACTTTCCGCCGAATTGAGGCATTGCGTGCTGAGTGGCGGAACTCAACGCCGCGCTTTGCCTTGCTACCAAACCCAGGAAATGAAAAATTTCCTGGAGTGGGAATCGAACCCACAACCTGTCGCGTTTACAGTCGCACGCTTGTGCCTCTGCGCCACGACAGGCATTGTGAATTAACAAATTTTTAAATATATAGGAATCTATATATTAATGCGTAAAGAAAAAAAAATTGTATCCCTTTTTTTGAAATTTCGCCGATTAGGAAAGAATTCGACAGAATGCCAATATTTTTTATAATAATATATAAAAGTTCTAAAATAGATGTTATTCATATTACTTTTCAAATAATGAATAAATGTATTTAAATTATTTTTATTTCCTTTCCCCGGTTAGACAAACTAACTAACTAACTACTACGAGACTATACTAATACGAGACTCAACACTAGACCCAATATAATTTTAATTTTAAAATTTAAAATACCAAATAGAGAATGTTTAAAATGGTTCCCAAAGATATTTCCGGTCGTGTGACCTTGCTAATAATAATTCCATACATTTTTAGCTTTTACTTAATATTAAATGATTTTTATAGATATATTAAGAAAAAAGTTTGATATATCTGTGTGAGATACAGATAAAAATTACGATGTATCAGAAATATATGTAAAATTATAAAATTATTTAAGAAACTTATGATGCCTCAATTCTGCAGAAAGTGGGGAACGGAATTGTTGAAAGAGAATGGAGTGTCTTAGCACTAGGTTCTCTGGCTCCCTCTGCCTACCCTGCTATATGCGGGATACAGCGTGAAGTTAAAAAAAAAAAGAAAAATGATTATATTATTTAATAATAATATATAAAACATACGCCATACTTCCCCTAACATTTTTGTCAACTTAGAAAAGAAATAAGAAAAAAGGTACTTTAGTTAAAAATTCCAAGTAAAATCCCAACGATACGTGAATGAGTCCACAAAATTTATAATGACAATGTATGAATCACATCTATTTTATGTTAATATACGACCTTAGTTCATAAAGGCCGTTATCTGAAACGGTCACAGATACTCCTAAACTTTATCTCAATTAAAAAATATTTAAAAGTGAATCACATAACAAAAAATCCCACAGTATATATATATTCTTTTTATTATATTTTTTTTTATTAAGGATTTTATAGATATGTGCATATCTATATAAATGTTTAATTAACCTTTTATAAATTGAAAATAATTAAGAATTTAGTCATCTGGTATTTGAAATACAAAGTTACATTTTTAAATGTCAATTTTAATATAGGTTCTTACATCAAACTAGTTTTTATAATTGTTTCTTGATAATATTTGACAGTAAGGTAAAGAACTGTTTCCGGTATCCTGTGTATCGATACATATCAAAATAAAGTGACGATTACGAATTACAGGACAAATACATGTTTTTCTTTGAAAACATTCATTTATATATTAGAAATCGAAAATAATGTAAATAAATTAATTTAAAAAAAAATATTACGTAAGTATTAAGTCAATACATAGTTTGTATTGCTGGGCTGAGTTATAAAGCTTCTACGATGCGTGATTTTATAATGCTCTAGAGATAGATAAGACAATTGAATTGAATATAACATTTATTATTTAATATTATTGTTTTCATATTGTACAAAATTATTTTGAAATATGACTTTTCAGAGTAATGTAAATCTATATATGTATACGTGAAGCAAAAACTTTGAAGTGTGAAGCAAAATCTCTTTTTACGAAAATTACGCGGAAGGAGGAGCATGAAATTTGGCACACTTATTGTTTATACTCGTATAGAAAAGGAGTGCAGAATGTAGACATTTTTTTAAAATATTGCATAAAAATATACTAAATTAACAAAATAAAAATTACACACACTACTATGGTTTAACATCCATGCTTATATAATGTGACATATACATTGCTAAAGACAAAGCGTTGTTAACGCGTCAACGGGGAAACTAGTAAAAATTAAAGTATAATTTTTTAAGAGTATAATATATTCACACGTAAGCTCTAATTTCCGCCACTAAACATGCAATGTCTCAAAATCACACGAAAAACAGAGAATGGATTGACTTGATACTAAGTCCCCTCTAACTGCCCTCCTATATGAGATAAAGCGTGAGGCTGCGTTTTTGCCTCAAGTAATTAAGTAGCAGGCTCCGTACGAGCACGTAACTTTTTTACGTATTACCATTGATACCTTATAATACAGAAGCGAGTCATTCTTAACCCTCTTTTACACGTATCGGATATGATGTAAATATATTAACATTTCTCAACTGAAAATTGAACCTAGACCCACCTTGTTTATAGTCAAATACTTCCCAGCTACCGTGATAGCATCAATAATATAATAGAACATGCTAGTTATTAAAATCCTAACAAGGCCTCGTCTCTAATGAGTGTGACATCCAAATTTCACAGTTGTTCAAACAATTGGCGACGTTTTTGGCATATGTTTAATTTCCTCTTATTCCACAAATGGTCCCTTTGAGGTTAATATGACAGGTCGTTGAACTCGGCTTAGACACATTTTCCTTAAGTGGCATATGACATCATAACCTGCGTCTAAAGATATGTAAAATATCATACAATTATAAAATACATATTGTATTACTTTGTGTGTGGAGATTCTGCTTAAATGGCAAGCTGGTACATTATTGTATTCTTCTAGTAAGGCTCTATTATAATTTGGGAATTCTGATGAATTATATAAGTGATTTGCAGTGGCGAAGCGTCCATGTAACACGATTCCCATCTTCCCATTGGCTTACCTTTTGTAAATTACAATAAATTAGTAGCGGATTAGCGTGGTTCTAACTATGTGTCTCATAAGAAGACTCAAGGTCACTCAGCGAGCAACGGAGAGAGCAATACTTATAGGTGTTTCCCTACGTGATTGAATCAAAATTGAAGAGATCCGTAGGAGAACAAAAGTTACCGAAATTGCTCGAAGAATTGCTCAGCTGAAGTGGCAGTGGGCAGGACACATAGCGAGGAGAACTGATGGCCGTTGGGGCGGAAAGGTTCTCGAATGACGACCACGAACCGGACGACGCTCAGTGGGTAGGCCCCCTAGGTGGACCGACGATCTGGTCAAGATCGCCGGAAGCCGCTGGGTGCGGGAGGCGCAAGACCGATCGTCATTGAAGTCCTTGGGGGAGGCCTATGTCCAGCAGTGAGCGTCGCACGGCTGAAACGACGACGACGACGAGTAGCGGATTTATAAAAACAGAAGCTCAACGAAAATGTGAGTGCTTTGACAGAGATCATCCATATATAAGGGCTTCCCTAAATATACCAATTTCGCTAAATTTACCGGCTTACCTTTTTAAAATTTTCACCCCTCACCACTGGTGACTTGACTTATTCACTGAGTGATTATGACTATGCCACTAAAACTTGAGTAACGAAGGACAAGAATAAAACCGGAAGCAAACACTGACATAAAGATACGATATAAAGCAATATATACGCTTTTTATGTGGCTAATAATTCAAAAATATTTTTATACATGTCCTGCTCGAATATGAATAATAAATCGATTAATGTCCAAAAAAACTAACACAGTACCATTGATACATATCGAATCGGTATATAACAGTTTAATTGCTGTAGGTTTTTTAAAGCACGCACATTCAACATGAAAATATTCAAATATTGGCAATTTATTTCCCTTCACGTCGATACATGTTGATGTATTACCGCGACGTTTAAAAACCTATTATTCTTAACACGACATTGGTTTATAAGGAAGAACTTAAAATAATTTCTTTATATCTACTTTTTATTAAATCGTGTAAGTTTGTTTGTTTAAATTGGCAAGATTAGTCTTATTATCATAGAATTTGTTTCTATATTATTGTGTTGTAGCACAGTGGATTGGTATCTAACTACAAACGCGGTAGGTACGGGTTCGATTCGAACTTGGATGAATATGTTTAAAAATTAATTAAGGAGTGATTATATTTAACATACATACATAGCTTCACGCTGTATCCCTCATATAGCAAGGTGGGCAGATGAAACCTAGTGTTAAGACACTCCGTTCCCCACTTTCCACCGAATTGAGGCAATGCATGATTGGCGTAATACAATACCGCGCTTTGTCTTGTTACCAAGCCCAGGAAATGAAAAAATCCATTTCCTGGAGTGGAATCGAACCCACAACCTGTCGCGTTTACATTCACACACTTGTGCGCCACGACAGGCGCAATTAGATTCTATATATACAAAATTTAAAAATTAATTTTAATGTTTTATTAAGCAGAACCACAGATACAAACTAGTATAGAAGAAAACAATTTATTGAATTACAAATAAAAATCTCACTTTGCCATCCAATTGTGAATCGATATTTCGTTATTAAAATTTCGACTTCTCGATACCGCTATTACGTGTGGTTAAATTAAAGTAATATTAGTAAGCAATTTGTTCTTTGATAAAAATCATTTTGTATTGATAAACATTTCAGTGTATATCAAAAGATTTATTACTTATAATAATTTTGTATTTATGATTCATACATATATATTTGAATTGGATTTGAACCTGCGACCTCTGCTATGTATGAGTATACTAGTAACATGTTCTATAGTGAAATATAGAACTAAATTTATCTCTTCTTTGAAGATATAGAGGCATCTAGAGGGAATTGTGACGCAGAGTTTGTTTGATTGTTCAATTATAAACACGATTGGTGGTGGGTTCGAGTCCCACTCGAGAAAATGAATATATTCAATCATTTTCATTTCTTCGTTCAGGTAAGTTAAGGTGTGTGGAGTCCAGCTACTTAACACACAAGGTTTTGAATTCAGAGGAAAAATCGCTAACGGAGTGTCTTAAGTCTCTTAGGTTCTCTATTATCACTCTATATAAAAATTATTTGTAGCTCTGTCCTTCAGAGAGGTAGGGGGAGACCTCGGTTGACCTTCGAGAACACAGTATCAATGATACAAAGCGCGGCATTGAGTTGAGTTGAGCCACTCAATTCGGCGGAAAGTGGGGAACGGAGTGTCTTAACGCTAGGTTCACAGGTTCCCTCTGCCTACCCTGCTATATGCGGGATACAATGTGAAACTAAACAAAAAACGTAATTTAAATACTTTTTTTAAAGATTTGATTTGGTTTCTTGTGTTTTATACATTAAACTGATATATTGGAAAAAAAACACAAAATCGAATATGAAAATCGAGATTAAAACTCGATTAACATTCATATTTACGAATTAAGAAATAAATCAATCATAAATTTTTAATTTGATAATAATTCATTTATAGCCCAAGGTGAAATTTGGCAAGATATTTAAATTCATAATGTTATACTTCCGTAATATGTTTGTTTTCTAGTAAATGCACATAACTTAAATTTAATTATATATATATATATATATATATATATATATATATATATATATATATGAATAATCTTTTCAACTGTAACATTTTTGAAGAGAATGTCTAGGGTATATTACAATTGAAAAATTAGTTTCTTTTATTGATTTGATTGATTATTGAATTTCGACTATTTTAAGTCCTGAATTACTAGTGGCTAAACTACTTACTAGCCGTAGAAAATATATGTATTATATAAATACGTGAAGCAAAAACTTTGTACCCCTTTTTACGAAAATTAAGCTGATGGAGGAGCATGAAACTTGGCACAATTATAGTTTATATAAAAAAGGAGTTCAGAATGCTAATATTTTTTTTAAATAATGCATAAAAAGTATGTTAAATGATAAAATTAAATGTTACACACACAACCATGCGTTTGACATCCATGTTTATGTAGTGATATATACATTGCTAAAGACAACGCGTTATTAACGCGTCAACTGGGACATTAGTATATATTATAAACCATAGTAAGTAAATAGTTTTATGTATGTCTTATCTTGACGAGCGAAAGGGCACTTATAGTACTATCTTTAATATCTATGAGCATGAGAAGAACGAAATTTTTAACAGAATTCGAAAAAGAAAGAGACTGTATTTTTTATATGTATTATATGTGTTGCTGCATAATTTTTTACTGATTCTTTTATTTGGTAGCTAGGGCCCATTTAAATTTAGTTTAGATCTGAGTAGCAGTTTTTGGGTTATTCGTAATAATTTTACTTTTTAATGCATTTCGTTTGAAGGCGATTTTTCTTTTATGTTAAAATTTTAACTATACACAAAAAATTACAGAGAATGGGAAATGAAAATAGGAAAATCACGTAAACGTAGCTGGAGGCGACAACTAATACATAAGAAAATCTTAAATTATTATTCATTAAAATTGGCGAGCCACAGAACAACTCGACAGAGAACGATACAAATTGAAAACAAGTTCGTAGAAATGCGAAAGTTTGCCGAAAAGAAAGCTCGTACAATATATAATATATTGAATTATTAAACATATTTATTAGTGACAACGCGGGATTTATTGGTTCAAAACTTCCTTTAGTTACATGATAATTAAAAGATTCATATTCGAGGTATTCATAATCAATTCTTCTACGTAAACGCATCTTCATGTTTTTTTTCCGCATAGCAGAGTAGGAAAACATTCCGTTCTCCATTTCGTCCCCGGCATATTGACAATGCAGATCAAGTGGCGGAACTCAACGCCGTCGTACAGCCAGTACGTAGAAATGAAAATAATTTTATCGAATCGATCCCATAATGTTGCGTTTCCAGTCGGACATTGTCCCACTGCGCCTCAACGATCTCACCATTCTATTAAATAATGAAAATAAATCATTTATAATATACAACAAGTCTGTTATGACATTTATTCATGTAACTTTTGATTTTGTCGAATTATTTTAAGCCACAAACAAAGACAGATATAGTTGTAAATTACTCTAAATTACCTATATTATTTTTATTATAATATTTTTAAGAATTTCTTTTCAACTTTTGGGCTTTTTAGGCTGTATCTCGCACATAACAGGGTAGGTAGAGGAACCTAGTGTTAAGAGACTGTTCTCGTTGAACATTTGCGTTCCCCACTTTCCACTGAATTGAGGCATTGTGTGAGTGGCAGAACTCAACGCATCGCTTTGCCTTGTTACTCTCTGGCGTGAGAATCGAACCCACAACCTGTCGCATTCACATTCATATATTTGTGCCTCTGCGCCATGATAGGCCTTTAAACAATTTATCCTACTAAGTTAATAGTATTTTTGCCAATTTACATGTTCATGATACGATGATTGATTTCTTACTAACCGCTTTATTGGTATTGCACTAAAAGTTGATTACTAAATAATTAAAGTAATATTTACTTATTCATATATTATTTTAAATTTCAAATTAGAGATCACACCTTCTCTTTGTCTAACTTTCTCTTTACATTTTTCATTTCAACCATAAAATGGTGTTAATATTTAAAAAACAAACAAACATAAGTGCTTCTACATATTTTTATATCTACGTCCATCTTCTACATCATACAAGGTACTGACTTCTAGGGATACATTATTACTTTCTCTCCTTTCAACACATTTTATAGATATTATAAGTTAGATGACAAAACTCAATACTGTACTTTTTTCTAACTAAGCTGTGCGAAACGAAAACATATGTAAATATAACTATTTGTGACTCCTAACTTCATTCGCATAGACTATATGTACCTACCTTGAAATACTCGACTATCATATGAAAAACTTTTATGTCAGTTCCCATAGGAGTTTCGGGAAATCTTCTCTTAGTGTCTACACTCTCTACTTATCCACATTTCAAATTTTATTATTATGCGTCCCGTACTTTCGGCTGTAGTGTTTTACTCACCCAGTGAGTAGCAAAAGAGTTTTACATGTGTATTCACCTAAGTGAGTATGCACCTAACTTTTTTTTTGACTTCACGCATTATCCTGCATATAGCATGGTAGGCAGAGGGAACCTGAGAACCTAGTGTTAAGACACTCCGTTCTCTTGCAACAATTCTGTTCCCCACTTTTCGCCGAATTGAGGCATTGCGTGCTGAGTGGCGGAACTCAACGCCGCACTTTGCCTTGTTACCAAACCCAGGAAATGAAAAGATTAACATTTCCTGGAGTGGGAATCGAACCCACAACCTGTCACGTTTACAGTCGCACGCTTGTGCCTCTGCGCCACGACAGGCGTTGTCACCTAACTGAAAATCGAATTCACGACCATCACTTACAGTGAAGTATCTCCTGATTGGACAAATAAAGCGTCTTTTATAAATATAAGGGCGTAAAATTTAAATAACATGCTAAAGGTGGTATAAAAATGTCCTGTCCGCAGATCAGTTACGCAAATGGGCCATCATTGTATGCTTAACGGTTCATTGTTCAGTTAATGTACGAGACAAATAACTCTTTTTGGCGGCGAAACGTGGGAGGCTTTATTTTTATAAATAATATAGATTTTTTCACTTACTATCATTTTGAACTTTAACACGATAGAATAATAGCTATTTTTGTTTGTACAACTATATGTTGTCTTTTCCGTAAATTTGGTATAAAACCATGGAATTTTAAGATATCTTTATGATTTTACCATACCGTTATATAGGAGCGTCTCTAATATATTCATCATAATATAAATAATGGCCTTTTAGCCCAAAAATTACTGAATAGTTACTTTTACTACACCACTAGGTGTCACAGGTTCATTTCTTACTTGAGGCAAATATTTGTATGCAGCTATATAAAAAATATATGTTTATTTAACTAACTAATAAAAGGAAATTATAAAATCGTATAACTCCATAATTCCCTCTTACTTAATTGTGCCAATTTAAATGAGTAAATACTTCATGGTCCCGTAACCAGGTCCCGTCGGTCACAGGAACTGGGTCATCCCACCCGCGGCTCGATATACGATACATGACTACTCGTAAATTTCATCTTCCGTAAGGTGCTTCTTTACTGATCTTCAAACGATATATTTAATGATTTTTTGTATTAATTATTTTAACATTTATCTAATCATAATAGCTTTTTTGAAAATTAATATTTATTTAATCAATTGTAAATGATAAATATATAGATAAATCAAAAAGAAATTATATGAATGATAAATAAGATATAATAAAGGGTGTCCCAAAATTAACGCAAGATTTGACTTTGCCGCCATTTGCTATTATATTCATTATTCATTCGTTATTAAAAGACTAAAATGGCATTTTCTATTTAATTCAAATCTTGCGTTAATTTTGGGACACCCTATATATTCCACAAATATGTGGAATACAAAAGATATTCCATAATATAATTCATAAAGATTTAAACAGAAATAATTAAAATTTTAACAAAAAAAAAACCGACTGCAAATAAAATGTACTAAGAAGTACATGTATTATGAATAACTCAAAAACTACTCGTCCATTCTTAACAGCTATGGAACCATATCAGAAGCACTAGCTATCATATTTTTTTTTCTTCGAATGTGTAATATGCTGTTGGCCCTATTGACCTCGACAGCGTCACCGGGTTTTGTGGGGGGCCGAGCTTGAAGAGCTCTGACCCTGGCTTGGCCTCCTTGGGAGGAGGACCATCAACTTAGAACTGCAGTGTCACAAGGGCGCCTCCTGTGAAGCCGAACCTCGGCTTGCGAACACTGCTTGTAGTGGGGGAATTTTCTTTCGCTCGGCCCGAGCTTAAGCCTACTGGGTAGGGCGTTGGATGTCCTCTTGGATTTTAGTGGCTTGCAGCTATCATATAAAAAAAAAGAATCATATAAATTGATTCACTCAGTAAAAAGTTATTCAGTACACACATTAAAAAACACAGTCGAATTGATAACCTCCTTTCTTCAAGTTGGTTACGAATAAAAATTTGAAACAGATCTAACTCAGCGCAACATCAGTACCGATCTCGTCTAAGCAATAAAAATCTTTAACGAGCATTACATATAATTTAGTTATATTAGATCTATAAAACGCTGACATGATTTTAAAATTTCACTCATTTACTTTCTAAATGAGCTACCGCTAGAAGAAATTGTATGTTCAAAACATCTATTTAATTGACAACTGTTGTCAATCAATGTTTAATTTTTTTTTTTACGTTCATTCATCAGGCAGCAGTGTAGGCATAGAGGTGATTGGACACTCTGTTCTCTACTTTCACTTTGATTTATATATATCAATTTATTGTTTTAACAAATATTTGTATAATTTTTTATTTATTTTTACAATATAAAAGGGAAATAATAATAAAAAATAGGTATTGTTTATCGCATTATCGCGAGCGCCAAGTGGACGATAAGTCTTAAAAACAGAGACAAGCAAAGGCACCCTAAAATAAGATACTTATTCTGGAATTTTACAATTATCACAATTTATTTTGTTTTTTTTTTAATGAAATATTCTTAGTTACTTTTTTAGATCAAATTTCTTACTCTCTTTAGAACCATATCATAACTCACTCAAATAAGATCCAGGAAATATAAAATTTAGTATTTTAATTTTTTGGGTTTGGTAACAAGGCAAAGCGCGGCGTTGAGTTCCGCCACTCAACACCCAATGCCTCAATTCGGCGGAAAGTGTGGAACGGAATTGTTGAAAGAGAATGGAGTGTCTTAACACTAGGTTCTCAGTTTCCCTCTGCCTACCCTGCTATCTGCGGGATATAGCGTGAAGTTAAAAAAAAATGAATAATAATAATAATAATAAAAAAAAAAAAAAAAAAAAAAAAAAAAAAAAAAAAAAAAAAAAAAAAAAAAAAAAAAAAAAAAAAAAAAAAAAAGATTAATAATAATAATAATAAGCCCGCAGGGCAGCTTGTGGCGAGCTGTTGGGGAGTGGCGACCCCACGGACCTGAGACCTCCAGAGGGGAATTGTAATTTATCCCCCGCCTCTGGCTTGCCTTCATTGGCCGGCAGAGTGGAGCGCAAGAGCTATATGCTCGGAAGGGTGGAAGTGCTCAATCTGCGTAATAACGGGGAAACCCGCTCACGAGCACTCTCGCGATGGTGAAACCGGTGCACACCTCTCGACACCCTTAGCCGACCACACCGATGTTGCGCCCGAGGCACTACGCCGCTTTGTGGGGGCCCATCTAGTGGGAGGCGAGTCACCGTCCGCTAACCTTTCAATTTGAGACTGTTGAAAAGGCGGACGTCCGATAGTCTCAATCAATAGCCCAGTACTTAGTCCATCCAAACTCCATTCCATAGCCCTATTTTAGTTTTCCATATGTTCCATAGCTCCTACGCATTGACCGGTGACCATCTCTGAGCAATTGCCTATGGTTACTCAGAGATGGATCCCGGTCAATGCGTCAGATTAAAAAATATTGTTGTCTCAAAGGGGCCTCTACGTGTTGGACCTGTGTCCCCACGCAAGCCTTCCAAAGGACCGGGTTCCTTTGAACCCGAGAACCTGTATCGAGATACATAATAATAATATAGGCGAAGTGATTTGTACTCTACTGGCGCGTTCGAAGCGCCATAATTAAAGAACTGCATTAATATATAATTTAACAGCTTATAGTATAAAACTACTTCTTTTACTAAGTAAAAAGAGTAATTAATCAATATGCAAGAATGTGCCCTTTCCTAGATCATCTCGTTATATCTATTAAAAGTTGTTGGAATTTTCACTTTTCTAAGCATACTTCTAAGTGTAATCCCTTAAAAGGGCTGTTGTTACTAGAAAAACGATTTACCACATAGCCTAGTAACCTCGAGAACTCTTTCTAAGGCTCATCGAGTGATTGGTATCACACCCATGAGGATAATTATTATTGTAATTATGTTATTTTATTGAATTTTCATTAGAATATATTTTATTAATTTAAGAAGATATAAATATCATTGTATGCTTAAAATTAGAGGTATTAACGTCTAGTTAGAAAAACTTAGTAAACTTCGTCATCTATCCCAACTTTTAAATTCAAAAAAAAACTAAAAAGATTTTATCCCGCTAATATAAAATAAATAGGGGCTGAAAATACACAATTAAAAACCTGATTAAATGCATCATATTTCATAAAGATAACATTTTAAGAAAAAATAAAAAAAAAACAAATTCGCTTATTTTATTCCACATGAATAACCCTCCAACTCCAATTCGCAAAATGACGCAATAACGAGATTACGGTACCCAAAATATTTATCACCGGTTACACTATAAATAACCTTCGTCTTAATTCAATCAATACATACATCCTTGATTTATCTGATATTCTCGTATGGAACTGTACACGAAAAAAAACTTTATGAATGCGAAACGCAAGTGGCGAATTGAAAAACGGTTTAAGGGGACGCCTGTGAGTTAATTTGGCTAATTTATAAAGATTGCTTCTTTAAGGCTTACCTTATGTACCTTCGATACCTTAACGAGATGTGCTGTTTAATGAATTTTACTCTTATATTTACGAGTGTCGTCATGTTATGTCCCACATTGTGTTAAATCTATTAAAAATTCAATTCGTATTGTTTGGCCATTTGGAGATGTAGATGACTTTTTTAACTTCACGCTATATCCCGCATATAGCAGGGTAGGCAGAGGGAACCTGAGAACCTATTGTTAAGATACTCCGTTCTCTTTCAACAAATCCGTTCCCCACTTTCCGCCAGATTGAGGCATTACGTGTTGAGTGGCGGAACTCAACGCCATGCTTTGCCTTGTTGCCAAACTCAGGAAATGAAAAATTTCATTTTCTGGAGTGGGAATCGAACTCACAAACGTTTATATCGCTTTACAATCGCACACTTGTGCCTCTACACCACAGGTGTTAGATGACCAGGAAAGAAAAGCACTTTATAATGAACTTTATATCAATGTTGATTTATATGTATGTCATATAATTTATATTTGTAGACATATTATTTTTATATCATTGATATTGCCAAAAATTCTTACTCATTCATAACGTTTTTCACAAAAATTTTTTAATTTTCCGTTCCACTTGCAAAATTTAATTTTTACCAATTATTTCGACGATGACTTTAATAGAAACTTTTCAAATTTAGTAAGGTTCTAGGTAATTATTTAATTATTAATTATGAATTTATTTATTATTTAATTTATTTAATAATGATTTATTTTATTTAATTTATTTAATTTATTATATTTAAATTATTTAATAATTATTTATTTTATTTAATTTATTTAATTTATTATATTTAAATTATTTAATAATTATTTATTTTATTTAATTTATTTAATTTATTTAATAATTATTTATTTTATTTAATGGAATATCACAAAGTTTTCTGGACATGAAGTTTTGTAAAAAAAAAACATATATAATTAGTATCTAAAAGATATACCAAAATATTACATACATATACTACCAACAAAACAATTTCATTTTAAAAGATTACTTATACTATTTTTTTAACTCAAATAGATACATATTTAAGCATGTCATAAGAACATTTATTGTATTTAAAATATATCAAAGATCGGCGTCCAAGGGTTTCGGACGCCCCACCGCAATGATGGCGTATCATATTTATAGCACATTACTACATACATTGTCTCCGTAAGTCGTGATGAATAGTGCATATTTTGAATCATTTCTGGATATGGTACATATAACTTAAATAGCCAAGCAATATGAAATCTTAATATTATAGAAATAGGTATTATAACTGTTTAAAATTGTGAATAGATAGTGGTCAACTACATATGTTTTATAGTGGGTGTTGCCACAAATAAATCGTGTAATACCAGAATTTAAACGTTAAATATGAATGCGTGATAACAGGTCTAGGTCTTATTTCGATGCGTTGATAGTATGGTTCTTGCATACAGTTGTTCAGTGTATTGTTGTTGTAATAGTACTTTTGATATTGAAAGTTGTGGGTTTGATTCTGTGTGTTGGTAATTTGTTCGTTTTTGTAAATTTTTTGATGTTATGAACGCGAGCTTCACCAAATTGTCATATATCCTTACTAATGTTATAAATTCGAAAGTAACTCTGTCTGTCTGTCTGTTACGCTTTCACGCCTAATACACTGAACCGATTTTGATGAAATTCGGTATAAAGATAGAGAGAAGAACTGAACTTGGGAAAGGACATAGGATACTTTTTATCGCGAAAAAAATGATAGAGGGGTTTGAAATAGGGGATGAAAGTTTGTTATAACTGTTTACAACTTTGACACATAAACCACTTAACCAATTTTGACAAATAGTCT
>JAKGSA010000139.1:1676533-1688942 GCA_033558755.1 Philaethria dido
TATAGATTAAAAAAATCTAATAATATAACATAATAATTATTAAGATTTTAATAAATAAAAGCAACTGACTTTGCAGAAAATACATTTAAAAATAGAATTATTACGAATAACTCATAAACTACTAGTCTAGGTCTTAGCGAATTCAATAATACCACATTAGAAGCACTAGCTATCACATAAAAAAAGAATCATCAAAATTGCTTCACCCAGTAAAAACTTATGCGATACACTTAAAAAAATACAGTCGTATTGAATTGATAACCTCCTCCTTTAAAGGTAGTTAATAATATTTGCGTATGTTGTAGTTTTAATATAGCCATATCTATCCACAATTACACGTCTATTGCCGTAATTTTCAATTGCGTACTAAATTAATTATATTAAAAAAAATCCAAGGTCGTTTGGTCGGATTCCAAGAGGTGCGGCTTCAAATCCTGATACGTTAACATTTTTATAGGTACATGCTTAAATAATTTCTTATCATGTAATAACACTTTAAAGATAATAACATATGTAATTATATAAATTAAATATGTTGTCCAAAACAACTAAGCAAATTGTTAAGCCAAATATATTAAATCCTGTATGTTTTCTATGGATGTTCTAAGTCAGGTTTAAAATACGATATAAATGCAATACTACATGACATGTAGAGAGTACCATTAGACAGTGTTAACATGAGCTCCGTTGCGCATAGATCCTCTTGTGAAGAAGATTGTATAAGGAAGTTGTGGTACCCGTTCGGCTAAATTTTTTATATAGAAACTCTTATAAAATTATATAAATGATGAAACGAAAAACTATTTGTGATATCAGAATAACTTTTTTTATACATATATATATATTAGAATAATATTAGATATTTTTAAAACAGTTTTTTAATTCTTTTTCATTATTTATTATTTCAGAAAAGGGAGAGCGAATCTTGACACTAGGTTATCTCTATGATGAAGTTGAAAAAATTATAATCTAGGTAGATTCTTTTTTTCTTGAAAATTTTCTTACTGTATGAAATGATTGTTGTGTGATGAAAAAAGTTTTTGAATTTCATCATCAAAGATATTACAAAATGCAAGAACTAAGGAAACGCGTAGTTAACCCCTCCTTTCTTTAACCATTTCAAACAAACGAAGTACATATCAATAAAAATAAAAATTTAACTTAATACATTGTTTCTCTTTTTTTTAACTTCACGCTGTATCCCGCATATAGCGGGTAGGCAGAGGAAACCAGAGAACCTAGTGTTCAGACACTCCGTCGACTTTCGACATTTCCGTTCCCCACTTTCCGCCAAATTGAGGCATTGCGTGTTGAGTGGCGGAACTCAACGCCGCGCTTTGCCTTGTTACCGAGCCCAAGAAATGAAAATTTAGTAATACATTGTAACACTACATTAAATAAATACACACAAAATTAAAAGCGACAACAAAAATCTATTTTGCAAAAAGGATATTTAAATCATCTGAAGTCAGCTCAGCATATAAAAATAGCAAAAAAAATTCACATTCGCAGTCTAAAAATGCGCATAAAAGTGTCAAAATTAAAATATAGCAAGTCAAACGTGGGCAACACTTAGCAAGCGGCGGCCAGTTCAATACATAAGCGAGGCACACAATGCTCGCACATCGCATTGCGTTGTCACTAGCGCCTGTATTCATGCGAGCACCGCTGATGGATCATGGTTTACCTGTTTTTATAATATATGAGATTTACTTATTAATATATGGCTCTCGAATGTATAGTACATGTGAACCAATTTGTCATATGTTTGATATTTAATGATTTATGAAGTGAAGTACTAATATTTATATGTTTATCAATATATATGCATTTTCAGTAGTAATTTTTTTTTAACTTCACGCTGTATCCCGCATATAGCAGGGTAGGCAGAAGGAACCAGAGAACCTAGTGTTAAGACACTCCATTATCTTTCAACAACTCCGTTCCCTACTTTCCGCCGAATTGAGGCATTGCATGTTGAGTGGCGGCACTCAACGCCGCGCTTTGCCTTGTTACCAAACCCAAGAAATGAAAACTCTAAATTTTACATTTCCTGGAGTGGGAATAGAACCCACAACCTGTCGCGTTTACAGTCACACGCTTGCGCCACGACAGGCGTTAAATAAAATGATTGTTGAAAAATACAATTATATTAAAATTAAATATTTTCACATGCAATATTTAAATCGATATCTACATGTAAAAAAAAACTAAAAATAACAATATAAAATATATACATATGAGTACCACACAAAAGTCAAACGTATATAGCATATAACGCACATAGTAAGCTGACAAAGTTTTTTTAAAAAGCAAATTTTTCGATTTGTTTACCGCAAAAGTTGTCATTTTTTTAAACATATAATATAGTAGTTGATCTGTGTATTTGATTAATCTTATTCCAATTCTTGATTTCGATTAAGTTTTACTTTATTTCCAATTTATTTTAAGTTAATATGGCCCATATTACCCGCACCTACCTTACAGTCTAACCGATAAATCCCATACACAGGTCTATGCAAAACACGATACAAATAAAACAGTTGTATGCAGAAATCCTATCTTCCTACATTTGGAAATTATTGGACATGTGTACGTAGCGGCGAAATAAGATTTCTTTCATTGCATCCAATATCTATTATAACGTCAATTCGGGACCTACACCGTACAGTATACAATTACAAGATGTGTTCATCGTTCTGCAATCTGTCAGGTTACTTGTGCTTTCTTTCTATATAAATAAAGTGAATTTATTTGTAGTGCCGCCGCTATTTATTACTATTTTGGTTTTATGTATCGCTCTTACTTATGTGGAGCCCTATTTGTAAAATTTAGTATATGTGTTCCGTGTTGTGACAATATTGGAATGATGCACATTTGTCTATATAATTTTTGATAATAAATATTTTTTGATTTGGGTTTGGTAACAAGGCAAAACGCGGCGTTGAGTTCCGCCACTCAACACGCAATGCCTCAATTCAGCGGAAAGTGGGGAACGGAATTGTTGAAAGAGAATTGAGTGTCTTAACATTAGGTTCTCTGGTTCCCTCTGCCTACCCTGCTATATAGCAGGGCGGGATACAGCGTGAAGCTAAAAAAACAATAATAATAATTTTTTGATTAAAATAATTTTCAAACTTGTTTGATTTTGATGAAGTTAACTACCCAAATCTCAAATAGTTAGAATATTAATATGTCTTTCATTGATGGTACTTTTCCTTTACCTCACTATTACTCGCTCTCGGGCTCTTTTATGCTATATAAAATTGTTTAAAAATAACTATAGCGAAATATTTTTTTTACCAATTCATTTAAAATTCTTAAATCACCCCGCCACAGAAACTGTTTCGCATACGTAAGACCTAATGAAATCGTAAGTCACGATCTGTTGAGCCAAACTATAATTCACGCCTTATTTGACAGGGAAAAATGAAACGTTTATAATTATAATAAGAGTGAAAATAGCTTGAAATAAAATTAAAATTAGGGTGCCCTATAATAGTCTAGAAAGAATGCGTTACAAAAGTTAAGTCAAGGTACTTTATTATCAGTATGAAATTTTAAATATGGCAGTTTAAGGTTATTTTCTCAGTAGGAACAACTTAAGTAATTATGTTTTTTCATTCGACTGTATTTTTTTAGGTATGTTATAGTGTAACTTTTTACTGAGTGAACCAATTTTGACATTTCTCTTTTGTTGTATGATCTGAGGTCTTTAGGTTTAAATTTAGTTAAAATTTGATTGAAATTACAAATAACTCATAAACTACTATAATTTTACTTTTTAGTGCATTTTATTTAAAATCGTTTTTTTTTTTGATAATTTTTGATAATTGCTTCATTAAAGGTCAAATAACTATAACAAAACCGATACAAATATTCATGGTGACTTAAAGTCAGGTATGTACTTTCGATATATCAGTGCGTGGCTTATTATCACATATCTGGGTTAATAGAATATAAATTAGAATCAAGATACTCCACTTTCCACCCAAATTCGCGACGTTGACAATTGCGTGGCGGAACTCAACGCCGTACAATAGCAGGCAAATAAGAATAATTTAAAGATATTTCTTCTTCCGGGTAGGGATCCAACCCACAACCAACTATGTTTTCAGTCAGATGTCCCATTTTACCTAATAAACCTCTTTTTTTAATCTTAACTATTCCTATATAAATTTCAAATAACGTTTAAACACGTCATAATAAATATGCGCTAAAAGTTGTTTTTTAAAAAAATATTTGTTACAATTTGTAAGTAAAATTACAAATAACACATTCTCTTTAGATAATAGACCAAAAGACTTGAGATAAAAAAAACGTGAAACATAAACATATGTATGACATTTGCTGAAGTAGGTTAAAAAGATTCTTGATAAAAACCGAGTTTTAAGGTTTTTTCGAGAAAGCGGAATGGCTTATGGGCAATTTAGACCAGCCCTTGACAGGTTAGTAGTATTATAAAAGCGATTTAATATACTATTACAATTTTTTTATAGTCACACAAGATAAATATCAACGTAAAGCGCGGTGACAGGTCTTGATGCATATTTGCACTTTATATATCACTCTTATACAATATAGTTGTTAAGTAAAATTAAACCTTAATACAATAATATTAAGTTGAAAATACTTAAGTATTGTACATTGAATGTGAAACTTTATTTCTTCCTAATTTCATCACTTACCAGGAAGTTAACGTTGACTTACACCGTTTAACGTAGCTATATCATAAACACTAACAAAAAGTACTGAATATTTAAATATTTCTGCAGCTTTTTTTTCGAAGTCCTCCACTACGAACGCAATACGCAAGGTTAGTTCTGTTTCCCACAATAGACGATATTTTATGTTCATGGTATGTTTTCGTAGATACCTTCCTAAAGGTGGCCACGCTAAGATAAAAACATTCCTTAATAGTCATCCTAAGAAATCCCAGTGACAATTTGTAGGCCCAGAGCTTGCCGAAAAAAAACAAGACTTTTTTACTCTTTGCCTTGTTACACTAAAGCGAAGAAATGAAAATACTCAATATTACTTAATATTTTCATTTCCTGGAGTGGGAACCGAACCCAAATCCTGTCGTATTTACAGTCGCAAAGTTGTGCCTTTGCGTCACGATAGGCCTTCTGCCTCAATTCGGTAGAAAGTAGGGAGAACGTAGTGTCTTAACACTAGGTTTTCTGATTCCCTATAGCTACCCTGCTACGTTCGGGATACAGCGTGAACCTAAAAAATTGTTATTTCATTCTCTATTTACCACTTTAATAATAAAACTCATGGCATAATACGTAACAAAGTCAAACACTACTAGAATAAACTCTTCCAATGTAATTTGCATGCGGCAATAGCTTAACTAACATTGTTATGCCTAATTAGCCATATTACCCGTCCGTCGATAAGTCCGTTATCAATAAAAAAAAAAAAAAAAAACCTAAAAATATTACATACATAAACCAATGCTTCCTATTTCTATCAATTACTTTCATAAATATTAATATTCTAATTATGATTATTACAAAGTGAGAAAAGTGGAAAGTGGGGAACGGATTTGTTGAAAGAGAACGGAGTGTCTTAACACTAGGTTCTCTGGTTCCCTCTGCCTACCCTACTATATGCGGGATACAGCGTGAAGTTAAAAAAAAATGATTATTACATACCAATTCGTAATTTCCAGAGGTCATTGTTGCGCAGTGAGACAGCGTTTGATTTTAAAAGTGATCGCTGTGGATACATACCCACTCTGGGGAATAATTCAATTTAAATTATTTTCATTTTAATAATATAAAGTGTGACGTTCAATTCCGCCGCTAAATATGTTATTTAACTATTTCTCACGGAAAGCAGACCTTGGATATATATGCAACAAAACTTGTGAAGGTGAAAGAAAGACACAATGTTTTCTTTTTGGACATAATCTGGTATTGTGCCTAGTCCTTACTTACAAATTAAAAAATATAGGTGCCAAAATTAATTGATAGCTATAATATTAATAATTTAACGCAAATAATTTGATCCAAAAAGGCACATATTACATGTTTGATTTACACTATAGCATAGTACTGTGACACTTCATCGAACTGTATGACAAATAGAAGATCCTTTAAAGGTTTATCTAGACTATAGCTCATCTAAATATTTATTTCTTCAATATTAAGCTATGAGTATTTTTTAAATTTAGTATTTTCATTTCTTGGGTTTGGTAACAAGGCAAAGCGCGGCGTTAAGTTCCGCCACTCAACACGCAATGCCTCAATTCGGCGGAAAGTGGAAAACGGAATTGTTGAAAGAAAATGGAGTGTCTTAACACAAGGTTCCCTCTGCCTACCCTGCTATATGCGAGATACAACGTGAAGTTAAAAAAAAAAAGAAAAAAAAGTATAGCGGAAAGATATTACCAAAATCGATTTACGTTACATCCAAAAACTTTTACACATTATCTCTTTTTTACCGTTATACATAACAGTATTGTTGGTTTTTCAGCTTTAAAATATTTAAATAATATATGCCCACTATGTTGTGCGGTAAGTAAAAACATGAAGAAAGTAGCCAGGTTAAAACACAAAACGAATACGCCAGTTTTCATGCTTATCAAATGTACGTTCGTATATATTCCTTTGCATTCTTTCACGACGTATTCAGTCGATCAGTGACACTAATTTAATTGGTTAATAACAGTTTGGTTTAGTACAAAATGGCGTAAGCAATAATTTCAAAGAATATATTTATTTGTTTATTTAAATAACTACTAACTAACTAATCATAAGAGATATTTTACGTTTAAGAAGATCGACAGGTTTTCTATGCGGAATTTCCGAGTAAAAACCATCACACATGCATAAATTTTGATTATTTTTTATTCTAAGAAAGAAACTATGAAAAAGATAAGAAAGATTTACATTGATAATATTTAATTACTGCAAGAAGGATTAGAATTCACAAAGTTTACGTGATATCACGTTACACAGCAATTTAACCAGTATGACCAAATCAAAAATCAAAATCAAAATATTCTTTATTCAAGTAGGCTATTAAAAGCACTTTCGAATCGTCAATTAACAAAGGTGTCAGTCGTGTCAGTCCTAACGGAAGCTACCACCGGCTCGGAAGGCAGTTCTGCTGAGAAGAGCCGACAAGAAACTCAACAGTTGCTCTTTTCAAAATAAAATTTTTAGAATAAATATATTGGAGCCTCCCGGGTGAGCGTCAACAGCATTTAATTCCACACATTAATATGATTATAGTATTCTTGGACAGAATAATATACTTTTTTCAATAATATATTCATAATCTTAACTTTAAATTGTTGAAGTGGCAGATCTGTAATGACAGGCAGATAGAGCTTAGTTAACAGACACTCCGCTCTCTACTTTCTGCGCCAATTTGAAACTTAACCTCTTAAATCGATCTTAACCAAAATGGATATATGTAAAAAAATGTAAATAGTTGGTATATAACACCGAGTGGGAATCGAACCCAAATCGACCACCAGATAAGGTCCCACTGCGCCAAATAGCATCTAAATAACAACATTTTACTAATTAATATAAACATAAAACCAAGATGCAATCACATATTAAAAGCCTATACATTTACTTGTACCAAGTTAGCGCGAGCGGTATTTGGACGACAATTATAAAAAGATAGAGAACTATTAAAACATTAATTCTCACTTAACATCCATTATCTCGGAGGCATTGTTAGCTTATCTACTTGATAAGGCCACACCAATTAAAAATTTGTTCTAGTGACAAATAAAAGAAAATGTTGATTAACTAAAGGTAAGCCGTTGTTAACTTGATGATGCTGATTGTATTCTACGTTGGTTGCATATAAAAACACTTTGAGCGGAATTCGATAATCACAGTTAAGAGACTGAAATAACAAATAGTATAACAAATTATTTTTTGATGACGATCATATAGATGACAATATAAGTCAAGAATATATAGAGACGAGGATATAGCATTTTTTAGTATCGTATCATAAAAAGGAGATGACAAAGATCATTTTAAGCTATCCTTAAAACTTACCAAATAAATATCTGACAAAATGTATTTAAAATAAGCCATTTTCCAGAGAAAATAAAGGAATAATAAAGGAGCAAACGCTTGAGGCGGTGTATCCAGAACTGCATTAGTTAGTTGTGTTTCTGTTTTATATGCCATTTACTTGTTAGTTACTTTCGCAATTAATTGAAATTAAGTGTGAAAATAAACATTATGATATAAATAAATATTATAAACATCTGTTTTGAAAATATATCAGGATGTCAATACTAAAGCATTGTAGTAATTTTACTACAATGCTTTAGTAAAAAAATAATTTTATTTTTGTATAAAAATCTTTTCTTGTCGTGATTTTTACATATTTTAAATTAAAGTATTTTAAAGGATATATTCATGTATATTTTACTCAAAAAGTATATTTAAAAAAACCGGAAATTCCAACACTTTGCAATAGTCTATGGTTACAAATAGACACAGGTATATAGATAGACGCGAATTATCCATATAATTTTTTTTTTTTTAAGTTATTAAAATATTTTTTTTAATTTTCTAAGTAATAATCTCGTGATCTAAAACTGCATTACGTTATGAATATTAATAATTTTCCAATTTACATAGTGGGTGGGCAAAGTTTACATAACAAGGAAGCGATCAGGTTCACACGGCCTATTGTTAATGCTGCTGTTATGCTACCTGCAGAGGTAAAGGTATTACTTAATAGAATATTTAATATTTTTTTTTACAGATTCACACCAAGTTAAGAAGACATAAAGAGCCTAGTGACGAGACACTCCATCCGTCAGTTTTCGCGTGTTGGGTGAAGGCACTCAACGCCAAAACATTTTCTCCTTACATGAAAGCACAAGACTATAAAACCGGGTAAGAATACTAGGGCGCACATTTTGTCGCAGAAAAGTAAGGAGACTCGACCCCAAATAATAGGATAAGGGCTAGAAGAAAAAGGGTGACGGCACTCAACGCATTTTGTCTGTATACCATAGCGGGAAAATTAATATAAATAAAATATTTAAAAATAATAGGGATCAATATTACAACCATCACATTTTTGCTATCCCACTGCACACCGATCATCTCTAGAATATTCTTTCTTATTTTTTTTTAACTTCACGCTGTATCCCACATATAGCAGGGTAGGCAGAGGGAACCTGAGAACATAGTGTTAAGACACTGCGTTCTCTTTCAACAAATCCGTTCCCCACTTTCCGCCAGATTGAGACATTGCGTGTTGAGTGGCGGAACTCAACGCCGCGCTTTGCCTTGTTACCAAACCCAGAAAATGAAAATACTTCATTTCCTGGAGTGGAAATCGAATCCACAACCTGTCGTTTAACAACATAATATTTCATGCTTATCAACTATAAAACAACTAATTTAATACTAAAATAAAATAACCTAATTATAATAAACTAGAATTTAAAAAAGAAGCTAAAAATATAACAACCCAAAATACGTAAAAGTTCTTAAAAATGTGTCTTAGAACGAATGCAACAGATATAAGCTAATATAATAAATATTCTGTGAGCATATATCAAATCAGCTAGAAATGGTAGACCACCTACACTGCATAAAACGATTGTTTCACTGAATTCCTTTCTCATTTGTCTATAAATAACTTTAACTCTATCTAAAATATTTCAATTCAATTCGAACATGTTTTATTCTCAAGTAATACATGGATAAAGTTGTTTTGGCTTGTAGAGTTCCCTTTTATATGAGGGCGTTGTAGCAAATATTGGTAATGTCAATAAATTGAAGTAACAGTCTCTAATTTTATGTTAACACTGATGCAATGATTAGTGAATGAAAATGAAGAAATTCATATATTTCTAATGAAATTAGACATGTGTTGAATAAAAAAAATTGTTCTTTTTTAACTTCACGCTGTATCCCACATATAGCAGGGGAGGCAGAGGGAACCTAATGTTAAGACACTCCGTTCCTCACTTTCCGCCGAATTGAGGCATTGCGTGCTGAATGGCGGAACTCAACGCTGCGCTTTGCCTTGTTACCAAACCCAGGAAATGAAAAATTCCATTTCCTGGAGTGGGAATCGAACCCAAAACCTGTCGCGTAGATCCCGCAGATAGCAGGGTAGGCAGAGGGAAACTGAGAACCTAGTGTTAAGACACTCCGTTCTCTTACAACAATTTCGTTCCCCACTTTCCGCCAAATTGAGGCATTGCGTGTTGAGTGGCGGAACTCAACGCCGCGATAAATAAAAAAAAGTTATCAGATAAAAATATACGGAAATTAAAGGTTTGTTTTATTTTCTTTGTTGTTGGATTCCTTTTCCTAGAAGGCTTCTTCTTAGCAGAGTAACCAGAGAGAACCTAGTACCAAGACACTGCGGTGTTCCCGTTCCGCAAATTGAAACATTAGGCTACTTTAACGCCCACTAGTTAAAACCACCTTCTATTTCTATGCCAAATATACAAGTTTTTACATTAATTCTAAAATGATTGATAAAATTCTAAAGCAAATAATATTATTTATAATAAATCTTTTAATATAATAATAATTTATATCAAAGAAAAAGGGTATGTGTACTTTTCTTAAACTATAGCAATTTATTATTTAGTTCCTTGTGCATGATTTTAATGGTAATTTAATTATGAGTCATTATATTATCTGCCTTCTTGTTCTCTCAAGTATATATAAATGTACTAGTCACAATCTAAGATAAGCTGAAATAAAGTCATATTAATTCGAAATTTCAACTACATTTACAATACGATAAGGAAACTTCTAACTTAACGAAAGACATTAAAATATTATAGATAAAAAATACAGTTATTAAAGCGAAAAATCGATCACAACAGTTTTTAGCATAGAACAAAATGTAAAGGGAGAAAAGTAAAATGTAAAGGAAATAACTGCATCTGCCTACCCTGCTATATGCGGGATACAGCGTGAAGCTATGTATGTGTACTCACATTAGTAGCCCTGTTGACGCGTTGTCTTAGCAGAGTGTACATCATACAAACCTGCATCTCCGCCTTTGCACTCCTTCTCTATATATATTTAACTACGTCATAATATAATGAAATTAATTAATAAAAAAAAAATAAAATAAAATAATAATAAATTATAATAAAAGTAAATTATTTTATAATTTATATGACAAATTTCATTCTCCGTCCGAAAAAAAATCGTAACAACAACATATTGGTCTTTCATCTATTAATACAATGGCTATGTTTTGTTTTCGTGAGGAAACCCTTTTACGGGTACCCGCCCGTTGGGGACTCGGACAGGTTATGTGGGACTCCTAAGCCGGTAGATGGTAGGCCGACCGACTAATCACTAAAACCTCACGGAGCTCCTCCTCAACCGCCACTAGCAGGGGCCGGGAACTACCCCAGTCTTCCATGGACCCCGGCATAGCATAGTAAGACTGCATTCACAATGGTTGTGAGTGTGATTATCACTAAGAGGAATGGAAACCCATTTAAATTATTTTTACTTCCTTATAACATCATATAAGTCCATAGATAACTTTCGTTAATCGACACGCAATATTTCTTAGCAGAAAATAGACACAACGAAATGTCTCAATTCGACGTTCAAACTATTCTAAAAAGCTATGTAAAGCTAAAAATATGTTTTTTTTTTTTTTTTTAATGGATAACGGATGGCAAACGAGCAAAAGGACCACCTGATGGTAAGTGGCTACCTTTGCCCATGACCATCTACAACACCAGAGATGTTCTAGATGCGTTGCCAACCTAGAGGATACAGATAGAAGGGGAGGACAATGTAGTAGTCCGCTATCGGAACTACCAGATTTTGGGGAAAGGATAGGTGGGAAAGAGGAAAGCCTGGCTTACATGCCATCGAACCGGAACACATCATAAGATATTTGGCGGTTCGTCTTTGACATGATAGTGGTCGCGAGCCAGACGGAGGACGAACCTCCTTAATACTAAACAATAAATTTGCGCCACTTCCATACAACCTTTTGTTCTAGGAACAAAAAAGCGTTTGGTGAAGTCATGCTCTTAATTACAAAGTACATAGAATTAATTACTCAATTATGTTTTTGTTACACTCTTTATATTCTTCTATGCTGTATCGATAAGACGTCAATATCTGTTAACAAGATAATACTGGGGATCAAATATACCTGTCAAACTATTTTACGTCTAATTACATTTAGATCTGGCCGCCATTGTTTGTGTTTCTTGCGAGAAATATAATATTAAAATGCGTATTATTAACAGACGAAAAGTGGGGAACGGATTTGTTGAAAGAGAACGGAGTGTCTTAACACTAGGTTCTCAGATTCCCGCTGCCTACCCTGCTATATGCGGGATACAGCGTGAAGTTAAAAAATATACATATATATATATATATATATATATATATATATATATATATAT
>JAKGSA010000139.1:1695495-1761100 GCA_033558755.1 Philaethria dido
TATATATATATATATATATATATATATATATATATATATAAAAAAAATAATACAAAGATTAACAGTCGAGACCTATTTTACAAGACTTTGGAGAGGTTTAATTGGTTAAAGAATGAATGTATGAATTTATTAGTCAACTCTAGCCGAATAACAGAATAAAATGGCTCCCTGTTTTATGTTACTCCTCTAGATATTTACGTAAAAGTACATTAATGTAAAGTGTTTATGTTTCAATTAGGTCTCATAGAACTGTGAACGCCAGTGAATATTACAAACAAAAACTATAGGCAAGGGAAATCTATTGAAGTACCATCTCCATTGTGTTTACTTATGTCTTTCTCACGTCAGTGTAAGTTTTATCTTCCTTATTTATTATCAGAAACTACTTTCAATCACGTTATCAAGCTATTGACGCGTAAGATTCGTGTTGCCTTAGCAACATGTATACATCTTTAAAAAAGTATATAGGATACTTTTGACTAACAAATTAATGAATTTCCAATCCAATTATTATAAAAAATATTGGCTTTTTGCACTATTTCGCAATATAAACTTTATTTTCTTCCGTCTTTGTGATTTTCATAAAAATTGTCTATATGTTTTTGCATCTTGTATTAATGTAATAGTGACGATTAAAATTTATTTTGAGTTTATTATGATTAAATAAGTTTATTTTGAATTTACAGCCCCAATTTGAAATATTGTGTGCGGTACTCACCGCCGTATTGCGTCTTACCAGAACGGGGAAACGCAAATATTTTAAATAATTTTCCCTAAGTGGCATTCGAACCCACAATCTTACAAACAGAGAAAGCTATCGTGGCCAAGGAAAACAGAGTGGGGCTGTAAACACGATAGAGTGTGAGAGTTCCATCACTACTAGTTGGGGGAGAAAGCACGTTAAAATTATTTACATTTCCCGCTCTAAAGACAAAGAGCGGCGCTGAGTTCCGAAAATAAAAACCGGAGTGCTTTGACACTAGGTTCTCTCAGACTACTTTACGAGAAGAAACGTGAAGTTGAAAAAAATACCAGATAATCTAAGTTAAGAAAATAATTCGTATATTACTTAGCAATAATTACAATATAACATGTCGTTTATCTAACTCAATCAGTTCAAGATTGTAGATATACCATAAATCGCTCGAATCCGCATTTCTCTTATAAAATATGTATAGTTAGTGTCGTGTAGTAACAATTACTCGTGCGGAGTATCACGATTTAAATACGAACAAATACCAGACTAACATCTGTAATGATACTAAGAAAACACATGTGTGCATATTTTAGAATATTTTAATATTATTTACACACTACTGACACCATTGTGGTGACGCTTGATCGATATTATGGAATCGATTTTTCTTCCTCATATCATCATACATACATAATATAAAGCTTCACGCTGTATCCCGCATATAGCAGGGTAGGCAGAGGGAACCTAGTGTTAAGACACTCCGTTCCCCACTTTCCGCCGAATTGAGGCATTGCGTGCTGAGTGGCGGAAGTCAACGTCGTGCTTTGCCTTGTTACCAAGCCCAGGAAATGAAAAATTCCATTTCCTGGAGTGGGAATCGAACCCACAACCTGTCGCGTTTACAGTCGCACGCTTGCACCACGACAGGCGTTCCTCATATCGACAGTGAAATACCAATACCTCTTAGATGACATTTTTTATAAATTCAATTATTTATTTTTATTGTTTTAAATGCACTGTTAGCATGTCTTCAGTCTAGAATTTTTATTACTACATTTAATTTAATATGTTTTTCATATTTGGCTTAATTTAATACATTTGAAGAAGAATATAGATAAAATATGAATTGGTTAATCAAATTTAATTAGAAAATCTATTTTGTAACCTAAGTAGAAATCGACTTTTTTATATTACTTAAGACATTATTTAAACATATTCGAGACAAGTAATATAGCTTGCGTTGCGTTGTGCCCTCTAACATGCAGTGTCACTGACTAAGCCATATCTATGTCAGAAGTAAATTAGTAAATAATTTTTTTTAAAAACATATATCATTTAACCGACTTTAAAAAAGTGCATTTCTACTAAATTTTTATGTGTGTTACCATATAACATTTTATATTATAGCTAGAGCTTCTCATGTGGTTCCATTCAAATATAGTGAAGATCTAGATTGTTATGAGTGATTTTTGAGATATTCGCAATAATTAAAGCCGCCTTCCGCCGAATTGAGGCATTGCGTGCTGAGTGAGGAAATTAAAATACTAAATATTATTTAATATTTACATTTCTTGGCCTGGGATTCGAACTCACAACCCATCTCGTTTGCAGTCACACTTTTGCCTCTAACAACCTCAACAGTAGATATAATATAAACAAAATTTTAATGCATTTCAATTCACTTAAATTTAACACATTATCGTAAATTTTACTTAAGCATTTTGCACTCTATTATAATCGTTGTTCAAGCGAGACAATCCAATGAGCGGTAAAGCAAACCCTGTAATTGGCCAGTAAAGTGATTTTCCAAATAAAATTATCGATAATTATAACACAAAATTTGCTAACATTGTGTTGTAAGATAATATCGACATACTGCCTGAAGGTGTTCGTATTAATTATACCCAGAGTAATAGCAGGAAATTAAAAATAACTAATATTTTTTTTAGCTTCACGCTGTATCCCGCATATAGCAGGGTAGGTAGAGGGAACCAGAGAACTTAGTGTTAAGACACTGCGTTCCCCACTTTCCGCTGAATTGAGGTATTGCGTGCTGAGTGGCGGAACTCAACACCGCGCTTTGCCTTGTTACCAAACCCAGGAAAAAAAATACTAAACATTTACATTTTCTGGAGTGGGAATCGAACCCACAACCTGTCGCGTTTACATTCGCACGCTTATGCCTCTTCGCCACGACAGGCGTTATTAATATATAGGCTAATATTATAAAATTGGTTTATAAATATATATTTTAAGGACTATTGTGGTGAAGTGGGATACTTCTGACTATGAACATAATGGTTGCGGGTTCGATTTCCATTCAATTTAAACTTTTTTATTTCCCCGATGGCGGGACCTAGAGTTCTGCTATTATATACGCAATATCTCGAATCCGGGTGGAAAATGACGAACGAAGTGTCTAGACACTAGGCTATTTCTGCCTCTCCGCATAACAATGCGGTAAAAAGTGAGAAATAGTATACACATACGTAATTTTTTTTTTTTAGAGATTTTTTAATAAATACGTACGTACGACGTATAACTATAAAATAATACAATAAGATGTGCAGTACTTTACATAAAACAAAATAAAAATTGTATAATTTCAAAAAATGTTCGAGTATGTATGTATAGTTTTTACGTGAAAATTACAATCAAGTCTTTGTTAATGATTTCGCTTAAACATTTTCTTTTTTTTTTTTATCTTCACACTGTATCCCGCATATAGCGAGTAGGCAGAGAGAAATTGAGAACCTAGTGTTAAGACACTCCGTTCTCTTACAACAATTCCGTTCCCCACTTTCCGCCGAATTAAGGCAATGCGTGCTGAGTGGCGGAACTCAACGCCACGCTTTGCCTTGTTACCAAACCCAGGAAATGAAAATACTAACATTTCCTGGAGTGGGAATCGAGCCCACAATCTGTCGCGTGTACAGTCGCACGCTTGTGCCTCTGCGCCACGCTTAAACATCGTAACATATATTCAAAAATTTTACGGACATTTCTTAAGAAATGCAAAATTTATGTATGGTAAATTTTGTTTTGAGGACGCAACGTGTGTATGTAACTTATAACATAATATTATATCATTTCCCTGATTCATTTTTACATTGACCTTCGCTTAAAGTTCTTCGTTGGGAAATATTTATTATTAAAAATACTTTCCTATGACTAATACATGATTGAGCAATTTTCTTATGATATTCTTACAACATAAATGACGATTTTTAGTCATATTTAGGTGAAACTATTTTAACCAGTATGGATAGACTCTACCTACTTCATTAAAAAGGAAGTAGGTAGTAGTATAATAAGAAAATTATTATTTTTTCTTCTTTTGTTTTTTTTTTAGCTTCACGCTGTATCCCGCTTATAGCAGGGTAGGCAGAGGGAGTCTGAAACCCTAGTGTGAAAACTATAATATATAATTTTCATATCAATAATTATCATTCTACTTGCCATTCCACCCTACATACAGTGCCTAAATAAGCAGAAGATAGAGATTGAAGTATGTATTAGACAAAGAGGCAGAGCAACTACCGCCCTTGTATAAGATGCGTGAAGGGAAACAAAATATATATAACATTAACCCGAACAGATTATTTCTAAGGTTTTAATAAGTCTTCTTCAGTTATTTCTAAGTAATGTTACTATAGTCATTTTTCTTAGTATAATGCTAGATATGTAAAAAACCGGATTCCATTTAATTGCCAATTGCAATTTTGGATATTTTGCACAACAATTGTTAAAGTTGCGCCTGTCTTAAAATAAGTCACGCAACAACGCTGAGTAACAATTATTTCGTAATAGAAAGCCGACTTCTGAGTTCTGATTCATCTGCCTTAAACCGGGGGCTGTTTCGAACATAACTCTTTACTTAATTCACTAAGAAAGAGTTAGTGCGTAACAATTTATGTCATAAATATAGTGAACGTCAATAGAAATACGACGAACGCCTAATTATCATCAGATCTGCACATAGTAAATGTAGAGTAAGTTATTTATTATATATATTAACTTCTTGGATAAATGTATACAAGAGAATAATAATATTTAGTTCATGTACCATTATATAATTCTTATTATTATTATTTTGTAGCGCTGAGGCACAAGCGTGCGACTGTAAACGCGACAGGCTGTGGGTTCGATTCCCACTTCAGGAAATGGATTTTTTCATTTCCTGGGTTTGGTAACAAGGCAAAAGCGCGGCGTTGTGTTCCGCCACTCAGCACGCAATCCCTCAATTCGGCGGAAAGTGGGGAACAGAATTGTTGTAAGAGAACGGAGTGTCTTAACACTAGGTTCTCAGGTTCCCTTTGCCTGCTATGGGCGGGATACAGCGTGAAGTTAAAAAAGAAAAAAAAAGATGAAAAAAAAAGAAATATTATTATTCTTTCCCATTGTTTTTATGTTACTAACCAGCGATTCAATTAAAATTATAAGTTTTAAAAGTGCTGTACTTTGTCGAATTTACTACGTATGAATCGTTAATTATATCACGATGTGATTTTATTGACGTGACGTACAAAAAGCTATAGACAGGCCAATGACCATTAAATTTTGATATATAATATATGTATGTATTTGACGTCCGACGTATATAATTCTAAGTACAATCGTGCTGGTACGAAAGGCAGTAAAGGACATGTTACTGTGCCACAATTAATATGCTCATAGCGTTAACGCATCCTGAGCCCACGATCAGAATAGCATTTGAGAACCAAAATAACTTGATCTATGACGCCATATTATTTGTTTGTCAACAGGGTCTTTGTGTGACTTCCATTGCATTATTTGAATGCAACTGCATCGTTGATTGAAAATTTGTCGTTCGTTATATACCTTATTACTTGGCTTTAAAGTATACATACAATATACCAGTTTATGCGAAGGTTAAAAATTTAAATGCAAGCTTAGGATGTTACGAGGTCCGTTCAAAAGATTACGCAAGTGATATTTATGTAGATTGATCTATATCCTTTACTTTTTAAGTGTACAGTAATCGGATATTAGCTTCTTGTTCCTCATACTTAGTGTAATTATTTAAATTATAAATTATAATGAAGACAGTCCACCGGAAACCAATACACAAGATCAATGGATACATTTAAAATATTGTAAATATTATCTATTAAGAAATATCTAGAATGCTTCACTAAAATCCAAAAAAAAGTTATAAAGGGTCCGGGAAGTCGTCTTAAAGCAATATTTGAGGATTCAACTGTTTCTTAAGGAAATTTTTATAATTTAAATATTCTAGTTTTACATATGTATTCGAATATACATCGTAGGTATATATGTATCGTATATATATTTGATGTGTTTATATGTACTGCAGTATCTAAATATTTATTTACTACGTACATTTCTTCTCATTACATGTATTTTTTTTATAGATAACGGATGACAAACGAGCTGAAGGACATGATGGTATATGGTTGCCTTCGCCCATGAATATCTACAACATCAGAGACGTTGTACCTAGAGGATACAGATGGAAGGGGAGGACAATGTAGTAGTCCGCTATCGGAACCACCACATTCTGAGGAAAGGATGGGTGGGAAAGAGGAAAACCTGGCTTACATGCCATGGAACCGGAACACGTCGTAAGATATTTGGCGGTTCGTCTATGACATGATAGTGGTCGCGAGCCAGACGGAGGACGAACCTCCTACCACTAAACTACTGGGATATCCGCCTCTTACGGTACGCTACCCAGCGGCGGAGGGGAATTGTATTCTAACCGCATCCCCTCACAGGGTATGAGGTATTCTTTCCTTTACTCAAAATTTAACTAGAAGTGATTGATCACTTATTATACACGATAACTGCATATTTTAATTAAACTTTGTGATCGTTTCAAGCGAAGGTTGGCGGGCCGCTTCGCCAGCTTCATAGCTTCATAACATATATAAAACATTTTATTAATAAAAAAATCATTGAGTCAGAGAACCGCCAAATATCTTACGACGTAAGTTTCCGGTTCCATGGCATGTAAGCCAGGTTTTCCTCTTTCCCACCCATCCTTTCCCCAAAATGTGGTGGTTCCGATAGCGGACTACTACATTGTCCTGCCCTTCCATCTGTATCCTCTAGGTTGCCAACGCATCTACAATGTCTCTGGTGTTGTAGATGTTCTTGGGCGAAGGCAACCACTTACCTTCAGGTGGTCCTTCAGCTCGTTTGTCATCTTTTATCCATAAAAACAAAAACACTCCTTACAAACCTTTATTATTCAAAAGAAATAAAACTTAACGAAATTATTTTTAAACTGCCACTTGAAAAAGTAAACACGAATCTATTGAGTCACTCAAAGTTGATAAAGGTCAAGAACTGTTTTGAACGGAATTTGCGGTTTATAGTTCATTTGTGTAAATTTTTATTACTAACTACTCACGACCTTCGCAATATTCCTGGCAGATTTAAAATCTATAATATGATGTAGTATACTTTTATTACTCATGTTATGATATAGATTTAATATAATTTTTGTTTGAGGCCATCGTGGCGCAATGCGACAGTGTCTACCTAAAAATGCAATTGGTTGTAAGTTGAATTCCCAGCTGGAGTCACGATTACCGTAAATTTATTTTCATTCCTATTCTGGTTCCACCAACACGCAACGTGTCAAATTCAGGAGAAACTCAATGCCGCGCTTTGCCGTGTTATCAGAGCAAGGAAATGAAAATACTAAATATTACTTGTTATAAATATGTAATATTTTGATTTATTGAAGTGGGAATTGAGCCTCAACCTGGTGCGTATACAGTCGCACGCTTGTGCCTCTGCGCCACGACAGGCCTTTATTTTTATTTCTCTGCTCTGATAGACAAAGAGCGGTGTTTAATTCTGATATTTAACACGCAATGTCGCGAATTCGGAACAAAAGTTAAGAACGACGTGTCATGATATTAATTCTAAAGAAAGCGTGAAGTCAAAAATCTATATATAAATACGTGAAACAATAACTTTGAATCCCTTTTTACGAAAAATACGTGGATGGAGGAGCATGAAACTTGGCACACTTATAGTTTATATAACGAAGGAGTGCAGAATGATAATATCTTTTTAAATTCATTCATATAAAGTACACTAAATTAATAAAATAAATGTTGCATACACTACCATGGTTTCACATCCATGATTATATGAAGTGACATATACATTGATAAAGACAACGCGTTGTTAACGCGTCAATGGGGACACTAGTAAAAATAAATAAAAGATTACTAAATTCTTTTTTCAATGATTGATTATCATTATCGATTATTATTATTTATTAAATAAATTAGTGCTATTAAATAAACAAACTCAATATATAAAGCATTTTAAGTTATTTACTCATATTATATCATTAGGGTCACTCGCTTTCGACACTCGATGTCGATGTGCCACACATAACTTTGCTTATGGCAAACAAATCGCCATACGATTTCGTTGCCCCCGATGCGGTACCGTTCGCACCTCCATGTATAGCTGGACAAGTTTTTGGAATTAGCACACGGTTATAGTACTATGATCTTAGTTTTGGCCAATTTATTTTAAAGTATGTATTTATTTACGTAAATTGAAGACATTTATGTATCTTTTCTAGTTAGTTCATTTTTTTTTTGGTAATTTGTAAATGTAAAGTTTCAAATGATTTGTAAAAGATTCGTCCAAAAATAATTGTCAAGAAAATATATGAAGCTGAAGGTTAAGTAAAAAATATCTCAATAGATGACTGGAGTGCACTAGAGAACTAGAAAATAAAAAAAATTGCTACGTTCTGTACGTGTTACATAAATAACCAAAAAAGAGAAGAAACTCCTTAGCAATCCATGGATTTACCGTGCGGGTGCCGAGCCCATCGCGTTGCAGAGAGAGGAGTTTGGAGAGTGCCTAGGACTTACGACCCAAGTGTAGGTTTAAGGGGCCCCTTTAAAATGCGCATTAACGTTCACCTCCATTTTCCGCACTCCTCTCTCTACCTAACTAAATTTGAAAACATCCTACTAATGCCGCCTTCGAAATACGTGCTAGACATGAACTGATATTAGTTCTAGACAGGCCGATTTCTTTTAATAGATTATAGAGAGATTTCGCTGTTATACCTGTCGCACCTACCTCTACCACGTACGAAGTTGAAAAAATATAACGTAATATACACCCATAAAAGCCATAAAAAGCATACAAATATTTTTTTAAAGAAATTCAATATATTAAAAACAATATCTCAAATATAATAGCAGACAGAACGACCTCCATAACCCATTACCAAATTCACAGGTTAACACATAAACATATAGTAATAAAATTTAACAGCAATATTACGCAGACGGTATGTACACTCATCTCGTCGGTCACTTTCGATGCGCTTGTGCAATCCGCGACTCAAGATGAATGAAATTCATCATTTTCTTGGCAACTTGAAACCTAATTATTTTATAATATATGGGTGTTTTAATGAATTTCACATACATTTCGATTGCAAATCAAAAGCTTAAAATCAAAAATTGGAGTAATTTAAGAATTTACAATGTTTTGGGAAGTACATTAATGAAATATTCTATATATTGTTGCGTTGTAGGTTTATATGCTGCCTCGGATTAAATAAAGTAAAATCTTCATAGTAGTTCTCCCTGTGAGGGGACGGGGTTAGAATACAATTCCCTTCCGCCGCTGGGTAGCGTCCCGTAAGAGTCGGGTATCCCAGTAGTTTGGTGGTAGGAGGTTCGTCCTCCATGTCTGGCTCGCTACCACTATCATGTCAAAGACGAACCGCCAAATATCTTATGATGTGTTCCGGTTCGATGGCATGTAAGCTAGGTTTTCCCCTTTCCTACCCATCCTTTCCCCAAAATGTGGTGGTTCCGATAGCGGACTACTACATTATCCTCCCCTTTCATCTGTATCCTCTAGGTCGGCAACGCATCTACAACATCTCTGGTGAAATAGATGTTCATGGGCGAAGGTAACCAACCACTTACCATCAGGTGGTCCTTCTGCTCGCTTGCCATCCGTTATGCATAAAAAAAAAGTATTCACTTTGAATTAAAGAATGTCATTTACATTACTTAATATCTTTTCTTTCCTAGCTTGCTGTCAGTCCCATTAATATAACATATATTTACCCAATTTCACACTCAATGGTTGAAGACGAGTTTAAAATGACAAAATATTTAAACACAGTAGTGATTATGACGCAGTGATGATGTTTGACTATAAGCGTGATGGTTGCGGCTTCGATCTCCACACAGAGAAGTTATAATATTAAAATTTTCATGCCTTGCTCTGGAGAGACGAAGCGTGACATACAGTTCTACTTTTTCACAAAGTCTCGAGTTTAGACGAAAAGTAGTGAACGAAGTGTCTTGACACTAGATTTTCTCTGGGTACAGGTATGAATGAAAAAAACGTTTAGATTTCTTCTTAGATTTGAATTTTTTCTTATTTCATCAAGAAGAGAAATTATCACTAAGTTCTCTATCAATACCACTAGGTGACAAAAATATTTTAAGATAAACAGTATAATAATACATTAACATATTCCGCGTCTACCTCGACAATGTCAATAACACAACATTTGAGTATTCCTCTCAATGCCAATACTCATATGTTTAAAGAAGACGTGTCCACTTCAATTTCTAAGACTTAACACATATTACACGATGTACTTGAGTTTCTTTATTTATTTTTATATATACTCATTATCATATATATATACTCATTATCATTATTTATATATATCATAGTCATTTCTGTACTATACAGTGTAGTGTAATTGACTGTGAACACGATGGTAGGGGATTCGATTCCCACTCGGATAAATAACACATTTCAGATATTGCGGATTGAAATCCGCCACTAAGCACGCAATATCTAGAATTGGTCCTAAAACCTAAGGATATAGTGTTTTAATACAAGGTTATATCAGCTGGTGTGAAGCTGCTTTTGTATATATGTATTTTTTATGTATATGTATTTTATCAGACATGTCATCTATTTATCAGAAAAGCTTTGACTGCGTCTTACATAGCTATTAGCAATTTTTACTACAGTAGTTTGTTTTTATAAAAAAATTATACAAATTTATATTGAATTAGAATCCATATAGTAGTTCATCTAGTTTCAGTACTTATCGTATTTATAATATTAATAGGGTGCAGTATAGAGACGAAAAGGAAATACTATATTATGTGTTTTTTTAACCTGATAATCACCATATAAAAATAAAAGACGCCTGTCGTGGCGCAGAGGCACAAGCGTGCAACTTAAAACGCGACAGGTTGTGGGTTCGATTCCCACTCCAGGAAATGTAAAATTTAGTATTTTCATTTCTTGGGTTTGGTAACAAGGCAAAGGGCGGCGTTGAGTTCCGCCACTCAACACGCAATGCCTCAATTTGGCGGAAAGTGGGGAACGGAAATGTTGAAAGAGAATGGAGTATCTTAACACTAGATTCTCTGGTTCCCTCTGCCTACCCCGCTATATGCGGGATACAGGGTGAAGTTAAAAAAATAATAAAATAAAATATAAGGGCCTTAACTTGCTTCACTTTTTCTCCATAGCGGGGTAGTCAGAGAGAACGGAACGCCAAGCGCTACGTTAGAAAACCTTTTATTAAAATCTTACACGATATAAATTTAATCCCGAGGCCTATCGTAGTGCAAAGGCACAAGCGTGTGATTGCAAAAGCGACAGGTTGTGAATTCGATTCCCACTCCAGGAAATGAATTTTCTTTTCCTGGCTCTGGTAATAAGGCAAGGCGCGGCGTTGAGTTCCGCCACTTAGCACGCAATGCCTCAATTCGGCGGAAATCGAAAAGTTGGGAACAGAAGTGTTAAAAGAGAACGGTGTGTCTTAACACTAGGTTCTCTGGTTCCCTCTACCCTGCTATATGCAGGATACAGCGTGAAGCTATTATATAAATTCTAATTACTTGTATTTTTTTTTTTTTTTATGGATAACGGATGGCAAACGAGCAGAAGGACCACCTGATGGTAAGTGGATACCTTCGCCCATGAACATCTACAACACCAGAGGTGTTGTAGATGCGTTGCCAACCTAGAGGATACAGATGGAAGAGGAGGACAATGTAGTATTCCGTTCTCGGAACCACCACATTTTGGGGAAAGGATGGGTGGGAATGGGAAAACCTGGCTTACATGCCATCGAACCGGAACACATCATAAGATATTTGGCGGTTCGTCTTTGACATGATAGTGGTCGCGAGCCAGACGGAGGACGAACCTCCTACTTGTATCATTTAGCTATAAATAGAAATGATTATTAAAATTTGTTTTATTAATATTTAGAACACGTGTATGTACGTAGCACGTTCAAAAATGTTATTATGCGTTATTCACGACTCACGACCGAAACTAAAAAGTCGAACTAAGCGGGAAACGTCAACCTCTTTTCATAATAATTAACTACTTTAGCTGTGAACTTTCTCTGTTAATTTATAAGAAACTAAATTAGATGAATTTAAATCAGATATAAAAATGCAGTCTTTATGGCTTGGATGCACGTTAGGTTAGTTAACCAATATTTGGTTTAGATACAAGATTCGATACCCGGTATGGATCATATGTATTTATTTTAAATGATGTACTTAAAATGTTGTATTTTTAAATGTTTTTTTATTATAGAAAATTTTCGTGTACTTAACGCCGCACTTTGGCTAACTAGCTTTAGCTAACTAACAAATAGTAAATAAGCTAGGTTAGACCAGTATCCGCATCTTCATACATAAAAGAACAGATAGACAAAATTATAAGTTTGATGCTATTCTATATATATAAATATAACCTATACCTCTATCCACATTATACACATAGTTTCATTTAAGCCCATTCAGTAGTTTTTGCGGGACAGAGTAAGCAAATGTCGTTCCGTACTCAAAAACGTTTGTATTTATAAAATATTATAAGGACAAATTAATTTGTATTCCCCAAATATCGATTTGACATTTCAAATACAACATGAATTCATGTTAATGGCTTCATCTATCCATCTTTATGTTTACATCATTATGAAATCAAGAACATCAACAGCAAACTACCGGATACGGTAAATATTATTATAGCGTAAGGGTTTTACTAAAGTTTTTAACGTTACTTCACATGGGTATAGCGTAACGGAAATAGATACCTTCTATAAGGCAATAGATTTCGCAAAAATCCGTCGCAAAGTAGATTTTAATATAAAGTAAAAGGTAGGAAAAAACATTTTGTGAAGGTTAGGTTAGCATAATATATATGCTATGCTTTATAGACTTAGAACATTATTCTGTTATAAATACGTATATAATAATAAATATTTATATACTTTTTTTATTTCTTTCAATTTTATTTCGTTTTTTTTTTAAGTTCACACTACATCCCACATATAGCAGGCCCGGCAGAGGGAACCCGGGAACCCATTGTTAAGACACTCCGTTTTTTTTAAGATTTCCGTCACCCACTTTCCGCCAAATTGAGGCATTGCGTGATGAGTGGCTGAACTCAACGCTGCGTTTTGCTTTATACAAAAGCGAGGAAAATAAAATACTAAATATTAATTGTTATAAATTATAAACTAAAGTAACTAAAGTGATAATCGAACCCACAACCTGCGTTTACAGTCGCATGCTTGCGCCTCTGTTCCACGAAAGACCTCTTTTCGTTTAGTACAAGAAATAAGAAAATACTAACTATCTCGTCTTAATATCATTTTCTAAGGCCGACTGCTATCCTTTAAAGCTAAAATTGTATTAGAAATATGTTAAACATGTGTATGGGAAACAAATATAGGCAGAGCATCATTGGCGGTCTAACAAGTAGACGAATGCGATCATACAGAGATTCACATTCTCTTCCTGAAGACCGTTTCGGTGCGTTATGTACTTGGAAAGTACTACAATAGGCTATGATATAACCTATAGATAGGCATTTAAAGTTTGAAATAACGATAAAAGAGGGATATCCTAAGCTATTCTTGGCTTATGATAATTATTCTTAAGGGACTAAATTATAATATATCATTGTAACAACTTACTTACAATGATTTTTTGCTCTTCATGCAGTCTGATATTTCCGGACACATGTACAAATTTTCTGCTTCAGTTCAATTCAGTTATTTAATTATGGTGCTTCGAACGTGTCAGTTGAGCACAAATCTCTTCGCCAATGTCACGTTGTACGGGAAACACACGAAGGAGGGTGGGTTAATTAGTAAAAAAAGATGTTTACACTATTGAACTGAGCTACATCAGTGTCCTTACCAGGACGAAAAAAACAAGAACAAGATATTAAATGTTCCTTTGAGTTTCATTTTTTAAGAGATTTTTAAGCTAATTAGTTTTTTTTTTTTAAATTAAAATTGACTCCTGTTTAATGTAATTAAATTAATATTATATTTGAAATATTAGCAATTTATTTAAACTTAAAATATTGTTCTAACATACATAATATGTAATAAATAAAAAAGAAACAATTGCGTCATTCTAAATCAATATAATAACATGAAAAATCGATTTGACTTTTTATCGATTGACCTTTATCATCGAAGTTATCCGTGACTCATCAAATGGATAAAAATTATGCGTTTTTTAACCAAAATCTGCTAAAATAAACCTGCTATAGTAAAAAACGATCACAAATTTAGTTTTTAAATCTCCATCTTAGTTTATGTTATAATTTGCATAAAATATTCGTAATTTTTTTAAATTAGTATGCTTATGGTGTTTAACCTTTTGAAATATGTTAGTTACCCTTGAAATTGATGCGATGAGGTATATTAACCATTATGTGGCTGTAAACGGTCATATATTTTTTAATTAATGGGTGCAGAAAAAACATTTCCTATTAGGTTAGTTGTATGGTAAAAGAATTTTTTATTGACCCTAAGTGTTTCAAGTTTTTAGCTAAACAGGAAACCTTCATTGTAAATGAAGAAAAAAATGTCATGCACTCAGTACAGTATATGTTTGTATGTATGAGTACATATCAGTGTTTTTTTTATTAAAGTTTTTTTTTAATATTTTTAATTCATAACCTTTCATTTATTTATATTTTATTTTCATTTATAAAAAAAATGAATTTTAAATAAATATATATTTAAGCTACCTCTTGTTGATTAAGAGAACTTTATCTCTATATTATTACGCACTGATAAATAGAAAACAATATTATATTTTAACTCAATATTTTTTTTTAATTTTTAAATAAATAAACCATCTTACCAATAAATAAAACTCAAGTTATTATCTAATATCATTAAAAAAACAAGGAAATAAATCTCAAAATAACCGCAAAACCACCATACTTCACCTAAATATTAAATTAAAATTATTTACATAATAAAATCGATACTTACGAATAAAATAAAAAAAGAATTCCGATACAATAGTCCAAAAAATAAATCACTTCACTACAAAAAATCACTATCGATTATAAAATCGAAATAAAAATTATTCGCGTATGACGTTAGAAGCGCGCGCGTGGTCGGTGTATCGAGTAACACTACTTCGAGCACCTGCCTCGCCCACCACTAGCTGACGTGAAGGTGAATAACGAAATTCTTAATTTCTTTAATTATCTTTTATTCTATCTATGTATTGCTTTTAATAGTATATGTTAAAAAATCAAATATGTGTATATATCTTTTTATCCGACTTTTGTCGATCTTTTGTCAGAGGAGGGTTATGTTTTTCGCGCGTATCATGTATGTTTGTAATATTCTTTATTACCTCATATCTTCCAAACCCCTGGACCGAATTATATAATTAAGGTGACGTTAGATAGATATCGATACTCCAAGTGTTTTATATATCTGACATCACTCTTAATTCAATATGGCGCAAATATATAGCACATAACTAGCTTTTATAGCTTACTTTATTTGTATTTGCCTCCTAAATTTGAAGAATTGGTTCAGTCAAGTTTTGTGTTCTTTGAAACTATATGTGTTATTATATCTAGTAGAATGTATTGTGAAATGAAATATATGTAGTGTATAATTATGGGGAAATATAAAATGTAGGTCAATTTGAGAAAAAGATGATAATCGTTCTTGTATCAATGTATGAAATTGTGATATGTTTGCGATATAATTTACTTTGCCAAGCGAGAAGCAATTTATTATTAAGTTTACCATTTCATGATACAAATATTATGTTTATTACATAAAAAACGATAATAATTTTTCATATAAAGGAGATTTTAGTTTTCCTTTTGCAAATTCGCGCCTTTTCTCGCTTTTTCTTTTCTGTCAAAGAGAACCTATTGTCAAGGCACTATTTTCCAATTTATTCCCGAAATCTTTTAAATATAATAATCAATCACCTGAATGTGATTCGTATCCAAAATAGTTAGACGCTGTATCAATTTTAAAATTTACTAAAATGACGATTGATTAATGATTTTTTTTATTTTTTTTTTACTTCACGCTGTATTCCGCATATAGACCGAACCTAGTGTTAAGATACTCCATTCTCTTTCAACAATTCCGTTCCCCACTTTCCGCCGAATTGAGGCATTGGGTGTTGAGTGACGGAAGTCGACGCCGCGCTTTACCTTGTTACCAAGCCCAAGAAAAGAAAATACTAAATTTTACATTTTCTGGAGTGGGGATCGAACCCACAACCTGTCGCATTTACAGTCGCATGCTTGTGCCTCTGCGCCACAACAGGCGTTTTTTTTAATCGACATATTATATGTCAAAAATATATAAAAGTGATGAAACGTTTAATTTTCTTTATAATAAAAGGGCTATAAAGAAAATATTTTATTACAAAAATATTATTATTTATATTTTAGGTACAAAACCTAAGATATCGTTCCTATTTTCGAGTTAGTGTGTAGTTTTGGTATAAATATATAATCAATTTATATTAAATAAAAAAAATAGTTTTTGAGCAACACATATAAGTTTATTTTAAGATATATCATATGCTCATTAAAAAAATCCAATCGACCTCGTTTACCAAAAGCTGCACCCACGAACTAACACATTCGTGCATCTCTACGCTAGAGAAATCTTAAAATAAATATATTTTAACTAAATGAATATTAGAGAAGCTTAGACAAATATATGTACATTGTAAGGACTTATCTTTAATTTCATTGGCTACTGAATATTATTTTAATCATATTAATAATGGTTTATTAACAAAAACACAGATTTCAATGAAAATTATATTTACATTTAATACTATATGTTTGAGGTGATATATACAAAATTACGGATTATAAATAAATTCGGCTACTCATTAGACAATGCCTCAGTTCAGCGGAAAGTGGGGAACGGAAATGTTAAAAGAGAATGGAGTGTTTGAACACTAGGTTATCTGGTTCCCTCTGCCTCGCCGAGGTTACTACGGATGATTGGGGCAGTTCCCGCGGGCCTCGGCTACTGGCGGCAGAGGTGGAGTACCATGAGGTTTTATATAGTCCAGCTACAATTAATAGCTTAAAAACCAAAAAGTAGTAATTTTCGTTTGGGGATTAGCACAAGTAACGGCTACTTGTTTGTAAATTAGCTCAAATTATTAATAAAACCTTTTTTTTTAAGTTCACGCTGTATCCCCCATATAGCAGGGTAGGCAGATTGAACCTAAAAACCTAGTGTTAAGACACTCCGTTCTCTTACAACAATTCCGTTCCCCACTAAAAAAAAAATTGAGGCATTGCGTATTGAGTGGCGTAACTCAACGCCGCGCTTTGCCTTGTTAATAGAAGTACTTTGCTAAAAACTTATATGTAATTGCTTATCTTGTTTTTTGTTATCAAAGTGACCAATTATTAAGCTTGTCTACAATATCGAAAATAAACATGTTTTCAATGTACTTTTAACTATAATGAACTCATAATATATATTTTTTTAAATATTTCTGAATATTTGATTTTAAATTTTTTAAAATTTTGATTTTAAATATTTGTAATTTTTTTTTAAATATTTGTTTTTAACACCTTTGTAAGTAAAGCCATACATAACATTCCATAATATATCACAAATTACTAAGCAAATAAGTTACTAGAGTGACGTCACCACTTTCTTAGCATAACAGCATGATTCGCAAAACTCATGCATATATACTCTTAGCAATTGTACATTTCTAGAGAATAATTGAAGTTCCAGCGAGTGAAACTGTGATGTTGTTAACAGTTGTAATTAAGTAGTAAGTGAAACTATTATTTATATAGGATTAATATTTTAAATTCTTAGAGAAAAAATATTTTAAAATAGCTTAAAGTATAGAACGCCTGTCGTAGCGCGGAGGCACAAGCGTGCGACTGTAAATGCGACAGGTTGTGGGTTCGATTCCCACTCCAGGAAATGGATTTTTTCATTTCCTGAGTTTGGCAACAAGGCAAAGCACGGCGTTGAGTTCCGCCACTCTACGCTACCCAGCGACGGAGGGGAATTATATTCTGACCCCGTCCCCTCACAGGAAAACATAGTGCAAAAAATCACTAGAGCATAAGATTCTAACTGTAACAAAATAGTGTCAACGACCACAACACATACAGCCATAGAACTATTCAAAACACTTCATATGGTTATGCAAGAAGTGTGGATTCGATTCTCGCTGCGATACATTCATTGAGCACTATTAAAATATAAGTTACATAAACTAAAAATTAATGGTTATCAATATTTTATAAGAAAAATACCTTCTATTGATAAAAATACGTATTTTGTTCAACAAAATGATATATGTATTATGAATGTATGATTATTTATTATTAAGCGTCCACTCGCAGTTACTCAGAACTAACGGTACGCCCTTATTGAGTTGACCGTATTGTTATATCTATTGGGTATCAAATAAAAATGCTTTGCATCGCTTTGTATAGGCAGTTATGTTGAAGTTATAGAATAGAATATTATTAAATGTTTGTATGAAACTCACACGGTCTTTCTAAATATAGATAATCTTGTACTAAATACGTTTTTAACCCTTTACACTCCAAGGCTGTTTTTGTTTTTATTCCACCAGCTCCACGCTAAAATTACGTTCTTTAACTTTTAGTGTTTTTTGTGTATTTTGTAAAGGAAACGAATTTTTCTTATTTAATAAACTTTATTTTATGAATAATTACATGATGCTATATTATAATTCTTAATTTTTATCTTTATAATGCCTTTTGGTATGATATTTTTCAGTGTCGAGTGACACTCGACATTGGAGTGGAAAGGGTTAAGATTGAAGTATTGTTGCCAAAATAAAAAAAAAATAGTAAACAATTTTTTAGCTGAGCAAGGAAATAAATATCTATACGTATATAACGTGAATAAATATATAACGTGAAGTAAAAATTTGAACCCCTTTTTACACGAAACTTATCACATATATAGTTTCTTCTTTTAAAAATAATACATTAAAATATATAAAATTAATAAAATAAATGTTACACATACTATCGTGGCTTGATATTCATGTTTATATAAAGTGACATATACATACGCTGCTAGAACGCGTTGTTAACGCGTCAACTGGAACACTAGTATTATTAAAAATTTATATTAAAGTGGGGAACGGAGTGTCTTGACACTAGGTTCTCAGGTTTCTTCTGCCTACCCTGCTATATGTGGGATACAGTGTGAAGCTAAAAAAAACGTTCTTTCTAAATATAGTCTCATAATAAATATTTAATTCTTAAGATCGAAGTATTTATACCAAAATAAAATATGGTGAACAATATTTTAGCTGAGCGAAGAAATAAAAATATTATATAATATTTTCATTTCCTCGCTCGGGTCACAAGGACTTAATTTAGCGGAAAGTAAGGAACTGACATGTTAAAAGAGAACAGAGTGTCTTAACATTAGGTTCTCTGGTTCCCTCTGCCTACTGTGACTACTTAGAAGTAAGACTAAGTAATGAAAATGAAATTCTTTTATCTTATTTAACGTTATAACTACACTTTAACCATACATGTGTTGCTTTTTGTATGTTTTTGTTTTACAATTAGTATGACTTAGTATAATAATCAATTTAATAGATATATCCGAGGTATATTATTTTTTTATTTTCGTCTATCGGTTATCGGTTTTCGATTTACACGTCTATTGGTACACTTTGAATTTCCGATCTAGGTTATAAGTGAAACCACACTAAAATTTAACGAGGAGATGCGTAAACGTAACACTTGGCAATTACATATTATGTGTTAGAATCTCACTTCTACTAAATGGTGTAGTAATTTAAAAATGTTGATTATTGCTTCTTAAGTAACGTAAAGTAATATTGAATGCCTTAAAGAAAAATATTATATGTATTTCTTAGAAAAAAAATATTTTATTGAAGAGTTTCCCTGTGAGGGGACGGGCTTAGAATACAATTCCCCTCCGCCGCTGGGAATAATTGAGTTTGCATGTACATCACGACTATCCATAATAAGCTTTAAATTCTCTATTATTTTTTCTTTATTAAAAATTATCTAATCTCGTATCATTTTTATATATTATGAATTTAACTTTTTAATTAGCATGATTAAATATAACTAACTAAGCTCTTTTTACAATAATATTTTTAAAAGTACTTTTCTATGAAAATCTCACGACTCTTCTTACTTACTCTAACGAGTATCAATGTCCTGTTGTCGCTAAATATATAATTTTCTCCTAATCTTTATATAAATACGTGAAACAAAAACTTTGTACACCTTTTTAAGAAAATTACGCGGACGGAGGTGCATGATATTTGGCACACTTATAGTTTATATAGAGGAGGAGTGAAGAATATTTTTTTAAAATAATGCATAAAAATTGTATTAAGTTATAGTTTATATAATATGACATGTACATACATTGCTAAAGACAACGCGTTGTTAACCCGTCACCGGACCCATTAATATCTATTGTTACACATTTATCGCATCGAAACCTCAGTTAAGTGTTTGAACCCAAAGCCGCGGTTGTTTTACCATAGTGGGGAAAACTACTACTTACTCTTTTTCCTTCGTGAGATCGAAATCACATCTATCGCCCTTCAGATAGGGTCAAACTGGACCACAACGGTCTCTTATCTTGTTATTTTAATTAATAAGTCTATATATATTTAAGCGTTAGTAGTTAAATTGGGTCGGTAGGCCACTAGCCTACTATTTGAGCGCCGTCCACCACTTTCACTGTCAAGTCATTACATCTCGATGATACGCGTGCTTGAACATGCGATCTTCTCGTTTAGATGACTGATAGAATGGAGCGTGCAGATATAATGTAGACACGATATATTATAATATACGTGTAATTGTGGTGAAATTTATTTTTTAAAATATGTATAGTAATTTAGTAATTATTATTAAATATTACTAGAGACACCGCTGCCGCGTAAACAACGCGTTGCCACAGCAATGTCATTTTATTCAGAAGTGCATGTCAAATGCATGGTGTGTAATATTATTAATTTTATTAAGTCAATGTGTTCCTAATATATTATTGTAAAAAATAATATACATATACGCCTATATACGCCTGTCGTAGCGCAGAGGCACAAGCGTACGACTGTAAACGCGACAGGTTGTGGGTTCGATTCCAACTCCAGGAAATGTTAAACTTTTTATTAGCTGGGTTTGTTCCGCCACTCAGCACGCAATACCTCAATTCGGCGGAAAGTGGGGAACGAAATTGTTGAAAGAGAATGGAGTGTCTTAACACTAGGTTCTCTGGTTCCCTCTGTCTACCCTGCTACATGCGGGTTACAGCGTGAAGTTAAAAAAAAACTATTATCATATTCCTCTGTCCGCATAGTTTTCATAAAAAGGGATTCAAAGTTTTTCCTTCACGTATCAATATTATGTAGATTATTGAACTAATTAAATAATAGTGCTCTTTTTTTTAGTCTAAAAAAATCCTAGCTTATATAATATCAGCTGCTGTCTATTCTAGTCTAGTTTGACAATAGGCAATATTAGAATTTGTCCTTTCTTATTTATTTACACTAATACTAAAACTAGTGTCCCCGTAAACGCGTTAATAACGCATTGCGTAGTGACGTATACGAGTATGTCACTTTATATAAACTAGATGTCTAGCCATGGTAGTGTGTGTAACATTTATTTTATTAATTTAATATAGTTTTTATGCATTATTTAAAAAGTATATTAGCATTCTGCACTCCTTCTCTATATAAACTATAAGTGTGCCAAATTTCATGCCCCTCCGTCCGCGTAATTTTCGTAAAAGGGTATCCAAAGTTTTTGCTTCACGTATTTATATATAGATTTCACTACAAATACATAGCTAAATGTTTGTCATCCTTGATTATTTCGGGCTAAGTAAAGCCAAGCGAGTTGTTGTCAATAACACAAAAGACTAAAGTACATCTTATGAAAAGGTTTTTTAAAGCCATTCATAAATTAATTATTACAAAATAATAAGCAACGCTTACTCTTAAAATTCATATAATTAAAATAACATGGTTACATCATACAATTCATAGACAAGTGGACTATCAAAATATAAATGCATCAACTTTCACGTTGTAAAACATTAGAAAAAGAAACGTTGATCTCGTTTTAAAACAAAGTATATTAATTAAAGTAATATTTACACACGAATATACTTGCATATCATTTGTTTTAATTATTATATCACAGAAAAAGATTATGTTAATTTGTGCTTAATTTCAATCTAACACACATATTTACGTTATATAAAACATTCTTTTCCTTTTGTTAAGTTAGAGGGGTAATCTACGGCTTCAAGCGAGAAATACGTTGCGAGCGTTGAGTCGTCGTGATAATACACTCAGTTTGTCCAGTTCTCTAACCATCCAGTTTTACGTGTTAGATCGGAATGGAAACATATAGAAACATTAATATTTTCAAATATCAGTATTTGATAATGATTTTTATTATGCGCCTTATTTTATTTATTATGCTTGTCGTGGCGCAGAGGCACAAGCGTGCAACTGTAAACACGTCAGGTTGTGGGTTCGATTCCCACTCCAGGAAATGCTAGTATTAACAAGGCAAAGCCTGCCTCAATTTGGCGGAAAGTGGGGAACGGAATTGTTGTAAGAGAACGGAGTGTCTTAACACTAGGTTCTCAGGTTCCCTCCGCCTACCCTGCTATATGTGGGATACAGCATGAAGTTAAATATATATATTATGGATAAAATATGTTAGAACTATCGTAAATAACTAGACATATCCCAACTGTGCAATGATAGCGTAATAAAAAGTATATCATTTATATGAATTTTAAATTTTTAATACTGTACTTTCTATTATGAACAACTATTATTATTTTTTTTTTATTTCTAACTTTCCTCATAGGCCAAAGGTTGCTCGTAGAGAAATTTGAATTGAAATTAATTATCTTTTTCAAGATACAAGTAGTTTTCTAAAAGTACAACTTCAAACAACTATACTTATTAACATATACTAATACGAGAACAAATAGAACATTAAAAAAGTATACCTGTAACATTTATACATGTTATACAAAAATATGGTATATCATAAATACAAAGAAATGAAACTGTAAAATAAAAAAGTAAAAAAAAAATTAAGTTAAACGGTTTTATATTGCAGATTGTATGCATTTGATTAAACTAAAATAAAATCGTGGAGCACGTCCACTTTAAATGAATTTTGGATGACCTTGGGATTAACTGTATCATATTAATTGAATAATGAAATGATAACTTTAAGATAATCTTTGATAGTTTTAAGAGTAGTGAAGGTTTTACAAGGCAAAACCCGTCAAATAGCTCATGCAAATGAGTTCATGTTTTGGATTCAGTTTGTGATTGATATACTTTCGTTCGTCACCCCCATGAATGTCATTCATGGACGACACTTGCTACTTACCACTAGATGGGTGATGTCACATGCCATGTCTTTTGATTGTAGATATTGTTTATTTATAAAACCGTTTAAAAACAAAGGGACAACACTGTAGTAGCTACATTACTAGGCCTTGTTGTATATTTATAAATCGCGTCTTATATACATACATAAGGCCATCGTAGTGCAATGGGACATTGTCTGACTGTAAACACGTTTGTTGTGAGTTCGATTCCCATTCATTCACTATGCTAAGACAAAGCGAGTTGTTGAGGGCCGCCACTCTACATCTTTTTTTTAACTTCACGCTGTATCCCGCATATAGCGGGGTAGGCAGAGAGAACCAGAGAACCTAGTGTTAAGACACTCCATTCTCTTTCGACATTTCCTTTCCCCATTTTCCGCCAAATTAAGGCATTGCGTGTTGAGTGGCGGAACTCAACACCGCGCTTTGCCTTGTTACCAAACCCAAGAAATGAAAATACTAAATTTTACATTTCCTGGAGTCGGAACCGAACCCACAACCTGTCGCGTTTACAGTCGCACGCTTGTGCCTCTGCACAACAGGAAACATGAAATATCTCAATTTCTTGTGGAATGCGGAGAATGGAGTTTCTTAACATTAGGTTTTCTTTAACTGCCTTGGTATGTGAGAAGACATGAAGCTGAAAAAAAGTGAAAAAATATAAAGCACAAAATTTTCTTGAACATTGCCATTGGATTTTTATTCTTTAATCATTTAAAATTTGCTACACATAAAAAACCTGTAGACGCTTATCCAAAATAATCACGAATTCGATAATATAATTATTTCTAAAGAATTCTCAAAGTCTACGAGAGATCCAATTTCTCAGGAATCACCTCAATTTGCATATAATATTAGGTCGATTTGTTTTCCAAATAAACAATTTTAAACTCATTATGTCGGAGATAGAAGTAGGCAGTTAATTGCGTTAATCAGGGACATACATAGGGCGAATTTAATTAATGCCTACGGTCAGCCGTGTTTCGTTTTGCAGTGTCTGGTCCACTTTATTTTTTACTAAAATGTTAGTTTATTTAAGGTTAATCTATGTTATGTTTCGCAAGCGCGAGACTACGCACGAAGCTTAGGTAAACGTTTTTGTATGGTTTTATAGATTTAGCGTCTACATTTTTTACATTGTATTTTAAAATCAATACATATTTGGTTAGCATCGTGATGGAGTTTGAATTTGGGTTCACTCGATAAAAATTATATTTGATAAATAAAAATTCTATTAACGCCTGTCGTGGCGCAGAGGCACAAGCGTGTGACTGTAAACGCGACAGGTTGTGGGTTCGATTCCCACTCCAGGGAATGTAAATATTAGTATTTTCATTTCTTGGGTTTGGTAACAAGGCGCAAAAAAGCGCAGCGTTGAGTTCCGCCACTCAACCCGCAATGCCTCAATACGGCGGAAAGTGGGGAACGGAATTGCTAAAAGAGAATGGAATGCCTTAGCACTAGATTCTTAGGTTCCCTCTGCCTACCCTGCTATATGAGGGATACAACGTGAAGTTAAAAAAAAAATCTATTACACGATATTCATTTATTACTGTTTTGATTATTAGAGTCCCAACCATTCTGCAATAGCATTATTTTTGTGTTATAGGACAAATGGGCAAAACTCCACACCACGTTGTGTTATATTAAAGCGGAAAAATGAAAATAATTTAAGTATAATCATTCCTTCGAGTGGAATCGAACCCAAAACCACGTCACGTTTACAGTCAGTTTTTCCCCTTTCCCACCCATCCTTTCCCCAAAATGTGGTGGTTCCAATAGCGGACTACTACATTGTCCTCGCCTTCCATTTGTATCCTCTAGGTCGGAAACGCATCAACAACTTCTCTGGTGTTGTAGATGTCCATGGGCGAAGGTAACCACTTACCATCAGGTGGTCCTTCTGCTCGTTTGCCAGCCGTTATCCATAAAAAAAGACGCTGTCCAATGCACCATGATAGCCTCACGTTTCAACATGTAATATTAATATACGATTATATTTTTTTGTTTTCTTAATTGATAATTTAAATAGAATAGACTACCGTACTACTTAAAGGATCCACATATCTATTAACTACCAAAGTATATACTTATCTTATTGATATTAATTTAGTTGTTATTTAAACTTCGTTCAATATTACTACTCTAAAACTATAATTGTATGCTTTGATTGTCAAACAAAAAGATGACTTAACAATACACGAGAACGAGGAAATCGAGGCCAATTAGGATTTTCGTAACTGCCTTGACCTTCGCTTTGGCACGACCTGCAAAATGTTTCTTAACAGGATTTTGATTGATGTAAAGAAGATACAGTTTTTTTACATATGTATGTATATGTCTAGTTTGTTTAATCAATAGGTAGTATGGTCGAGGGTCATGAGTTCAATCCCAGTGATATTTTATTTTAGAGTCATTTTTTAAAGGATTCTATGTATCTCTTTGAAAGCTGTCCTATTTAGAAAGTCACGATATATACTATAATACATGTGAAAGTGATTCTCTATATATGCATTTTATAATATGTACTTAATTTACCCTGTGAGGGGACGGTGTTAGAATACAATTCCTCTCCGCCGCTGGGTAGCGTCCTGTAAGAGGCACGTATCCTAGTAGTTTGGTGGTAGGAGGTTCATCCTCCGTCTGGCTCGCGACCTCGACTCTATCATGTCAAAGACGAACGCCAAATATCTTATGATGTGTTTCGGTTCGATGGCATGTAAGCCAGGTTTTTTCCCTTTCCTACCCATCCTTTCCCCAAAATGTGGTGGTTCCGACAGCGGACTACTACATTATCCTCCCCTTCCATCTGTATCCTCTAGGTTGGCAACGCATCTACAACATCTTTGGTGGTTTAGATGGTCATGGGCGAAGGTAACCACTTACCATCAGGTGGTGCTTCTGCTCGTTTGCCATCCGTTATCCATAAAAAATAATAATAATGAAACGTTTAGTCAATGAGAACCTAGCGCTAGTACTCCGTTCTCAGCTCTCCGTCAGCATTCAACTTTGGCTTTCACTGGCGTTTGGATTTGGGCTTATTTGGCGGAAATAATTGATCTCCCGAATGGCAAACAATGCCACAACCGTTATATTTACAGTCACAAGCTGTCAACGCTACAACTGTCTATATTGAATACAACATAATTGACGAAATTGTAAAAATGTTTGAAAAATTTTACAGCACAAAATGACTAACGTCATCTTATCTCATAGTTAATATACGTGTCACTTGAAGAATATTTGTTTCCAAAAAAGGCGATTCTGCCACACACATAGCGTTTGGAACTCTTTTAAATATAGGGGAAGTAGAAAAACGGACTGTTTAATAACAAATACAATAACATATTATGTATAATATGAGTGTAGCGAGATGTTTTTACTGCGCAACCATTATGATACGGCGAAGAATAAACGAACAAAACGAAACCGTACTCCAACGTATCAACATGTCCCAAATAATGATGCGTATAGACAAAAAGCGCTAAAGAGACTACCTAGGCAATGTTCTGAGGCATAACAAATACAGTTTGCTAAAACTTGTTATGATGTGTAAAGTGGAAGACAAAAGGCGTATAGGACGAAGGAAAAGATCATGGTTGAGTAACATCAAGGATTGGACCGGTAACGAAACCGTGAAGCAACTATTTCATCTAGCAGTGGACAGAGTAGAGTTCAGGAAGCTAGCGGCCAACCTTCAGGATAGAAGAACTCCGACGAGACCCGATGAATAAATGTAATCAAAAAAGTCGACTAGTCTAAAGTATAAGGCAAAGTGTGGAGGTCTTTGTGATTTCTCACCGAATGAAACTCCACTTCCCAATATCTTCAATGGACTGTATTTCTTCAAATTGTTTCAATTTCTTCAGAGGTCTTCACTGTGTCACGTATCCCGAACGAATGTGTCGCTACCGGCAAATGTGCCTCTTTTTATTCCTCCCTACGTACACGCGATAGCCTATGCCTGAGCGAGAGCCTGAACTCGCTCGCGTTCGTAAACAAGCATTGTACGCAGGGAGGTGACAATACACTTTCTTAATTTTTATTACTCTATACAATTCTAAGTACAATAGTCTATACAATTCTAAGAACATTAGTCTATACAATTCTAAGAACAATAGTCTATATAATTCTAAGTACAATAGTCTATACAATTCTAAGAACATTAGTCTATACAATTCTAAGAACAATAGTCTATATAATTCTAAGAACATTAGTCTATACAATTCTAAGAACAATAGTCTATACAATTCTAAGAACAATAAACTTAACTATTATTATTTTCCTTTCCGTCGTCCGCTACACAAAGGTTAAAAGCAAAACCATATTAATCCGTAAGTAATATTTAATTGGCTTTCCTACACGATATCAAACAAGTATAGCAACTTAAGCCGTCCTTCAAGATCTTATACACAAACCTACACAGAGATTCACAATAGAATATATTTAGCGAGTGTGTCAAGGTTGGCGCTATTGACTAGCATTTCATTCCTTGCCAACTGATTGTTAAGTCATTATTTTAGAGGTATGACAAATGTTTTTTTAATTTAATTTTAGCTTAAAACGTATCATGTTATTCAGAGAAGTTCTATCAAGATATTCCGTTCTCCACTTAACGCCTGGCTTTGCCATATCAAAACAGGCAAACGAAAATAAACGCGACAGGTTGTGGGTTCGATTTCCACTCCAAGAAATGTAAAATTTAATATTTTCATTTCTTGGATTTGGTAACAAGGCACAGCGCGGCGTTGATTTCCGCCACTCAACACGCAATGCCTCTTTTTTCGGTAGAAAGTGGGGAACGGAATTATTGAAAGAGAATGGAGTGTCTTAACACTAGGTTCTCTGGTTCCCTCTGCCTACCCTGCTATATGCGGGTTACAGCGTGAAGTTAAAAAAAAAAGAAATGATTGAATTTTGAAATTGAATGAATATTTTTTATCCCAATATTTTTATTTTTTCAAATGGTTTGAGTTAACAGTCAGATACTGTCCTACTTTGCCACGATGCAAAGACAAAATGGATTTTAAATAAATATATTTTAAAATGTCCTGTTGTGTATGTCTTCACGCGTCTTCTCTATTTTGCTGGGTAGGCAGAGGGTGACAAGAACTTTCACGACGGAAGGTATATTATACTTTTTTACTACACTACGACGGCGCTGTTTCATTATTGCGTTCATATTATATCATGTTCCAATTACTATGCAAGCTGCTTCGTCTAAATTATTTAAGAAAGTATATCATGTCTTAAGGGATTAATGCTGTGTGAATTATAATTAATCTATTATTAGCATTCATTTGTTACGTATATGCCTGCATGCCTGTATTATGTATGTGTCACGACAAACCCTTAAAGTTACAATACTTAATTGCAATGTACAACAACAATATAGATTACCAAATATTTTACTTGAAAACACAATATCAATATTGTATTATTATGCGGGCGGAGATGTATGAAACTTGGCATATTTAAAGTTTTGCGGAAAACGCAAAAAGCCAATATAGTTTGACAAATATTTTTGTTGTTTTTAAAGTTTACTATTATAGTTTATTATTAACGCCTGTCGTGGCGCAGAGGCATAAGCGTGCGACTGTAAACGCGACAGGTTGCGGGTTCGATTCCCAATCCAGGAAATGATTTTTTTTTCATTTCCTGGGTTAGTAACAAGGCAAAAGCACGGCGTTGAGTTCCGCCACTCAGCTATGCCTCAACTCGGCGGAAATTAGGGAACGGAGTGTCTTAACACTAGGTTTGCTCTGCCTACCCTGCTATATGCGGGATACAGCGTGAAGCCATGTATGTATGTTTACTATTATATACATAATGCTAAAGCCTATTTAACTCATCTAGTTGATATAAAGGGGTCAACATCTGTCTTCACTTTTCTTTTGCACACACATCCTTACTAATATTATAAATGCGAAAGTAACTATGTCTGTCTGTCTGTGTGTCTGTCTGTTACGCTTTCACGGCTAAACCACTGAACCGATTTTGATAAAATTCGGTATGAAGATAGAACTGAACTTGGGAAAGGACATAAGTACTTTTTATTGCGAAAAAAATAATAGAAGGGGTTGAAATAGAGGATGAAAGTTTGTATGGAAGTTCCTTATTGTCAAACATAAAATCATGTAAGATTATTTAATTTTTTACAACTTTCACACCTAAACCACTTAACCATTTTTGACAAATAGTCTAGACCTTGATTGGCAAAGACTATAGTCTACTCCTTACCACGTCGCGCGATAACCGAATTCCACGCGGGCGAAGCCGCGGACGAAAAGCTAGTTATACATAAAAAAACAAACTATTTTAAGATAAGAGATAACATTATCACCAATCTAATCAGTGACCATCATTAACATGTAATTATCTAATTAGCCTTTGATAGTTTGCTAAAAGATCAATACTACTCCCCTCCGAGTGTACGAGTATATACGACGCCCACGAAGAAAGCAGCATTCATTAATTGAACATTTACTAGTCGGTTTGTTCTGAATAAATTCACTTTCATTAGACAAATAAGTAGTTGTGTGTACTTTGTTTTTGCTTTCAACTTAAATTGTTAAGCGATGTTAATCTTGGTTTATATCTGTTGGTGCGCCTGGGAATCTGATGCTAGAAGAGATTTGGTATTGTAGATTTAACTTTCTTACGAGGGGAATAAATAATATGGAAATATTTATAAAGATTATTGACTTACAATAACTAGATAGAAAGTTAATATAAAAAAATCTAAAAAAACCGACATAGTCTGAGGCAATGTTACAATTTTTCCTACGTTATAAAAACAATCACACAATAAAATTAACTTCTACATATCAAAGATGGATATAGTGAATAATATTATTTAAAAGTATTTTTCATGCCTTTATGGTGCAGTTGTGAAGTCAATAGTGTACAAGTTATAGTGGCAGGTTCGATTCCCACTGGGGACTGGGGAATGTTTTTACTTTAATATATTTTTTTAGCTTCACGCTGTATCCCGTATATAGCAGGGTAGGCAGAGGGAACCTGAGAACCTAGTCTTAAGACACTCTGTTCCCCACTTTCCGCCGTATTGAGGCATTGCGTGCTAAGTGGTGGAACTCAACGCCGCGCTTTGCCTTGTTACCAAATACAGGATATTAAAATACTAAACATTTGCATTTCCTGAAGTGGGAATTGAACCCACGACCTGTCGCGTTTACAATCGCGCGCTTATGCTTCTGCGCCACGACAGGCGTATAATGATTTTATAATTTTCATTTTTCTGGACTTACACGAAGGGTAATATTTATTGGATTTCGCTACCTAGCAATATCTCTAATGTTGACGGAAGAGAGAAACAGAAATCAGCACAAGGGCATCTATCTGTCTAAAAAAAATATTAACATACTAGCTTTCCGCCCGCGGCTTCGCCCGCGTGGAATTCGGCTATATCGCGCGACGTATAAGGAGTAGCCTATAGACTTTCCCAATGTCTAGATTATTTGTCAAAAAAAATATCGAAAAAATAAAAATATTTTTTTATAATAATTTCTTCGCGATAAAAAATATCCTATGACCTTTCCCAAGTTCAGTTCTATCTTCATACTGAATTTCATCAAAATCGGTTCAGTGGCTTAGGCGTGAAAGCGTAATAGACAGACAGACAGAGTTACTTTCGCATTTATAATAAAAGTAAGGATGTATTTAATTTAATCCCACTTTATATTAATTAAATTTTCATTAAATGTAATAGAGACATAATATTTAGTATTAAAAAAACTATGATGACATAGATGAGTCATCCTATTTTTAACTTTACTATAAATTAATTAGATACTAATAAATATATGATAGCATCGACCGAACACGTGGTGACGTAAACCTTGATAGCCTTATATGATTTCATCAATATATACAAAAAGTTATGTACCTATGTGTATTCGTAACAATACCACGAGATAGATATGTTTCCAATTGTTCCTTTACTAAAAAAATCTGACTGAGACCGATTTTGTGATCTTAATTAGCAAAATACAGAAAATGCAAAAAACAATATTATTTAAAAAGAAACGTATACATTATTTTAAAATATATAAGTACATACTGAGAGCTCAAAAATAGGCTACTAATTAAACAAAAAGCCTGTTTTTACTAAATATTCATGATATATTTTATTTGAGAAAATTACTATATACTTTTAATAGCACAACGCTTTTGAAATTATAATACACTAGCTGTACCCTGCTAGTTGCTTCGCCACCAAAAATAAATAATAAGTAAAGATATTATATACAAATATTGAAATCATTTTGAATTTAATTCATTTATATATATTTTCATTTCAATGATTTTGTTAATTTCGAAAAAAAATGTGGCGCCATCTGTCGAAAATTGGTCGTATCTACTCAGACACCTTCATGGGCTCATGCATAAAAATTTTTGCTAAAGATCATCACATAATGAAATGCACGGTTCGCGATTACATATAGGACATACAGACAAACATTCATTTTTATTATTTTTTTTTTATGGAACACAAATGAATCGGTGAGTGCACAAACAACGTAAGTCACAAAAAATGCAAAAATTCGTAACCGATTAAAACTAGCTTAGAAAGGCAAGTTATACATCTTTTTCTCCCTTCTGCAAAATTTGAAAATCCGGACTTACGTTGTTTCTGCACGGTGAGTGCAATTCAAATATATATTATACTTTTTTGTATGTTTAACCTGACATAACCTCTCTACATAGTTTATGTAGAAAATGAATATCGTTTATACAAATTCAATGACGAACTTTGACTATTTAGTGCACCAAAATGCGCTAAAAGTGAAAAACGGCTATTAATTTTTATTTTTTTTAATAAAACTAACTATTATAATAAGTAAACATTTACTAAAATTAGAATATCAACGTATAGAACTTTTTATTTTTTCTTTTTATTTAATTTATATTTAAGCTTGATACCGAGTAAAGTCATTTACAAATGTTAGTCTCAATCTTAATTCGATATCAATGGTCATTTTAGATCCAATGATGAAAATTTATGTAATAAATTATATAGAGGTGACAAGGTCGGATTATGATTTGTCATAAGTCACGTTTGATAATATTTTCAACTTGCCGATGTTAATTTTAAATTAAATCCGGGTATATAAATTAAATATATTATATTATTTATTATGTTCTGATATATAGTTCATATAACGAAGTTAAATAAAAAAATATATATTTTCTATAGTCTTATGAAATAAGTAGTTAACAAATAAAGGATATATCCAGTAGTTATATTTTTGTATGTAGTGTAGTATGAAAAAATTAAAATCTTGTTACTAAGGCTAAATTAATATCTAGAATTAAACATTTGTTATCAGTTTAAAAAAAAATTTTAGAAAAACAACCTAAGTATGTGAACTTTAAAAATATTAATCTAAGCGCCTGTCGTGGCGCAGAGGCACAAGCGTGCGACTATAAGCGCGATAGGTTGTGGGTTCGATTCCCACTCCAGGAAATGGAATTTTTCATTTTCTGGGTTTGGTAACAAGGTAAAGTGCGGCGTTGAATTCCGCCAATCAACACGCAATACCTCAATTGGGCGGAAAGTGGGGAACGGAGTATCTTAACACTAGGTTCCCTCTGCCTACCCTGCTTTATGCGGGGTACAACGTGAAGCTATGTATGTATGTACTTTTAAAATATTAAAAATTTGTTATGGGTCCCACTATTATTGTATACTAACAAAACTCCCAAGTCTTCCTGAGTGGAGTTCCGAAAAAAAAATTCCACAATATTTTTCTCAATAAATTAAATAGGCAAGAAAAAATGAGAGATTTATTCATGTACATGTTGTTGTCATGTCTTTTTCCTTTGTTATCTTTGTGAGTTTTTACTTTATTACGTATATTTTAATTTAAGCAAATATGACGTGTAGGCAAAGCGCGGCGTTGAGTTTCGCCAGTCATCACGTATTATAATAAACAACCGTTTTACGTAGTTGTATTTATTTTTTAAAATTAGGAAAAAAATGGAAAGCGAATATTGGAAATAAACACGTTTTATAACATACAAATTTATTCAATATTTTTTAAGAAAATAAATTCACTTTACAATAAAATATATAATACTATACGAGAAAACATCTAAATCAATTAAAATTAAAAAAAACAGATTAAAATATATACATATAACGATTTAAATAATTTCTTTCACAACAACAAATTCAACAAGATAAGAATCTTCATAATAAATTTAACAAATAATTCTATCTTCTTAATTCAATAATAAAATGTATAGCCAAAAACAGTTTAGATGAATACAAAGAATTATGTAACAATTATCAAATAAAAGTTAATTTCATGGTATAATGCCAACATAAACAATTACTTGTTGTGACCGACTCTACCAACCTAGGCTGTAGTAGTTAGTAGTAGTTAGTAGTAGTAGGTACTGCTAGTATACAATAATTTAATGACGCAACTGTTGCGTTGTCAGGCATACAGCTAAGAAACCTTCTTATATACATGACGACGCAACTGTTGAGTTCGGAACTGGGTAGAGAAAAACGCAACAGTTACATTCTCAGGACTCAGCATAGATTCTCTAGAACGCAAATGTTGCGTCAGCCGGTTGTAATGGGTTAATATATGCATTTTTACGTATTTCTTCGTCACGCAATTTCCCTAATATTTATTTAATAATAGCAAAAATAATAGCAATAAAATTCAATCGATAAGTTACTTAATGAGAAGCAGTGGGACAGCGTCTGACTATAAACACGACGGCTGTAGGTTCGATTCCTATTTGAGGGAATGATTTATCTCGAAATATTTTTTTTTAACTTCTCGCTCTATCTCACATGTAGCAGGGTAGGCAGAGAGAACCTGAGAACCTAGTGTTAAGACACTTCATTCTATATTTCCGTTCCCTACTTCGTTCCGCCGAATTGAGGTATTGCGTGCAAAAAAATTAAATTTGTAACAATAAAGCTACTCCAGCTAAGGTCCATTTAGAAGGTTTATCTTTAGTTTTCAAGTTAAAAGTCCATACGTATGTGGGACCTCGCGTTCTCGTCTTGTAAACAGGACACTCGTACATGTTGCGCATGTCTTGCTTGTCCTGGGTTATTGCCTGTTAGGAATAACAAAATTTTAAAACTTTGTCGCAGAAATTTTAAAAACTATTTAGATATAAGCGCCTGTCGTGGCGTAGTGGCACAAGGGTGCGACTGTAAACGCGACAGGTTGTGGGTTCGATTTCCACTCCAGGAAATGGAATTTTTCATTTCCTGGATTTGGTAACAAGACAAAGCGCGGCGTTGAGTTCTGCCACTCAGCACGCAATGCCTCAATTCGGCGGAAAGTGTGCAACGGAGTGTCTTAACACTAGGTTCCCTCTGCCTACCCTGCTATGTGAGGGATACAACGTGAAGCTAAGCAAGTACTTATAAAATAACTCACCCTAACATTAATAACAGGCATGGGCGGGAACAAATCTTTGAGTCGCGAGTCCATTATAATCCCCGCGTGTACGTCCCAACGCGCGCCCTCCATGAGCAGACCGTGCACGTACGCACCGTCACGTGGAGCTGACCGAGAATCTGCTATACTATAAAAATACAACCAGGATGTATAATTCTTACAATAATATTTTTTTAATAAATAGCACAAGATATTAAGTTTTTGAGGCAATGGTAGCGCAATGGAATACCCTGACTGGTTGTGGCCTTGAGTCTCAATTGAGGGAATAATGATATTTAAAATATTAAACACGTGTCGTGGCGCAGAGGCACAAGCGTGCGACTGTAAAAGCGACAGGTTGTGGGTTCGATTCCCACTCCAGGAAATGTAAAAGTTTAATATTTTCATTTCCTGGGTTCGGTAACAAGGCAAAACGCGGCGTTGAGTTCCGCAACTCAGCACGCAATGCCTCGATTCGGCGGAAAGTGGGACCGAGTATCTTAACACTAGGTTCTCAGGTTCCCTCTGCCTATCTTGCTATATGCGGGATACAGCGTGAAGCTAAACTTACCCCATTCTATAAGAAAAAGTCGAGACAATCAATTCTCCACTTATCCTACAAATTCAAGACATTGTGTGTTGAGCAAAACAAAGAACAGAGTGTCTTAACACTAAATCTCCCCTACTCACTAGCTATTCAGAAAGTAAGCAAAAATCTAACATATTACACACAAGACCCTCACATATGTACATATTTAATAACAAAGCAACAATATTTTTCTTTTCTTTTCACTGTGTTGATCTGCGATAAGTCCTAAACTATAAGCAGATTTGTTGTGGGTATATTGGTAAAAGCAAGAATCTCACGTGAAGTCCTCTTTCATTTTCTTAGTAACGTCGCACTGCAGGCACATCTTGTCCAGCGGCAGCTCGTAGCGGCGCGCCGTGCTCTGCATGATAGCGGTCAGGAGGCTTTGCGGGTTGAAGAAACCACCCAACCACACTGATGTTGGTAGCTAATTGTAAATTAATAATAACCATAGTAAAAAGTAACTGGATTGAGGAAATTATACTAATTTTTACTTCTCAATGTGCTCGTAAATTTATTTCAATTAAGCTTTGCGGGTAGAAAATACCACACAAAACGTTATTTGTAGCGATAAATGAAAAAGTTACAAAATTGTAGAAATGATATGTTTGGTTTGTGAATATACTCGCTGATTTTATTAATTTATTTTATACTTTATAAGCCATATTAAAGCCACTTTATAAGAAATATAAAAAATTGACAATCATCATGGTACGTGTGGTAGATGTGTTGTTTTAAGGATATATGTACGAGTATATTTTTATCTTAAGTTATAATGTCACGAAAAGATATTTTATTATTTTTTTTTTTGTAACAATTACTTATTATAAATTATTTATTTATTATAAAGACTGATCATAATACATTTTCTAAATATATACATATTTACGATGTGAAATAAAACCAATAAAAATATATAAATCTAAATATTTAAAGTGCCCTAAATATTTTCATTCTAGTTACATTTTAATCCTATTATACAAAATTCTTTAAAAATATATTTATGTAATTATTTTAAGAAACTATACATAAATATTTACCACAAAATCCGTAGCCCAAGTTTCCAATTCACGTAGTCGTAACAGCAAGTCTACAAACCACGCAGATAATCCAAGCAGAGATGGATACGCTCGATTTGCCCATATGGCGGGTACCTAATAAAATGAATAGATTTATTTTATATGAAGAGAAAAGAGATGCGTCACTAGATTCTTTGCTGTGTACAACAGAGAGAGAGCAGAGCAAGGTAATGAAAATAATTTGAATAAATTCATTCAGTCCTCAATCATTGTTTATTGGTTTTCTACTGCCTCACGAGGTCCATGAAAATAGGTTAACTTTTAAACTTTAATACATTTAATTGAAAATGACTTTATTAATTTTACTAACATAGATATATTAACTTAATCCACTATTTAAGACTTCTAACAAGATGACAGAAATATGTGGATATAATCCTCACCTGATCCAAGAACAACGCATTCTCTAGTTCCTCCATATCAGATGTGATAGTCAATTCTCCCTGCAATAACCAAATTTTTGTTTTACTTTAAATAGGAATAATGATTATCTTTGAATTGCATTTGTTTTATCATAACTAATAACATGATTATCTTTGAATAAATCGCACGTTTAATAAGCTAGTTGAGACAAAAGTAACTGAGGTAAATTAAAACCTTGGATTTCACCATATAAATATTTGCCCCGATTGGGAATTGATCCCGCGATGTTTCTTTTAGTAATCAGAGATTTACTCTATTCTGGTACAGACAATAATTGTGAGTTCGATTTCTGCTCTAATAAAAAAAAAACATCAGTACAAAAAAACGTTTAGTTTTATCCCCTTACACCCAATGTATTTAAAATAGGTAATGAAGTATCTTAACATTATGTTATATAAAAATTAAAAAAAATCACTTTAAGTCCCAAGTCCAGTTCTCGCAAAGACCGCTTCATCTCCCCAGTTAAATAGTTCATGCGCTCGCACTCTTGGAACGCAACTATTACGTACGGCGTCCTTTCCTCTACTTTCCCCATTATTTCCACCATGTTAAATTCCTCTGGCAATTTCTCCATAACTTCGTCTAGCATTTGCTTTACCTGTGTCAAAATAACTTTTATTCACATTTATTAGTATTAGATAGTTTCCAATTTATGGCTGTAAATTGAAATATCACAAGGGCTTTTGACCAGAATCGTTGAACCAAGAAAAATATGAAAGCCAGTTTTGAAGGAAGATGTCAATTAATTGACATTTTAGTAAAGTCGTGCTGACGTATGAGTATCTAAAATTTAAATCATTTGTTCACAAACAATCCTGCTGAAAGATTCTTAAATAGTAAAAGAAAATTTACGTAATTTGAAAATAATAAAATAATAACAAAACATAAAGAAGTAATAAGGGGACGGAATTAGAATAATATTCCCCTCCGCCGCTGGGTAGCGTCCCGTAAGAGGTGGGTATCCCAGTAGGCAGGTGGTAGGAGGTTCGTCCTCCGTCTGACTCGCGACCACTATCATGTCAAAGACGAACCGCCAAATATCTAAAATGACGTGTTCCGGTTCGATGACGTGTAAGCCAGGTTTTTCATTATTCCCACCCATCCTTTCCCCAAAATGTGGTGGTTCCGATAGCGAACTACTACATTGTCCTTCCCTTCCATCTGAATCGTCTAGGTTGGCAACGCGTTCACAACACTTCGGTGTTGTAGATGTTCATGGGCGAAGGTAACCACTTACCATCAGGTGGTCCTTCTGCTCGTTTGCCTTCCGTTATTCATAAAAAAAAGTAAACTAAAAATTAATAACATCAAAAATATATTCAATCATACCTTATCTTCTCTAGTAACAGTAGACGCACCAGACGCTTGAGCATCTCGGGGTTGCATTTCAAATATAGTTCTAAACAGATTCTCTGAAGTGGTAGTTAGAAAGCCTATTTCAGCGTTTGGATGAAGTCCATACAAATATGGCGATTCTTGAGGCATAGCGTCTTCTATGTACTGGTGGTAGCCGAGGTAGTCAGTGTTGGGTGGTGCTGGGAAACCTGGGGCTAATTGAAGTTCTCCATCCACCTAGGAAATATATTTTGGTTTTAATTTATTATTTTATTAGAAACGTTTTTTTGTATTTAGCATTTATAGATATTATCATATGTTTTTTAATTAGCTTATTTTGGAACCAGATGTGAATAAGTTGATAAGTTGAAAGTGCATACTTTACAGGATATTTAAGTTATATGTATACTTTTTTTACTTGAAAGTGTTTGATTTAATTAAAAAATTTTGATTTAGTAACTTATTTGTGCTATAAATAAAATATTTAAAAAGACGTATATATAAATCAACCTATCAATCTATTCAGGGCTGATTTCGATTTAAGTATTAATACCCATAATTAAAGTATATTGGATTCTTGAAGATAAATTTTATTTACTTTGGGGTACAATCCGCATTTAGCTTAAGAAGTAATAAGGACCTAATACTATAAGAAAGGTCTCAATTTTCAATGTTTGTAAAACCTATAGAAATCACCTCTACGACTATTTATGTCCTTTTTAAGTTTACGTCAAAAAGCTACTTTTTACCAGATCAGGTTGCATCAATTCTTCAAGATAAGCATTACAAAGCCGTCGATCCCAATCATCGGTTATATGTCCTCCATACATGATTTCACCGAAGAGATATCTTAAGTCTTCCCAGGGCACTTTAGAATTAGCCTCTAAGTAGTTGTATAGGACGAACACGCTTATTGTTAGATCACCTAGAATTTTACAAAAAATAAATTATCAATTGAAACTATACTAAAAAGTTTTGAAAAAGAAATATCTAATTATTTTTTACGACTATGTAAAAATTTAATATTAATTACACGAAAAATATTGACCGAAACAATGAACAAAATGAACACCTTTATTATTTGTATTGCAAAAGAATCACTAACTATATTTAATTATTAATCGATAGACTTTTCGTTATACTATACGTAAAACAAATCTAAATTGATATAAAATATATTACTGTAATTTCATCTAGATCCGGTCGGTATTTTTGCATAAACGATTAACATACATTTTTTTTTTTTTTTTTTATTGATTTGACGGCAAACGAGCAGAAGGACCACCTGATGGTAAGTGGTTACCTTCGCCCATAGACATCTACAACACCAGAGATGTTGTAGATGCGTTGCCAACCTAGAGGATACTGATGGAAGGGGGGACAATGTAGTAGTCCACTATAGGAACCGCCACATTTTGGGGAAAGAATGGGTGGGAAAGGGGAAAATCTGGCTTACATGCCATCGAACCGGAACACATCATTAGATATTTGGCGGTTCGTCTTTGACATGATAGTGGTCGCGAGCCAGTCGGAGGACGAACCTCCTACCACCTATCTTACAATTATGCATTATGATATATTATATACATCCATCTATCTTACAATTATGGCTTTATAATAATGAATATTATTAATTTAAATATCATTTAATAAAAAAATATTAAAAAAATAACTAAATTAATTTATTTTATAAAAAACTTACCAACGTTAAATGGATATATTTTATTCCAACCTTGAGGCCCGAACTTCCTACGTTCAGCAACAACTGCATGGAAATAGCAAAGTGCGAACAATATAGCTTTGAACTCAGCCTCCTTTCCGCACATTTCTAAAGTTTCTTGATTAAAATTATCAAGAGCTTTATGCAAGTTTGCCTGAGAACAAAGAGCAAAATTTTACAATTTGACAACCGCACTCGAAAATCATTAATTTTCAATCGATTCTAAATATATTTATATTTGCATATTCTTATCTTGTTTTTTTTTTAACTTCACGCTGTATCACGCATTACAGGGTACACATAGCAGGGTAGGCAGTGGGAACCTGAGAACCTAATGTTAAGACACTCTATACTTTCCGCCAAATTGAGACATTTCGTGCTGAGTGATGCAACTCAACGCCACACTTTGCTTTATTATCTTGTATATTCATTGGTACTAATTAGCTTTTAATTAAAAATCAACTGTTGAACTCAACTGAACCTAGTGTTAATACACTCCATTCTCTTTCAACAATTCCGTTCCCTGCTTTCCGCCGAATTGAGGCATTACGTGCTGAGTGGCGGAACTCAACGCCGCACTTTGCCTTGTTACCAAACCCAGGAAATTAAAATACTAAATTTTACATTTCCTGGAGTGGGAATCGAACCCACAACATGTCGCGTTTACAGTCGCACGCTTGTGCCTCTGCGTCACGACAGGCTTACTGTTTTTCATTACCAAAAAGAATACAATACCTGCATCCCAGTAGGTGGTTCATTAGTTATTTTAATACTAGACTCCAATATGCCCTGCGGTATGATATGCGCAGTGGGCGTCGCCGCGGGCTCCGCCGACATGAAAAGTCTGAATTCCTCATGACACCCACCCGCGAAACTTTCCATTTTCTTTTCTAAACTTGGCAGCCATTTCTTGACTAGATGAATGTTCTGTATGAAATATTTATATATTGTTAAAATGATAATTCAATAACTTTTACTTTAACTTAACTAAGTTTTTGATCATATTTTTATATTCTTCATATATGTATATCGAAACAAATCGAAACATTGCATGTGGAGTGGCGGATCTCAACATCGCGCTTTGAATTACTAGAGCGGGAAAATGAAAATAATATAAATATAATCCTCCGAATAGTGATAAAATCCAGAACAAATCGCGCTTACAGTTCCATTTTTTAAAAATAATATCTAAATCTCTTTCATATTACTATTTCATGTTAGTATTGATAAATTATTTTATATTTCATTTATATAAAGGACATAAACACGGAATATAAATACACGCTTCGTCAATCAGATTTAATCAAATAAAAATCACCACGCATTATACATGTACACTTTATATACTACAAACTATAAAACACACCAAACAAACAAAAAAAAAATATTAGCACAAATTTTTTATCATACCCAATATCAAATTACTATACACTTTCCTACTTCCAAATAAATACCTGCAAAACAACCCAATGTCCTTTCTTAAGCGCTTCATCCATGGCTTGCTCAGCGACCACCTCCTGGCCCTGGCCTAAGGACACGTTATGGAAGTTCCCGCAGTCCGCTGTGTACCCCATGGCCTTCCCCAGAGCCTCCACGTCCTTCAAAGGGTTCACCCCGGGTGATAAGATAAAGAATATTGGCGTAGTCGGACTGGTTTCTTCAAATGACTTACTGAACTCAACTGTTCTATTTTCAACGTATTTGGAACCCATTTTTTCTTCTATATATGTGCTAAAATTTTAAATTCCATCTGAAGAATAGTATTACGCGTACTAAACTATTCTTTAGTATTTACTTTTTTGTTATGTAATTTTGTAATATAAAATATATTCTTAACAGTTTAAATAAATAATAAAGTTTCAATGAAATGCAAAACCAAAAATTTAGAAAACGATAAAATACATCAAGATTTAGATAATAAAATTGATAATAAAGAATCATTAAAAAATTGCACAAGTGATGATCTTGTCCATCCAAACTTAATTTATTTCCCATAGTAAATGCTGCAGCCTCTTTAAAAGAGTTACTGCATTGGCGTCAGGTGGCAACCGGCCGCAAAATTAGGAGCCAACACATTTTCTCCTTACATGAAAGCACAAGACTATGAAACCGGGTAAAAATACTAGGGCATACCCCGTACGTAGGGCGGATGATCAAACGCAATTGCCTGAACCTACAAGCCAGAAGAAGCCAGAAGCAACCCAGAAGAGTCTTGGCGCAGAAAAGTAAGGAAACCCGACCTCAAATAATGGGATAAGGGCTAGAAGAAGAAGAATTCTTAACAGTTTAAAAATTAATTAAGTTTTATTTAGATCTGGCACTTTTATTTGAATTATTATTTATTATTTTTATTTATGCTAGCCAAGACTAAGATTTGGTTGAATACTTATAAATTGTAAGTACTTACGCTACAGCATACGTCATTCTATCAGGACGTAGCGCACGTAACATACATAGCCGCTGTAAAGCTGTTTTATTTTTCCATTCCTATAATTAGAGTATTAACATATTTATTATTTTTTAAAGTGATATTCACATACATACACACATAAGAAGAATATTTTTGGAAAACTTGGAAACCATCCAACGCATTTATGTATTAAGAATCTTTTTCTATAAAATAAAATTTTCAGTGCATCATTACTCTATAATATTTATATAAATATTAATTGAAGGTTTAAAGTTAAAGAATATAAAACATCTTAAAACTTTTAAAATTAAATAATAAATATATATTGACTTGTAAGTCATACCTGTGGAAACTTTTCACGTTCCGGGCATTCCATTTCAACAATTTTCTTCCACCTTTTAGGTGATGTTTCTATATCTCTGTCTAAGTTTCTAAACTCATCTTTGCTGGCTAAAGAGCAAATGCCTCCCCAGCTTTGATTTGATAGAAAATCGACTGGACTTGTTACATGAGGCTTGATCGGGAATCGAAGGAAGAAGTCTAATTCTGCTGGTGATACTTCCTCACTCATAAGAAGAATCTGATAATTTTAAAAATTATATTTTAGAAACGTATAAAAATTTTAACACAGCAGGATTCGAACCTGTGTGTCGGTCATCCACCCAAAACGCTGAAGCCAATCAAGTCATACATTCTTAAGTAGTTCTTATACACTTGTAAAAAAATATTTTTGTAGTTTTACAAATATCTGCTTCCTAAATATTATTTTCTAAGAATAATTAACTGGCAGGAGAGAATGTTATTTATTAAATGCTTTAATATTTTTTTTAAATGTTATTTACACGCTTAGGATGAAAAAAAAACATATTTTAGAAACGAATAAAAAATAAATTTAACCCTTTCCGTCCGGCCTGAAATGTTGTGACTGACTCTACCAGCCTAGGCTGTTAAGTATACAAAAATTTAATGACGCAACTGTTGCATTGTCAGGCATACAGCTAAGAAACCTTCTTATATACCTGATGACGCAACTGTTGCGTTCGGAACTGGGTAGAGAAAAACGCAACAGTTACGTTCTCAGCCCTCAGCATAGGTTCTCTAGAACGCAACGGTTGTGTCAGCCGGTTGGAATGGGTTAAAAAAATGGTAAAAGAATAAAAATGAATGAATATTTTATAAATATTAAATATATACAATCTTACCTGAAAAGTCATCTGAGATGCAAAAATTAGTTTATCACATTCGAATAGACCTCGAGAAGTGTATTGAAACACTGAATATGTGATACAGTCTATTAAATTCTTAATTCTTTGTGAAACTTCCTCGCAAGGTTCTGCTTTCGATATTGCTTTTTGGAACACTACACTGAAGGCCTAAACAGAATATTATATACCTTTAGTGGGTTTATCTTTTATTTTGACTTAAAAATAATAATATTAATAATGAATCAAAAACAACATTTTTCTTTTTGTTTTTTTTTTCACTTCACGCTGTATCCCGCATATAGCAGGGTAGGCAGAAGGAAACCTGAGAGCCTAGTGTTAAGACACTCCGTTCTCTTTCAACAACAATTCCGTTCCCCACTTTCCACCAAATTGAGGCATTACGTGTTGAGTGGCGGAACTCAACGCCGCGATTTGCCTTGTTACCAAAACAAGGAAATGAAAATACTGACATTTCCTGGAGTGGGAATCGAACCTTGTGGGTTCGATCGCATTGTGTCGTCGCCTGTCGCATTTATAGGCGCACGCTTGTGCCTCAGCGCCACGACAAGCGTTAAAAACAACAGTTAATTTTAATTAATAACTTATAATATTAATGAATAGAAAATTTTCATTTTGAAATATATTATTATACTTTATACAATTATACCATATTCTTTTGTCTAATTAGACAAAAACCGGTGCAAAATATCTCTTAAAAATTACAAAATATTAAAATATTGCCATTTTCCATTTCGTAATTTTAACAATTTAAATATAAAGTTTATAACATACCTTCAATGAAAATTGATAAATCGGATTGATTGTGTTAAGATCGTTGAGTATAAAATATAATAGAGAAGCTCTCGCCGCCGCCGGACGATAGAACTCACGAGCTTGGTCGATTTGGTGCGACGTTACTTTTGCTTCTGCCACCTAAAATATGTATATATTTTTTATAGATAAATATTTATTATTATAAAAAAGTGCTTGTTATTGTATCTGTGAGACAAAGTGGTATGAAATTCTCTGGGCGGAAATGTTTGTTGTCGTTCGTTTATGCGAATAGGTTCATATTAAAAAAAAAGTTTTTCTATTCTTAGTATTTCTATCGAACACGCAATATCTTATAAATGTTTTTAATATAGAGAAAAAAAATGTTTAGCCCCAAACGGAAAGATTAAGAATTTTTACATACTTATATTCCATAGCTTCACGCTGTATTCCGCATATAGCAGGGTAGGCAGAGGGAACCCAGTGTTAAGACACTCCGTTCCCCACTGAGGCATTGCGTGCTGAGTGGCAGAACTCAACACCGCGCTTTGCCTTGTTACCAAACCCAGGAAATGAAAAATTCCATTTCCTGGAGTGGGAATCGAACCCACTACCTATCGCATTTACAGTGTTCAACTTGTGCCACTGCTGCCACGACAGACGTCTGAATTTTTATTACAATATAAATTACCAATTCAAACTTAGAAATGAAGCATAAAAATATAATAGAACCATACCTTTTTCTCAATATCAGCAGCAGTTTTCTTAGTAATTTCCAAATTTTCAATCAGAGCTGTATCACCTAAAATATTACCACCCGCTGACGACAATCGTGACAGAAGATCATCTTCAAGTTTCTTTAGTTGTATTTTAAATTCATTTTGCTGTTTCGTTAATTCTGCTTTTAATTCTTCCAAATCAGGTCTTTCTGCTTTCACTACTTCTGCCAGAAGCTGATCTTCTAAGCCATCTCGAGTGACCGTAAAGTTAACTAACGTCGTTTGAGCTTGCATTTCCGGCTTGTAATGTGGATTTGCTAACTTAGTGTGAAGTATTAATTTGAAATTAGGACTATATTCCACTTCTTTGTCACCGATTTTGATAGCTCTGGTTTATAGAAAAATATTATATAATTGTACGATTTGTAATCAAATACATATATGTTCGTCTTTTCCTATATAAATTTCAATTACTTACATAAACTTACTATTTTTCGCAAAATAAAAAAAAAGATCTTAAAATGAAATAAACTAAATTATTACAATTAATTGAACATTAATTACTTTGAAAGTGTATCGATGACATTATTTTCATTAAAACCAATGTAATAATTGTTCTAAGTATGTTTGATTAAGTTGTTTTTTTAAATTAATTTGTCATAGACAAAATATTCACTTACCTGCCTTTCTTGATTAAATTTCGACCAAGTAACGGATCTAGCACAGGATCTACAGTCTCCCCTATATTTTCTAACAATACTGTATCTCCTTTTATTATAGCTTTTTCTATTGTATCTAAATAACCTTTTTGTCCTAAACGTATCACTCTTAGAATATCTCCATACTTTTGTTTTATCCATTTAACACCTTGTAGCTAAAATATATATACAATTGTATATTTTGTGTGATATATCTCAAAACTAGTTATCGCCTGTTATCTCTTTCGTAAACTTTATGATCGTTGCCATACTATTTGCATTGCTAACAAATATTACTGACATTTTTTTTTAACTTCACGCTGTATCCCACATATAGCAGGGTAGGCAGAGGGAACCTTAGAACCTAGTATTAAGACACTCCGTTCTCTTACAACAATTCCGTTCCCCAATTACTGACAATAATGAGTAGAAATCCCATTCGATTGTAATCTCTTCTTTCTTTCAAAATTCTTTTGTCAGTTTTAGTGAAATCTCTTGTAAGAGATTTCACTAAAACTGACAAAAGAACTTAATAACAAACAAAATAAGTTAATTATAAACTGTTTTTTTTTAGTTTAGTTTCCTTGCTGAGTGTGAGGCGGCACTACATTTCGTAATATTCATAAGTGGACGTAAAGAATCAATATTTTATGTTTTACACCTGAAATAAAGCTAGATGGAGACTTGGGTAAACAAAAATAGTACTTCCAGGGCTAAACATAATTGCTTGCATAACATAATTCCCCCTGCCCCATTTCACTAACGGATTTTAAGGAAAACAGCTTCACGCCATCCGTACATGGTAGACATTCCTTATGTACGGACAAAACGGTTTGAGTCTACATTCTTTATTCACACAGTGAAACTATGGAACTCATTGCCGACTACTGTTTTTTCCTAAGTTATACAATTTGAGGGTCTTCAAATCAAGAATCAATAGGTTCTTTCTAGGCAAACGTGCATCATCGTAGAACGCATTAATGCTTACCGTCAGACTTTGATGCGGTCAAACGTTAGCCTATCAATCATAAAAAAAAATAAAATAAAAAAAACTAAATGCGAAAGGAGTGGCGAGCGACAATTAGTCATAAGTAAGTAACGAATTATAATAAAGTAACCTGTGGATCAATCATAAGAGGCCATCTATCAGAATTGGACAGAATTGTTGCATTTTCAGTGCTCATACGATCTGAGGGCAAACCTTCGTTATGCCACATTGCTATAGTTGTGTCATCTGTTAACATTGTTAGTGGGTCCAGGCCTTCAGTTATGGGGATCGGTGGCTGTAAAAAATAAAAAAGATTTAATTTTATTATTATTCATAGACAATAACAATACGCTTAAATATATAGAAAATAATTTAAAATTATATATCTGTTTTATAACTTAAGATTACAATAATTTTAATATATTATATATCACATTTTTACGATAGCTTCACAAAGTACTATAAATTATTATTTTACTTTTTTGGCCTTTTTTATTATCTGGGTTAAAATATACGCCTGTCGTGGCGCAGAGGCACAAGCGTGCGACTGTAAACGCGACAGGTTGTGGGTTCGATTCACACTCCAGGAAATGTTAGTATTTTCATTTCCTGGGTTTGGTAAAAAGGCAAAGCACGGGGTCGAGTTCCGCCACTCAGAATGCAATTCCTCCATTCGGCGGAAAGTGGGGAACGAAATTGTTGCAAGAGAACGGAGTGTCTTAACACTAGGTTATCAGGTTTCCTCTGGCTACCCCGCTATATGCGGGATACAGCGTGAAGATAAAAAAATATATATTTAATTATTTTTTTTAAATAGTGCATAACCATGATTAGTATTTTTTTGTTTCCAATAATAAAAGTAATATTTGTATATATATTATATAAACATGAATAAGAAAACGTTACAGTAAATTTTATCAAATTTAAAGCCATAAAATACCTCTAGAGTTTTGAGGAACACCAGCCAAGTTTTGTGTAGCAAATCCAATCTATATAATTTAGTGAAACACCCAACATATGATATGAAAGCGCAAACGAGGAGCACATCGCCTGGTAACGTCGTACTTTGTTGCATAAAACTGGAAACGAACACTTTATTTAACATATATATAATAAATCCGTGCCAGGCGTGAATAGGTTGATAAGTCAACTTGTGTATACATTTTTACAAACACCGGTAAGTATTAGGATTCTGTAATTCTATGGTGAATGAGTATATCAACAAGTTCCAGTACAAAACATTATAAATTAAAAAGAAATATAAATAATATAAAAACTGAATTTGCAGACAAAACTTAAAATTAAACATGTCCGTCCTAAAAAGTTCGAATTTTCGATTAAACAACTTATTCATGCCTATTACAGAATTAATAAGGTACTCGGATTAGTAGTTGTTGGTCTGAATGATGGTTGTTGGCTCAAATTCTATCTATATATAAATACGTGAAACAACAACTTTGGATCCCTTTTTACGAAAATTACGCAGACGGAGGAACATGAAACTTGGTACATTTATAGTTGATATAGAGAAGGAGAGCAGAATGCTATAATATATTTTTTAAATAATGCAAAAAGAGTAAAAATAAATTAATAAAACAAATGTTACACACAATACCATGGTTTGACATCCATGTTTATACAAAGTGACATATACATTACAAAAGACAATGTGTCTCTTTCGTTACCGAATTACTGATACTAAGATATAGCCAAAACTTTTGGGCGTAGACAGCTGATATTAAGTATGATTGCTTAGAGAGTGTAGGGGAACACTAAGAAATTTCTCGGAAATGGGAAAAACCACTTATAGCTGTGTATAACTTTTGTCACCGATTCGAAATGTGTAGTTTAAAGAAAAAATAACACAAGCTTATAGTACTTACTGCTTTAGATGCAATAGCTTCAAATAATATTAAATTAACATTTGAAATATATAAAAAAAATATACGACATAAAAACTAAACATATTTATATACTAACATAGAAACAGCCTCCGCCCATCTAACGTTTTCACTGGCGAGTCCATTAACTAAACGGTTCGCTAATTGAATTGTTCTGTTAGTCGCGTCTGCTTCTTGTTGGCATTTCAATTTTTCTGCTGTTGCCTTTTCAAAGTCAGCTGTTAGAGTTGCTAATTGTTCTTCTAAAGACTAAAACATATATATATATATATATATTAAAATGTAATAACGCCTGACGTGGCGCAGAGGCACAAGCGTGTGACTGTAAACGCGAAAGGTTGTGGGTTCGATTCCAACTCCAAGAAATGGAATTTTTCATTTCCTGGGTTTGGTAACAAGGCAAAGCGCGGCGTTGAGTTCCGCCACTCAGCACACAATGCCTCCTTTCGGCGGAAAGTGAGGAACGGAGTGTCTTAACACTAGGTTCCCTCTGCCTACCCTGCTATATGCGGGATACAGCGTGAAGCTATGTAAATTGTAATAAAATGACGTGCTTTTTTTATTTAAATATGTAAATATCTTTTTTATTTATCTCGATGTTTTTTGGGATTTGCCGAATTGCAATGTTTTAGTGTTGAGACACTCCACTCTCTGCTTTCCATCTTTTACATGTAGCTAATAGATATATAATCAAAGGTGGTATACAAAACCGAAACAAAGTTATTAGAATATTTATATAAATAGGTAAATGTTCTTAGCAACACTGTTACAAGTAACATTCCACATTATATCCGGTTCTCGACAGCAATAGGGAAGAGTTAAGAGGCTTCTTGCAATAAGATACAAAGTGACTATCGATTCAATAATATAAGTATCATTGTGATTCGAAACTGAGTCAAGAACTATTTTTTTTTTAACTTCACGCTGTATCCCGCATATAGCAGGGTAGGCAGAGGGAACCAGAGAACTTAGTATTAAGACACTCCATTCTCTTTCAACAATTCCGTTCCCCACTTACCGCCGAATTGAGGCATTCCGTGTTGAGTGGCGAAACTCAACGCAGCGCTTTGTGAGATAGAGGAAATCCAGGCTTACATGCCATCGTACCGGAACACATCATTAGATATTTGGCGGTTCGTCTTTGACTTGATAGTAGTCGCGAGCCAGTCGGAGGACGAACCTCCTACCACTTGCCTACTGGGATACCCGCCTCTTACGGGACGTTACCCAGCGGCGGAGGGGAAAATTCTACGAATACCGAAAAACCGACACTTTGGGTAATATAATCAAATAAACTTACAGCAACTTTCGATTTAATGGCCTTTAGTTTTTCAGTAGCGGCCGCTAATTCCGCATTGGCTGCAGCTAAAGCTTTCCTCTTAGGTTCTACATCACAGAACACTTCGTAGAACTTTATTATATTTATCACCCAAGCGCACAGACCTGCTGCTGCTGCCGATTTTGATCTGACAAATTCTTTAACAAAAATGGATTAAAATACCATTACCTCGATGTTAACAAAAGGTACATAATTTTTGATCTTTACGTTTTATGTTCTTTCAGGTGAAAGCGGAGAAATCCTAATGTTAAAAACTTCATTTCAGACTTCAAGATTATTTTAGGAACAATACATAATAATTGGTGGAACCCAATGTCGCGTTTGGTATTACTTAACCGTGAACATACATACATAAATAGCTTCACGTTGTATCCCGCATATAGCAGGGTAGGCAGAGGGAACGTAGTGTTAAGACACTCCGTCCCCACTTTCCATCGAATTGAAGCATTGCGTGCTGAGTGGCGGAACTCAACGCCGCGCTTTACCTAGTTACCAAACCCAGGAAATCAAATATTTCATTTCCTGGAGTGGGAATCGAACCCACAACCTGTTGGAACCTGTCCATCCAGTACCCATCACGTGTACTGTTACACACTTTCTAACTGAGTCATAAGGGCGTCTCCATAAGTTATTTATGTATGTTTTAATAACAATTTTACAATAGAAAAACCTTTTAATAATAAAATTTCCTTACCTGGCTCGAATTCTGAATCCTTAAGATAAGGTTGTATAGCCTTGATAACATCGGGATGGATATTTTCTTTGTCGTAGTTAATTAATGATTCGAGAAAGACATCCACTTTTGCCATCATCATCTACAACAAGTTGTTAAATATAATAATTAATTATTTAAATTAAATAATAATGATTACTAGACAATGGACCTAATTCAGGCTTAAAATGTGCGTTGGCTTAGCAACATGTCTATTTGACCTAATGTATGTAGTATTTACTTAAATAATTTAATATATTTCTAATGAAAATATTAGCTTAATGAATTCCTTCTCCACATAAACTTTTCTTTCCATATACTCCTTCCTCCTCATAGTTTTCATAAAAAGGAGTCCATTTTTTTTTGACTATGCTTCTTATAAGTAAATCAAATATTTGTGTTTATTTAATTCTTTTTCCTACTTTATTACTCTTTTTTGGGTGTACGAGCAATTATTAATATGATAAATATACATACTTTAGCCGATTTCCAACTCCTATCCTTCGGTATTTTCCCTCCAGGTGCAAGTAGCACCATGACAGCCGCAGTCACATTCGTTACCGCGCCGGGAGGAGATCCAAAAGATTTTAATTCTGTTAAATTGGCTTTGTTTAACGTATTTAAAGCTTCTTGAGCCGCTACTAAAGCTGGCTCCGCCTTTATTAAATCTTCCTCACAATCTTTTTGCTTCTTTGACACTTCCTCTGCTATTACTGCTACTTTTTCTTCTTCCTCGTCGGCTAAGGTGAAAATTTTGAATAGATGTCAGTATGTATATAAAATACTTCTGATATTTTAATTATTTTATAATACGTTTCTTTACAATTATTATAACTGTAGCAATTTAGTGCTTTAAGTGAAAATTGAACAAACATCGATATTAAATATAAATGCAACATAATATAAATATCATAATATAAATGCAATCCGGAAAACAATTACATCAAGTGTTAAAAAAATATTGGGAGACACAAAAATAGATATTAACAACTAAGGTGCTTCGCCCCTGCTCTATTCACTTGCTAACCCCCGTTTGGAACGATCAAAAAATTAAATTAAAATGTCCAGTTGACGTGTTTTTTTTTTATATTATAGTCATTAATAGAAGTGATTATAAATGAATTCAGTCAACCGCCGCACTCATCGACTAACATAGTAATAAAAATCACCCGGCGCAGCGTAGCGGCGTATATTTACATAGGATTTGTTTATTTTCTTTTTTTTTTAACTTCACGCTGTATCCCGCATATAGCAGGGTAGGCAGAGGGAACCAGAGAACCTAGTGTTAAGTCACTCCATTCTTTTTCAACAATTCCGTTCCCCACTATCCGCCCAATTGAGGCATTGCGTGTTGAGTGGCGGAACTCAACGCCGCACTTTGCCTTGTTACCAAACCCAAGAAATGAAAATACTACATTTTACATTTCCTGGAGTGGGTATCGAACCCACAACCTGTCGCATTTACAGTCGTTACATACAATAGATAGATAATTTAAGCAAAATAAATTATCTAAAAAGGACTCACCTAAAGCTTTCTCGCTTTGTACTTTCGCTGTCTCAATGCCCACCATTTCAATCAGTTTGTCTGCCGCTTCATTCTTCTGTTGCAGTTCTATTTCTTGTATCGCTAACTTAGCTTTGAGCTCATCTACTTGAGACGCAGTACCCCGTAACTTTTCCAAACCGTTTTCTAATCTAAATTTGTTATGATCATTATTAAACTGATTTAATTTATAAGTTTTCTCTTCTTAATGAAGTTCAACAGATATCTATATAATTATTTTATAACATTAAAATAAAAAAAAATTATGAAAAAAAAATCTTCATAGAAATATTTATAAAATATTAAACAAACTTTATATTGAAATACAGTCACTGCTGTATGTAAATTATCATTACCCTAAGAAAAAGGATTAAAAATAACAAAATAAACAGCAAAATTAAAATATCACATCACCTTACTATCTTAGCGCGTAGCTCATCTGTTTTCTGGTTGACCAGTTTAGCGTATAAACTTATTTGTTCCAAATAACTTTTAGGTGTAGTGTAATTATAACGCCTTTCATTTGCTAAGTACGCCTTCGATATAGTGTTCACTGATGTATGGACGTAAGCCATGAATCGCGATACTGAATCTCGAAGAGTAATCTGATAAGACAAAATGAAGAAATGGAAAAAATGTATCATACATACATACATAGCTTCACGCTGTATCCCGCATATAGCAGGGTAGGAAATGAAAAATTCCATTTCCTGGAGTGGGAATTGAACCCACAACCTGTCGCGTTTACAGTCACACGCTTATGCCTCTGCGCCACGACAGGCAATTAACATAGCTTCATTTTTACCCTTTTGCTAATTATGAAGCATACTTTAATATTTCTTAGAGATGTAAGTATATAAATATCTGTATTTTTAAAATTAAGTCATATTAATTAAACTATATTATCTATAATCATATTCATTTACATGTAAATAACTTACCAAGATTAAATTACATGAAAGTTAAAATATTAAAAATCATACATACAGGCAATACATGAAGTTCTTCCAAAAACCTCATAGACACTGAGACCAAGGCTTCTTGAGGCCATTCATGAAACCAGTTGATAGACGTACAATTTATAAGAGCTGGAAACTTTCTAGATCTCACTCGTAATGTAGAACCGACGGGGGAGAAACATAACACAACCTTTAATTGTTTACGAACGCGATCTATGAAGAACTTCCAACAGATTTCCCTTGTATCGGGCAAACCTGCTCCTTTTACCTAAAAAATTATGAAAATAGTATGTATTTATTTTTAAATTTACTATATTTTGATAGAAATAATTTTAATAAAAATATAATTATTTATTTAAGTGATTATAAATAATCAACCTAAAACCTAAAAACCTTTTTTCTTTTTTTTTAACTACCTAACCTAACCTAAAAAGTTAAAACCTAGAGTTAAGTAGAGTTTTAAAGTGTAGTAATTAAAACCAAATACTCATTTTTCATATATATTTATTTTTAAAAGAACAAAAACTTGGAGATTTCATTTATGTTGCTATCTAAGCAATTGATATAATGACATGTACCTATTAAAACTCTTTCAACTAAAAAATGAAATACATTTATATTAATAAATAATAACGGCTGTCGTGGCGCAAAGGCACAAGCGTGCGGCTGTAAACGCGACAGGTTGTGGGTTCGATTCCAACTCAAGGAAATGTAAAATTTAGTATTTTCATTTTCTTGGGTTTGGTAACAAGGCAAAGCGCGGCGTTGAGTTCCGCCACTCAACACGCAATTACTCAATTCGATGGAAAGTGGGGAACGGAATTGTTGAAAGAGAATGGAGTGTCTTAACACTAGGTTCTCTGGTTCCCTCTGCCTACCCCGCTATATGCGGGATACAGCGTGAAGTTGAGAAAAAAAATATCGAAATAATTATGCTTTAACTCTACATTCAATAGGTACCTCATTCCTAACACCAGCTATAATATTTTCAATATCGTCATCTGGGAAAAGATCCCCAACTTCCCCAGAAGCTAGCAAATCATTGATTAACACTAGAAACTGTTCGTTTGCAACTTGTGCGTCTGTCATCAGGAACATAATGCCTACATTCTTTAGACCAGTTTTTATGTATAAGCCAGAGAGTTCATGCTGAAATACAAAAAGCAATGTAAAAAATATAATATTGTTGGCTTACGAGTATAAATGTGGTAAGCACTTTTATGTGATTTATTTTATTCGAATCAGAAAATATATCCAATAAAAGAAAAAAACAATTACAATTTTTATTGTCAAATGCGTAGGATGAGTAAAACTGCCAAATTCATGACTTTGAAGTTCAGAACCAAATTCATAGCTTTGAACTTATTGTAGAAAAGCTAATGCTTTCCAATTGCTTCGCAATGTATAATTTACTTAATATGCTATTAGAGATATATATTTAAAAAAAATACATACAAAAATACTATCAAGAAATATTGAAAAAATATGAAAGATCCAGGTAAAAATTATTAACAATCAAAATTTTATTAATAAATAATAACATTATTTTACCTTTAAATCAGATACCCCATATCCTTTCTTTAATTGTATCTGTGACACTTCCAAGCTAGATATGAAAGCAGCTAGTCTAGACAGAGATTGCTTACCGGAACCGCCCACTCCTACTAACAATGCACTACCTCTTGGACTTTCTAAGATGCGACTTATCCTAAAATATTATTTTTCCATTATTGTTTTTAGTACTTATGACTTTCATCTTTACTGCATTTTTAATTTATTTTATTTAATTAAGAGGCAAATATCCTTAGCATTCCATGTATTCACTGAGCGGTTCCATCGCGTCGTAGAGAAAGGAGCTTGCAATCTAGTGTAGGCTTAAAGGGTAAAAGTGGCCCCCTTTTAAATGTATTAACGCTCGCCTTCATATATACCTAATAAATCTGAAATACTACCGATTGCAATTTTAAAAATTTGAATAATCAGAAGATTTTTATAGAAATCAAAGAATTAAATTGAAATTAAAAGGGTATTTGTCAATTATAATAACCAACAAATTCACATAAAAAATTGTACATGTCGAGTATATCCGAGACCAAATTACACATATATACCTGCATATATGCATCATAGCATCTTCAAATAGTACAAGATTCATTGCAGCAATGAGATCATTGTAACTAGAAAGAGCCTCAGTCAACAGCTTATTAAGTTGTTCCCAATTGGCCACTGGCATATACTTAGGCTCACCGATACCGCCTGCGAAATGACAGTAAATATTTGGACGTTCAAATACAGCACCTTCATCTATATCCTAAAATAGAACATTTTTCCAGTTTACCACCAATATACAACGTCTAAATTAGGCAGAAAGTAGAGAAGGGAACATTTTAACACTAGGCTATCCCACCAAATGATGCATAAAAACAAGAAAAACTATTTTTTTATATATTTATCTGACAAACAAAAATACGTAAAGTTCATTATTTTTTATTAACATTGCATTTTGACGATGATAACCAATGCCTAAGTTTTCTTTGTTCGTATAAATTAAACATATTAACATTGATATCCGAATTTCAATAACGATATGGGTTATGCCATACAAAAAAATAACCTTAAAAAATTCAAATACACTACAAAAAATTACCTCAAAGTTTTTCTTGCACAGATCGACCTGCATTTTAAGGAAAGCATCGATATCTTTATCTTCCGTGAGCTTGTCACCATACACTCTGTGCGTCTCATGAAGCCAAAGTCGTATCAAATCAGATGGATACACTAGACATTCATTCGTACTGAATAGGAATCCCTAAAAAATAAAAATAATAACATATCTTAACACAATTTCGTACCACAATTGAGACATAGACTTATAAAATAGTTTTCTTGAAATAATTATTTATTCTTGAAATATTTATGTCGAAAATATAATAAATATTTATAATACATATAATTTATGTATCACACTACTAAAACGCCTGTTGCGGCACAGAGGCATAAGCGTGAGATTGTAAACGCGACAGGTTGTGGGTTCGATTCTCACTCCAGGAAATGTAAAGTTTAGTATTTTCATTTCTTGGGTTTGGTAACAAGGCAAAGCGCGGCGTTGAGTTCCGCCACTCAACACGCAATGCCTCAATACGGCGGAAAGTGGGGAACGGAATTGTTGAAAGAGAATGGAGTGTTTTAACACTAGGTTCTCTGGTTCCCTCTGCCTACTCTGCTATATGCGGGTTACAGCGTGAAGTTAAAAAAAAAAAAAGTTACTAAAATAAAGTGCGGTATTAAGTTTCGTTAATCATCACGCAATGTCTTCAATTCGGACAAAAGAAGAGAATAGAGTATCTTAACAATTATATAACATAAATAAATTAGATTATTATATATTTTTATTTACCTGGAAAACATTGGACAAATCTCTTAAATTGAAAATATAATGGAATTTAATTGCTGTTGGTAAAAATACTTGTGAAACTTTATTATGTAGAGCTATCGTAGCCGCTACAACATTTTCTGTAATAGATATAAAAAAATAAAACATTGAATTTAAAAAAAAAACATTGAATATCAATTGTAATATTTAACCTGTAAAAGGACTGTCATAATAATATTTAAAATAATGATCACTCCCTTACCTTACTCCCTTGAGACCCTTGACATTGCTCTATTAAAAACTTACTCGATTATATTAATTGGATTTAACAACTACTGTTTCTTAGAATCAATTTATAAAATGTTAAAATATAGTGGGCTATAGTTCAATAGGCACTCAAGAATATTTAGTTTAATACGTTTTTGGTTTTGTCCTCTGGACTAGATATAAAAGTGGCAATGTACTTTTTTACTGAAATGAGCAGAAAATGGGCATGAAAACATACAAACAAAGCAACTCACTTGAGATCTTAGCAATTTGTGCACCAATCCTCAGTTCCGGATTCACTAAATGCTGACTCAGTATCGAATGATAAATATTATTCAAGGCTTCCGTATTCGGAAAACTTATCGCAAACACGCAGAAGTGTCGTTGCAGCCTTGGATTTATAGTGAAACTGCCGGATGTAGGGTTCATGCACGACACATATTGAGTATTATGGATATCCTTGAGAGTTAGCTTGGTTCGATCATACCAATGATTATAGTCTAAATGTTGACGAATTATCGTATGAGGCTGAACAGTCCCATAAGGATCTACTTCCGGCATATTCATGTCATCTATGAAATATATAAGCGTTTTATTTCCAGGAGGTCCGTAGTTCCGACCAGCTTTCTTTTCTAGCGGTTTTTCTAGAATCTTCTGAAGCATTTCCGATGTTGTGTAGAAATTAAATGGAATAGACTGAATTGCATAATTTTCTGAAAGGCTATATATAAAAAAAAATGGCTGTGAATATATTTAGTGCTTACTTTATACTAAAAAATGTATAGAAGATAATTGCCTCAATGCCTCAATAATCATCATAATCAATAATTCTTCAATTCGGTGGAAAGTGGGAAACGGAAATGTTAAGAGAATGGAGTGTCTTAACACTATGATCTCAGATTCCCTCTGCCTACCCTGCTATGTGCGGGATACAGCGCGAAACTATAAAAAAAAATAGTTACCTCTGAAGTTTTTCATTTACAAGAACAGTCTTCCCGCATCCAGCACTTCCCACTAACATAACAGGATGTTTATTTTTCATCAGTAAATCCAAAAAGTATCGCACTCTAATTGTTTCAGCAGTTGGTACGAGTACAGCCTAAAATCATAAAAGAAAAACAATTTAAATTGGGTTTTGTTATAGTATTTTTAAATAAAACGAAATATCACCTGTAGTGGTATGTCACTATCTAGCTCGAATTTTGTAATCTTTTCCGTCCATGGTGTAAACTGCTTCGTTTCGGGGTCAATGTAATAATCAAATACTGTGCCACCAGTTGGAAATTTGACATATTTGAATTCGTTAACCCACCACTTTGAAAATTCTAAGGGAAGGAAATTTAACTTATTAAAAGAAACTTAACAAGATGATTTTTTCAATGAAGTAAATGTAATATTAAAGCTATTTGAAAATTATCAATTAATAATAAATCTATGTAAAATTAACCTCTTTGTTAACATTATCCAAATAACTCACCAATTCTATAATCCACATTAGTGTCTTGAAACATAGCAGAACCAAATGCCCAAACACAAGCGAACACGAAGAATATATCATGCCAGTCCTTAGGACAATCAGGAGGAGTATTCTCAGGTACTAATAAACAACTGAGTAAATGACAAAGCATTTGTATGTGAGCCATATCCGCTATTGGCGTTATTTTCTTAAATCTATTCCTTATATTTTCCAAACATGGAGGAATGTATTTATCGAAAAGAATGACTAAATTTGATTTTTCAGCTGGAATTTTTCTGGTTTCCACCCAACTTGTTACATAGCTGAAAATAATAGAATTTTTAATATTTTCTACTTTAGTTTTAAATAAAATAAAGAAAAATATTACAACACAATATTACGCAACATTTATTAAAATAATTTCCTAAGAACTACTTACGGATTCCAACCTAAGTCTTGAGGGTTAATGTACAAAATTCCAGCTCTAGATACGGTCGCTGGTGTGGCTGTACGTAAATTAGAAATTTCAAACATTAATCTCATACTGGGTGTAAGAGCTATTCGTTCATTACTGGCCAAAGTTAATATTTTATTATCATCCATTACCGTATTCAGAGATTCAATCCACATCGGATCAATGTCACCGTCTAAAAGAATCCATTTTGGGTTTTCACCAACTATATTGGCCTGATCTCTCATAATCACTGAAAATAAACCATCTTTCCACTCTCTGGTAGCTGGATTGATAATTCCAAATAGTTCGTCGTTAGTAACTGCTTTGGGATTTAAATCGTTATATATTGGTTTCTTTTTTAGGTTTTGATAAGTTTTAAAAAGTGTTTTCCAAACTTGAGTCTTTCCTGTTCCGGCGTTTCCTACTATAAACACAGAATGGCGAACTTCGAGTAATTCCTCTAATTGAACAACTTTCAATATAAAATTATCTTCTGGTTGTAAAAGCAGATCCATGGCAGCTTGTTTGACAGTTCTTTCAAATTCCAAGTCGCGTTTCCTCGGTACTTCTAAAGCAGGAAACAAGTCACCAATCAATCCCATAAAAACAGGCATGTCATCTGTTACAATTTTAGGTATATTGAAGTCACGCAGAGTTCTCATTAAGACTTCCTCTTCAGGTCTTCCAGGATCACCCCTCTAGGGACAATTTAGACCTCTTATTATATTAAAAAGGTCAATATTTACTAAAATGCTATTTATTATATTACATCATTCACGCACCTTTAGTGAGCCAGCTACGACCAAAACCGATTTAATAGCTCTTAAACCCCAATCATAATGGTCTTGTTTAGATAACAGTTCTTTACACAGAGTATATAACGTTATAAACTTTCTTGCTAAAATTTTAGCATCTTGAAATCCTTCTGCCACCAACATAATTTCACAAATTAATTCAAAATCTGGTACGACCATAGCGCATGGCCTAAATAGAGCTTTTAAATTTTCAGGTAATTCTGTTCTTCCAGCGTAACCAGGATTCATTGTAATGAATATACCGACTGTTGGAACTAAGACGATAATCTCACCCATAAAATTGAATTTTTCTTTTTTATCTCTAAAACCACATTTACTTTAATAATAACCAAAAAATCACCAATATCATAGGAAAACCTTAATAAATAATTTTATTTCAAACCTTATAGCATCTTGTACAGACTTTACTTGTACAGCCACTACAGAAAGAACTTCAACCGATATCCTGTTAAATTCATCAAAGCATCCCCAAGCACCAGTTTGAGCTAGGCCTTTGTAAATATTTCCACAAGACTAAAACATATTTAAATCAATACATAAAATATTTTAATTGGTAGATAGCAAAAGTTATTAAAACTTTATACCTGGTAATCCATTTGTTCAGAACAATTAAATACATAAACCATTATACCCAAAGCCCGTCCCAAGTCTTTGGTTGTTTCTGTTTTTCCTGTGCCAGCGGGTCCTGCAGGACCTCCTCCCATAATCAAATGTAAAGACTAAAATAATATTCAATATTCAGTGTACTAGAAAAAAAATCTTATCTACAACATTTCTTATAAAACGATAAATCTAATTTATTTCTCTTCGATTTTTACCTGAGTTAAAGTAATATAGCATCGATCAGTCAATGGTGTTATTACCAATCTTGGTGTGTTTCCTAAATACTCATAGCTGTATCTAAACTGGGCATCACAAATATTTGCGAAACAGTGCATTTCTTTTTCATCCCATCTGTAATATATAATTTGATTCGAGAGAATTATAACTAATTTTCGCAAACCTTAAATGAAGACACAATGTGGTATTTAGTGATATATAATAATCAATTTGCATTTAAAAAGATTACAAAAAATAAAATTATATAGAAAAATAGATAGAAAATAAGATAATGAAAATGTAAGAAATAATGATTGAAATTAAAATAAGGGTGTAAATGAAATAACCTGTACATTTACGTGCAGATGATACAATTAGGTTTTCGAAACCTGTGTCTAAGTTGAGATTGCCATTGGAATGCCGATCCAGCTTCTACTTTGCCTTGAATTAATTTGCTCACAACATCTCTCGAGTGCACATCAATAGTACAAATTGTCATGATTTTTTGTCGGTCTTGTTTACTGAGCTCACCAATTAACAACGTGATTAGTGTACTCAGTTGGGACAATTGCTTTTTATAGTAATCCTTCAAAGCATTATCATATCCCTCTTCAAGTCTACCAAAGGCAATATTTACTTCTGATGTCCACCAAATTTGTGAACAGCATAAAGAAACTTGCGCCATAAAATCAAAAAGCCATTGTTCGCGTGATTTTTCTTCATAGGATACAATGGCTTCACCGAAGTACTGACGTATTGTAGATCGCATTATATCTTGGAGTCGATTTAACCATATTTCTACCTAAAAATCCATTTAAGACAACAATTATATTTTCCTTTAATGAGAAATATTATTCATTTCTTACGAGTTACTTACAGCGCCAGTACAGTCGCATTGCCCGTGAAACGGAACAAGTTCACCATCTTTGGCTATCATGCCGGATGCCATTTTTTCTCCAGCTTTATCACTTTCGATAAACTTAAGCTTTGCTATAGAATCAAACAATTTTGTAAGATGCCTAGAAGAGAAATTTCATTAAGAAACGAAGAATATTATTGACTACACATCTTATTAATACTACATATTTGTTTTTACACTAACCGTATAACTAAATCAGCTTGGTTACCGTTCGACAATATGTCTAACAAATCAGCTGAAGATACAAAGTAAAACCTTGGGAATGCTAATCTTTTAGTTTCTAAATATTCAGCTAACGCTTTTTCACATATTATCAAGTCTTTTTGCAAACTATCTAAGATGGCGACTAAGCCTTCTTTGTTAGTACCTTCTACGACATTTGGTGTCCTTGACATATCTTTGGATAAAATCTAAAATTTTAATATTAAACCATTTAAATTTTCGTAATTTGACAGAAAAACTTAAAGTACGACATATTATAAGTATTTTTACTTTAAATTCAGCATCAATTCTATCAAAACGTGCAGAATCATCGGGCAACTGTTTCCGTATATCTTCGGAGCTCATAAAGATGCTCTCTAAATGCGTCCAAGTTCTTTGTACTTCAAACCACACTGTTATAACTTGGTCAGCCACTGATAATTTTTGCTGCCAACATGACACTTCTTCTAGAAAATGTGCGATGAATTTCGAAGTTATTAAATTTTGTAGTTGTACCTATAACATATTAAAAAATGCTTTTTTCAATACGTTACCACTTGGTACATTACTAATTGGTCAAAAATATATTAAAATATTAATTATATTAATAAAATATTTTTCATAATATACCTGATTTTCTTCCAGAGTTTCTATAAGCTCTTCGCTAGCTCTTAACAATATGCAACCTGTTCTCGTGTGCATCTCTTGCTCAAACTCCATTCCACTCCAAGTTGTATGCAAATCTTTTAAAATTTTCTCCATTGACATTTCCTTTACTGCTTTATCCACAATATTCTTAACTTCCTCTTCAAACTCATGAAGATTTAATGCCAACAAATCCGCTAACGTCGTATTTGTATCCATAACAATTCTCACCTATATTAGTTAATTTATAAATACATACGTATATATGTACATATTTATTTTTATACTTATGTACTTAGTAAAGTACATTTATATAGCCAGTGCATTTGCCAGTAGATTGCATAAGCGTAAAATTGTCAAATATTTGAAAATTGTGCTAATATTATTATTAGGTTTACCTTATATTAACATTTTATACCATATTTTATATATTTTATTTAAATACATAACCATATAGATATTTAAATAACAATTTATAGTACATTTTAATGCAATAACGCTGTAAGGCTATTTTTTATTATTTATCTCATCATTTATTATACTTACAGTGAGTTCGGGTGGCAATGCAGCTAAGCTCTGTGGATCACAAACGTATTTACACCTTGAAATAGCAAATCACATTTGTTTTTCTTATAAATATGTACAATTTTGATTTAAGTGTAGTACTATTTTTAGGCTTTTAACGAGCAAATCAAAGAACACCGACACACGATGTGAACATGCATGCAACATGTTGAATAAAATAATTACAACCAATTGAAATCTCATACCAATTTGTGCAGTCGAATTAGCATTATATATACGCTTTTATGTACAATTTATATTTAAATATTAAAATAATTTTAGTGTTTATTATTTACATGATTTTTATTTTATAGATATTAATAAGCTGCTCTTCCTCTTATCACCTTAGTCGTCCTCATAAGTTGATCCCAATGTCTCTCTCTGATAGCAGGATTTTGTAACTCAGCTACCGCTCTGAGAGATGTTAGCATATTTTTTACAGTTGCTTCTAAGTTGATGTAAGTGTCCCAACTAAAAGGAATTAAGTAACGTAACGCAATAATACATAAACGATTCCATACAAGATTTGAATAAATTAGTAAGTCAATAAACAAATTTTACAAATAAAATTTAAACATTAAATATTCTGCCCTAAAAAGTATTCATTTTCTATTTATTAACTTATTCACGCAACGTTCGTCTGACAAGTATTTACATAGATCTCTAAACACAGTCCTCTAAATTTCATGAAAGTAATATTATCTCACAAATTTTCATACACACTTACCTCCTCATTTCTTTGTCCAACAACCTAATTTCCTTTGCAAACTTCTTACATTCAATATCCATGTTTTCAACGTCAATTTTACGCCACGGTGTAGTTTTCCAGTCTTCTATGCTAGTTCTTACAATATAAACGTAATCCCAAAGTTGCTGTTTAAAAATGAAATCAACTAACATGTTATTAATTCTACAAAAAATCTTTTAAATTTCCTATAAATTTATTGATATAATTAAAATCAATTTAATATTACTATTGACGAGATAGTGACGCACTGGGATGGCGTCTGAGTGTAAATGCACTTTCAATTGGTAATGTGGGTTCGATTCTCACTCCAGGAAATGTTAGTATTTTCATTTCCTGGGTTTGGTAACAAGGCAAAGCGTGGCGTTGAGTTCCGCCACTCAACACGCAATGCCTCAATTTGGCGTAAAATTGAGGAATGAAGTTGTTGTAAGAGAACGAAGTGTCTTAACACTAGATTCTCAGGTTCTCTCTGTCTACCCTGCTATATGAGGGATACAGCGTGAAGTTGAAAAAAAATGGTAATGAAGCCAATCGGCACTCTAAGGAATGATTACATTTAAATTATGTTCATTTCACCTAACTGGTAAGATAAAGCGCGACATTGATTTCCACCACATAACACGCAATGTCGAGATATTGCGTGTTAAGTGATGTTATACAAACGGAAAGTGGTAAACGGACTGTCATGGCAGTAGGTTCTCTGTAACTACCCCGCTGAGCGGAAAAAAGCATGATGCTGAAAAATACATAATGATAGCCTAGTAAATATAAGCCTTACCTTAAGCATTCTCAATTCCTTCCTACACTGTTTCAGTAATTTAAACTCTGGCACGTTCACCTCAAATAGTGAGCCGGACTCTTGTATGCTTTTCATTTCGTCCTCTAAATGTAGCATCTCCTTATCCACACGCGACATCACCAAGTATGGGTCGTCACATTCGTATTTAAAGAACTGATCGAAATATAAATATATAAGGAAATTATTTTATTAATCCCAAGGTAGCATCCAGTCGTTCTACACGGCATTCTATGGGGGAGGTCTATTTCCAGCAGTGGACGTCTTTGGGCTGACGACGAAGGTAGCATAATTTAAAAAGTATGACTGTACATGTGGTGGGTGTGGGTTCGAACACTGTTTGGAAGAATATTTTATATGTATGTTTCCCAGATATGTTTAGACATAGCGTTAAGTTCCGCCACGCAATACCCAATATAACTAAAATTAAAAAAGATGGATAGAGGAGATAAAAAGATTCTACAAGTCTTAGGATACTAGATTAAAAAATATAAACAAAAATTTAATAAAAAAACCGTCTAATTTCTTTTAAAATATTTATTATATTAATATAATTTTTTTGTTTTTTTTTTGCGGGTAGATGTGAAAGTGTGTAGACGTTTTTATGTGCTCTGCAATATTAGTATTATATTTTTATTAAAAAAAAACATATGTTTTAGTGCTATAAACACCTGTGCGTGAGTTGACTTTAATCATTCTCTCTAATACACTATCCCACACCTATAATGGACACCCCAGTTGAACAACTTATGAAGAATATGGATGAACTGTCCGCGATGTTTAGTAGCCGTATGGGCGAATTCGAAAAAAATCTGCCACAACCTGGTTCTGCTGCCCCAAACCCCACTGTGAAGGCCTTGGCCTCAGATTTCTACACATTTAAATCGTTTGTGTGGAAATCTTTAAACTTACTGAAGGCACAAGTGGAACTAGTTGCTCTTGGCTTAGACCGCTTAGAAACTCAGTCCCGGAGAAAAATTCTTCTCTTCCACGGCGTTAAAGAAGATAAAGATGAGGATATACTTAAAAAGACAATTTCAATATTAACCAACCAAATGAAGTTGTTGGATGTCAAGTCAGAATATATTGAAACCTGCCATAGATTAGGTACCAAAAAAGACACCACACGGCCTATTCTCGTGAGATTTACCAATGTGCACTTTCGATCCAGAGCTTGGAGGGCTAAAACAACTTTAAAGAGCTCTAAGATAACTGTAACCGAATTTCTAACAAAGTGTC
>JAKGSA010000139.1:1761500-1836696 GCA_033558755.1 Philaethria dido
TATATATATATATACTATTTTACTTTAATGTTATTATTCACTTATAAGTTGTAAGTGTGTCTTAATCTGAATTGATTTTACTGTATATACTTTATATATACTTTAAGCTTTTCTTTTTTTTTTAATATAAACAATATAAAAATCTATTCAAATTGTATGTGTAACAAGTTCTGCTATTGTCAAATATTTATAATTGCTATCTAATTAATAATTAGCTGTGTATTTTTGTATGATGTTCTATCTTTATTGCTTTTTTTTTTTTAATATTATTTTCTTTAAGTTGTTTTAATATTAGTACTATGATGTGTTAATTTCAAAGTCAACTTATGCATATGGGTATTCTTTTTTGTATAAATTGCTTTATTTGTTTTTTTTTTTTTTTTGTTTAATTATTGTTAATTATAATATATTTACAAATTATTATAATATATTTATATATTTATTCCAATATATATATTAAATTTTATATATAATATATACATAAATAATAAATATTATCTAATTTGTTATGATTAGTGATGATGAATACTTATCATTTTCATTTTCATCTGATGATTATTTGAATGCTGACAGTAGTAACAACACCTCATTAAGTGATTTTGTGCCTTTATCAGATAAGCTGTCTGAGATTTTTGAAAATAATCCAACATCCCTTTCCTTGGTGCATATCAACGCACAGAGCATACTTGCTCACCATACTGATCTTCTTACATCTTTTAGCACCGGCGTAGTTGATGGTATACTAGTTTCTGAAACCTGGTTAAAACCTTCATTGCCCTCTACTAGTTGCTCCCTTCCAGGTTACCAGCTTTTTCGTAGTGACCGTGTTGGCAAGGGTGGTGGTGGAGTAGGTATTTACCTACGAAGCACTATACCTGCCAAAATTGTTTTAGTCTCACAAGCTTTATCTACTGGCTCACTTGAGTACCTATTTTTGGAACTGATGGTGCATTATAAAAAAATCCTTTTAGGTGTACTTTATAGTCCAAATGATAAAATTAACTATTTAACCGACTTAAAAACTATCCTTGAGCGCCTCTTACCTACTTATGATGATGTTATTTGCATGGGTGATTTAAACACGTGCTTACTGAAAAAAGACTCAAGAGCACAGGCGTTAACTACGTTAACTTCTTCATTTAATTTGCATATTCTCCCTACTACTTCTCCAACACACTTTTTTCCTAACTGTAGACCCTCTCTTATAGATTTAATAATAGTCTCTAACCAAAATCTTGTTACTTCTCATGGACAACTAACTGCTCCTTTCTCACATCATGATCTTGTCTATCTCGCTTATAAATTGCGTGCCCCCAAGGTTAGAGGCAAAATTCATTTCTTGCGCGATTTTAAGCATATGGACCTTGAACGTTTGAGAGAAGATGTAAAACATATTAATTGGTCATCTGTATTAAAAGCCAATAACATTGATAGCATGGTTGAATCGCTAACTACTAAACTGATTAAATTATACGATGTCCATGCCCCTGCAAGGCCTGTACGTCGCAAACATGCACCTGCTCCCTGGCTAACGCAGGTGATAAAAAGAACCATGCTCAAACGCGATAAAGCCAAATTAAAGAACAAAAAATATCCATCCCTGGAGAATTTAAATGCATACAAGAAATTGCGTAATATCTGCAACAGAATGTGTAGGGATGCTAAACGTCGCTTTATTCACTCCACAATTCAGGATCTCTGTCAAACACAAATCTGGAGATTCCTACAGTCATTAGGCGTGGGCAAAACCACGGACACTAGTCAAGTGTCCTTGGATCTTAATAGTTTAAACAATTACTTCTGTAAATCTCCTATAATTATGAATGCTCAGATCAAAGCTAACACTCTCACACGTTTATCTTATGTTGTCCCTCCAGACTGCTCACCTTTTGTTTTTAAAGCTGTAACGGAGGATATTGTCAAGAAGGGTGTCCGTTCTATATCTACGAAGGCAATTGGTTGTGATCGATTGTCATTAGACATGATTCTTCCTGTGCTGGATGACATTGCACCAGTTATTACCCATATCATTAACTTCTCACTGACTTGCAATGTTTTTCCCTCATTATGGAAGAAGGCTTCTGTCATTCCTCTACCTAAAACCCCTAATCCTACCTCTCCCAAAGAATATCGTCCTATTTCCATACTCCCCATCCTATCTAAAGTATTAGAGTCTATTGTCCACAACCAGTTATACACGTTCCTACTATCCAATAATCTCTTATGTCCTTTCCAATCCGGTTTTCGTCCTTCCCACAGCACGGTTGGCGCGCTGCTGAATATCACGGAGGACATTCGATGGGCAATGGATAATACCAAGCTCACTGCAATAGTTTTACTGGACTTCAGCAGCGCTTTCAACTCGGTCGATTTTGACATCCTTCTTGGTATTCTTCGTGCAGTTAATGTTTCTTCTACAGCACTGGACTGGTTTCATGCTTATCTCTTCGGACGTCAGCAGTGTGTTATAGCCAACGATGTCTCATCAGATTGGCTGGATATCACTGCTGGCGTACCTCAAGGCGGCGTAATTTCTCCTCTGCTTTTCTCAATTTTTATTAACAACATTTCTCATGTTCTTTCTTCTCCCTTTCATCTGTATGCAGATGACCTGCAATTGTATAGGCACTTTGATCTGACTGAGCTATCCAAGGCTGTTGCCTGCTTAAACAAAGATCTTGTTGCTGTCGAATCTTGGGCTCAATGTTTTGGCCTTTTGGTTAACCCAAATAAATCACAAGCCATCATTATTGGTAGTAGCAGACTAAGATCAAAAATAGACTGGAAATCAGTACCTGGTATACAGTACTCAGGTGTTTCAATCCCATTCCATGACAAAGTCAAAAATTTGGGTTTAACAATGGACTGCAATATGTCTTGGGTAGCTCAAATTAGCGAAGTCAGCAAACGTATGCATTTCTCCTATCATTCTCTCAAACGTCTCCAATTTTTTCTCCCTTTCAAAACCAAAATTATGCTTGCACAATCTCTACTCTTACCAATTCTCGATTACGCCGACGTATGCTATTTAGATGTAACTGAGGAGCAACTTAATAAACTAGAGCGTCTACAAAATCTGGCGATACGTTTCGTTTTTAACTTACGTAAATACGACCACATTTCCCATTTTCGTGCTCAACTTAATTGGCTCCCAATCCGACTTCGTCGTGATATGCACATCCTCTCTGCACTTTTTAATATCCTTAATAATCCGTATTCCCCTACTTACCTCATTTCTCGTTTCAGCCTTCTTCCTTACTCAACCCGTTCCAGGCGGCCTTGCCTTACGCATATGCTGGACATACCTATTAGTAACAAAAGATTTGGAAAAGAATCCTTTACAGTATGCGCTGCCCTCCTTTGGAATAAATTACCTACATCAATTCAGCAGAGTACATCAGCAGACATATTTAAGGCAAGAGTTAAAAAGTACTTTTTAGGAATAGTTACCGTTAATAACTAATCATCTGTCGCCAGACATATTTTGTAATAAAGATTTATCATTATACTATATTTATAGTTTATATATATATTTATATATGTGTGTATTTATATATATGTATGTGTGTATGTGAATCTATATTTATATTATGTATTTTATTTATATATGTATATGTATGTTTATATTTGTGTGTATATAGATTCTTGCATTTTTACACCTGCAAATGTTTTACTCTTGCTCTCATACCCATAGGTTGACTGGAAGAAATTTCTATTAGAAATAAGTCCACCTTTGCCAACAATATTGTTTATACTATATTAATTGTTTTTACAAAGTGCAATAAAGAATATATATAAAAGAAATTTTGACGAATATAAAAGAAATCTATACTTACATCATATTTCTTGAAAACTTCCCTGTAATATGTGACATGTGAATCAAAAGTGGTAACTTTTTTCCGTATACCAGCCACTTCAGCCGCCTGTAGAGGTGCCACCTGTTGTTTCACCGTGATTGCTAATTTTTTCGTTGCTTGCCATTGTTCTGGTAATTCCTTTAAATATATTCTTTGATTTATTAAGATCTTATTGACATATTTCATTTACTTAGATATTATCGTAGGTCCTATATGTACAAATAATGGTTTCCGGTTTAATTTTTTCTCGAGTAATTTTCAAATTTGCAAAAAGTATACAATAATTTCAACGTAAGAATAAATAGTTTAAAAGTTTTATACGTAATAATTTTTTTAATTACTAGGATCTTCCTGCCCATCCTACAACTTCTGAAAGATAGGTAAAATAATATTATACGCACTTGTAAAAGTACATTTACTTCTTCAGGTATGTCCATGTCATAAAATTTAAGCAATTCTATAGTTTCTGTTAATGGTTGGAACATATCGTCTGTTGTTAGGGTGCGATCTTTGACATGCATTAAGTAGCCCATTACTGATACTAGAGCCTCGTAATCACCTTCAGGGACGGGTTGAAGAAGACCTAATGGAAATAAAATTTATATTATACCTAAATTTAATTAAATTTATTTATTTTTTTTCTATTATATAAAAATGTTATTCATGTAAGCAAGTGATTCTAGATTTTTTTTCTTTAACTTCACGTAGTATCCCGCACATAGCAATATATATCCCGTATATAGGGTAGGCAGAGGGAACCTGAGAACCTAGTGTTAAGACACTCCGTTCTCTTTCAACAACTCCGTTCCCCACTTTCCACTAGATTGAGGCATTGCGTGCTGAGTGGCAGAACTCAACACCGCACTTTGTCTTGCTACCAAACCCAGAAAATAAAAATACTTCATTTCCTGGAGTGGGAATTGAATCCGCAACCTGTCGCGTTTACAGTCACACGCTTGTGCCTCAGCGCCACGACAGATTTTTTTTATTATTATTAAATGTAATCAGCTTCCTAGTTATTATATCTTTAAATTTTGAGATTGTAGCATTTTTTGTATACCTTCATCAGCCTTGCGTATAAAATTTCCTAAATCACTTAAGCTTGACGTCACGTTTTCGACTAAATGCTCTTTGTACATATTACCCCATTTACGTACAGTATTTAAAAGGGCTTGTCGAAATGGTCGTATATCGACCTGAAATTTTAAAAACAGAATTTTAAAATTCGACATGAATAAATGTTATAAGGTTATGTCATATTGGAGATATTTAAACTACCTGAAACCAGGAATTAAACACTTTATACGAATCCATATCTTCTATATCTAAAAATAAATTCTCATAATGATCGATCTGTTCTCTAAAAGCCTCCATTTTCGGTGCACAAGGAACTGGTGGTACAACATCTTTATCATCGGAACCAATCCGATCGATCTCATCTGGTGTTAAAATTCTACCGTAAGTTAAAAATATCTCCATTATAGCATCTCGCTCCTCTAACCATAAGTAAGAATAATTTTCGAAAGTCTTACAAAAATCATTTGCTTCTTCAATAACCTTTAAAAAAAAAAAATAACAATTATTATATTTAATAAATTTAAATATACGTTAAAGATATTCATAAATAGTTACTCTTTCAATTCCATTTAAAATGTCATCTTTCATTTCCACGACGTCATTATGAGTTATAATTTCCGTTTCATAGGAATCTTCTTTTTTTGGATCTATTCTTGTTATCAATGTGGACATTTTTAAAATATCTTCAATCAAGTTATTTATCATTGCTGTAAATCCTTTCTCTTCATTAGGATCTAAGCTTGGACAGAACACCATATCTGGTTCTAAAAGTTCTAATTGTGCTTCAAATAAAGGTGCTAGTTTATTTTTGGGATTCATATGTTCAGATATGTATCCTAAGCTGAAATATTATTAAGATATCAAGATATAATAACGCCTGTCGTGGCGCAAAGGCACGAGCGTACGACTGTAAACACGACAGGTTGTGGTTGAAAGGTTCGATTCCCACTCCAGAAATGTGAAAGTTTAATATTTTCATTTCCCGAGTTTGCTAACAAGACAAAGCGCGGTGTTGAGTTCCGCCACTCAGCACGCAATACCTCAATTCGGCGGAAAGTGGCGAACGGAGTGTCTTAACACGAGATTCTCAGGTTTCCTCTGTCTAACCTGCTATATTGTACAGGATAAAGAAAATAATAAAGACCTAATGAATTCTCGCTTTCGCTTCATTTTTTGTGTTATAAAAAAAGAATACTATGTAGAAACTCTATTATTTAAAGCAAGTAATGGTCAAAATTTTTCGAATTCGAAAAATCCGAAATTTGAGTCTCATTACGTTTAAAACTTTATACGATCCAATAGTGAATAGTTATAATATTTTTCAGAATTAAAGTTATTATAATTATAAAAATTATAATCGTCAATGCAATATACCTGCAGGCAATAGATTTAAACAGTGTTTCCTCAATGAGTCCATCAATAAAGGACACATAGGACAGCCATATTTCGCTATCTTGATTATTCTGCATATTAAATAGCTCCATATTTTCTTTCAACAACATATTTATGCGATCAGCAGTTTCCTGAATATCTGTGTAGCGTTTATCTGTACGTTCTTGCCACTCATCTAGATTTAACAACGTATCCTAATAACATTTAATATATATATATATATTTATTTTCCCATAATTTTAATGAAAAGAAACAATGATAAAATTAAAATTACCTTTTTGCCCTCTTTCCTTTCAAAAAGTGGTTGCGATGCCCAAGTAGTCATTATAGTTTTCATTTCCTTCAAATTAGCTTGTATCTTAGACATTCGCATAAATAAGCTGCCGACCAATTTATTAAGCTCTTCTAGATAATTCCATAAATCTAAAATATAATAAATATTTTTTTCTAAATACAAATTATTATTGACAAGTGTTATTAAATGAGAAACGTATCAAGTTTTCTAAAACTAGAACTAGAGTTGAGTTCCACCACTCAGCAGTCAGCCCGCATAACCTTACTTCAGAGGAAAGTGGGGATTGGAAATCTTAAGTGTCTTAACACTAGGTTCTCGGGTTCCCTCTGTCTACCCTGCTATATGCGGGATACAGCGTGAAGTTAAAAAAAACATATTGAATATATAAAACATAGTGAATCGTACTACATTTACTATAAGATATATATTAGAAAACTTTAAATACAAATAAATAAAAGGGAAGGGAAAATCACCTTTAGAATTCCAATTGAGCTCATTTTGTGCCATTTCAATCCTTTGATCAATAGCTTTAATTTCATCTTCTACTAAATCAAATTCAACTTTTTGACTGTTCTTTCGTATTTGATTGTACCAATCAATAGTATTATTTAAATTTATCCGATACTGCCTATATATTTCTTGTTTTCCAAATAATTCTAGGCTTTCAGGTGGTAAATCTTTTTGAAAATCTGGATTGTTCCTTAGATGGTGTACTTCTTTCATAAGTTCTAATAACTATAAAAGTATCAATAAATTGACTAAAATATTTAATATTATTTTAAGTTTAATTCATATTATATTGAAGCGCACAGTGGAATAGCGTTTGACTATAAACAAGATGGTTGTGACTTCGATTCCCATTAGGAGGAATGATCAATACGTAATGTATTTAACTTGGGCGAAAGGTGCCAGAATAACATGTATTGCCACTTAGTTCTCACTAACTACTGCTATGCAGGATAAGGCGTGAAACTGAAAGGAAAAGTTTAGTAAATATGCTTACTGTTGGACTAAAATTCAGAACCAAATCAGACCCTTGCCGCGCTAATATTGTATTATGTGATTTGCTCTCAATGATCTTAGGTATATTGACAGACCAATCATCGAAATATTTTCTTTTAAAATCACTTATATCATTGATGAGCTTTTCGTATCTCATAAAAATCTTTTTCGCTTCTTCGCTATCTTTTATCCTAGTGAAATAAAATATAAATTATATATTGTATTATACTTAATAATATTTGGAAGAAATAAGAATATGTTACACATGAATTATTTTTCACAATTTAAAATATATTCTATAAATATTTCTATTATAGGCACATCACATAAAATCTTTATAAATTATAGCTTATGTGTTATTCTGATGTATGAGCTGTATTACTATCAAGTTTCATCTAAATTTGTTTAGTAATCTTATGCGTGAAAAAATTACAAATCAACAACACGTAGTGGGTACGTAATTATTAACAAATTTTCGTATTTCTAAAATTAGTATTATACATATCAAGGAAGTAAGTTAATCGAAATTAAATTTACCAATCCTGTCCTGTGTTCTGAAGACAGTAAGTCATATAATCAGCTTTCGCAATTTGCCCCACCCAGCTGTGTAACGGGTGCGGCAAATTGCGAAAGCAAACTAAAGACTAAGTAATTCTTGAAAACCAGTTGTTTAGTTCTGAAAATGTTATAGAAATCTGTGCACAATATGTTAATGTTACAATTTTTTAAACCTTAGAGATTTATGATATTTTATTTTTAAAATATACATAAAATGAAATAGATATGGTACCGACTACCTGCGTGCAGTTTTTTTTTTTTTTAAAGGGTAACGGATGGCAAACGTGCAGAAGGACCACCTGATGGTAAATGGTTACCTTCACCCATGAACATCTACAACATCAGAGATGTTGTAGATGCGTTGCCAACCTAGAGGATACACAGATGGAAGGGGAAGACAATGTAGTAGTCTGCTATCGGAACCACCACATTTTAGGGAAAAGATGGGTGGGAAAGTGGAAAATCTGGCTTACATGCCATCGAACCGGAACACATCATACGATATTTGGCGGTTCGTCTTTGACATGATAATGGTTGCGAGCTAGACGGAGGACGAACCTCCTACCACCAAACAAAGTTGGTTATTACTACGATTTCTGCAATTGTGATTCACATATTTAGCATCCACTGTGGAATGAATAAAAAAAAACTTTACAAACTAATTGTTGTACAAATATTTATTTTTCTGTCATCCGTTCGTGCTTATGTATACAAATTTAAAAATTATTGCCAAAACCACGACTTTGTCTTTTAAATATTTTATTAATTCGTCTTTTATTCTAATGGATTGCTCAACGGTCCGTTAAAAGAAAGAAAGAATAATATGGAACATTTAAGAAGTACATTTATTTACATTTTGACTCGGTTTAATGCATAAAATAATATTTTCAAAATCAAATAACTACTTACGGATGTTGCAAATTTCTAAAACATGAAACAGGTTTAGTTATTCTAGCGGCAAGAGTTGTCATGTAAAGAAGTCCACCTGCTATAGGTGGAAAAAACGCGTCTATTTCCATGTGACCGTATTTGTTCTGACGGTGACATTGTTCTTTGAAAAGCTCCTAAATAGATGCATCAAATTTTAATACGTTTTATAATATTAATCAATTAATAAAAAAATTAGAGACTAAAATATTTCTAACTTACTTCACAAGTTATAATTTCTTCTTCAAGCATAACAATTATTTCAACATATTTCGCTGTGAACTCATTTTTAATAAGTGGACGATCTAACACTGAGCCAACAATATCAACTAACTGAAAAAAATGAGATATATTAAAAAATAAAGATATTAACGTGATACAGGCACATGCCTATTAGATATTAAAGCTTTAATTTTACCTTAAAAATACCTTCAAGAGTAGAACAATTGTCAAATGATTCTACTAACACTGTGGACAATTTCAAATCTAAATCAATAATGTTTTCTTGAAATGCTTTAAAATCTTCATTAAAAGTTTCATCGTCAGGGTCCAAAACATCATATGATTTAGAAGCAAAGCTATGAAAATATCCGTCGAATTCCGCCGAAATGTCTCTAATCTGACCTCCAAGCACACGCCCTTTCATTCCACCGATTTCTATTTTCTCTAATTTTTGAAATTCAAGTACTGTTTTAAAAAACCACTGTATGGTGTTCAACCTATCGAGGAACTTATTCAATCTTTCGAATACAACATTCGGATGAAATGTCCAGGGAATTACAGTTCTATCGATAAAATAGTTCGGTAGTCGCTCCTTAAAATATTCAAAAGTATTTCGAAAATTCTTTAAGATATCAATAGTAAGCTGAATACGCTGTTTAGCTTCATCTATGTCACTGTGAAATAGTGTACTTGGGTCTAAGCATTTTTTTGCCTAGAAATATAATAATATATTTTCTATTAGTTCATGAACGTTAAAAACTATTAAAAAATTAGAATAAAATATTTTTATTAAACCGATATGACTAGTGGATTTTACCTGGTAAATAAGTAAATTACAAATTTGCTTTATTAAAACCATCAGCTTAGAGGAGCTGCAATAATACTTGGAATCTCTCCAAACCATACAGATCACGTGAAACAACGGACGGAATAGAGGTTGACATTCAGTGAAATCGGTATCTTCTAGAGCTTGGAAATGCTTTTCTAGTGTTCTTAGATATAAATCAATTTCACGAGCCTCAGCCAAAGCTAAAATATTTAATTTCAAATAATTGAATTAATATGTATAAGTATTTTGTGTTTAAAATGTTTTTAACGTAACATTGAATAATAATCACCTGATACAATATTCTTAAAAAGACGACTAAAGCACGGATAGTAAGCAGATGTTGTTTTCTCTAGTATAACAGCCATACACCGTACTCTATCAGTACGCAGTTGATCATAAATGTAATTCAGATTACTCAAACGTGATTTCCAAAATGCAAGTTCTGTAAAATTAGATAGCGTATTTGAATTAAATATTATACTCGTATGATCGAAGTTACCATTTTCCAATACTAAAAATAGCCATAAAAATTTCTTCAGTTTTATTAAAATTTTATCAACTGAATGTAAAATAATTATTTTCAATTACAGCCAATTAACTTTAAATAAACATATTAATTTCGAAATTATAATATCTAACCCACGCTAGGTAAAGGATTCTGTCCATTTTCAAAAGCCTGAGCAGAATCTTCCATCATGACATCATTAATCTGTTGCGCCCATTTAATAACGACTCCTTCAATGGCACTCTTTAAATATAAGTCAACTTCTTCTCCTCGTAGAAGTGTTTTTTCCGCTTCATGAACTAATTCTACTCCTACAGGCATTGGTAGAACTGTCTGTCCGTTTACTTTTCCCTTTACCTATAGGTTTTTATATTTTTTTAAAAACACACTATTACAAAGTGTAAATTTTGTAATTGAATTATGAATAAAACAATATTTATATAATGAATTAACAAATTTACCTCATATACTGTACTTTTTAAGTTATGTATTTGTTTTAGTATATCTTGAGAAACGACAAGTGGCCAACCTTCATGATTGAGAGGATTAGAAAGAAGGGGAACAAATACTTCATCTACTAGAGCAGCCAGTTCATCTATTAATCTTGGGGCCAAGTCTCCTGTATTAATGATTGTTTCATTGTTAAGAAATCATATACGAGTATATTTTACAAAATTAGTTATAGAGACACGCATAAATTACGAAACATTAAAGAAATCTACACAATTAAGAAATTTTCAACTATGCACGCGATGGTAGCGCAGATGGTAGCACGCGTAGATTCAATCCCGATTTAATTTATATTTTTATTACAACAGTCTGGTTAGATAAGGCGTTAAGATGGAATACGTCATCTTGTATACCTATAATATCTTGATAAAGGGTGGTAAGCTGTAGCACAGCCAGGTACTCAGCTTAAAACGAGAGATGAATAAATAAAATATAAGATTACACCAACTTACCAAAAATAACCATTTCAGCACATCTTTCCTTAGGCACTACATCGGGTTTCTTCTTGACAAAGTAAACGGCTTTATTCTTTAAATAGCAAGGAAATGATACAACTGGGACCAATTGAGCCGCGTGCGTCAATACTACTACGAGCAAAATCGGATAAGGTTTGTCTAAGAAATCTCGCAAGGTTGTTCTATGTTCTTCTATGCTCAATACTCGCAACCATTTTTCAGGTTTTAACTTCAAAGACTTTACGACATAAGAACCTATAAAGTCATAGCGAGGGTCTTGATTACTTGTAGATGGACCTGGCTGATCCATGTTTGCAAATTATCTTTAATATAACATTATAACATTGTTATAACAAATATTACGTATTTTTACAGTCACCAACCAGTTTGCTGGTCGGAGTCTCAGTGAAGTGGTGGAATGTAAAGGCAGAGCCTGGCAAATGGCAAGTCACGCAAGTCCCATGGTAGGCCATTATGGAACGATGTCTCCTTTGTAACGAGCCATTTTCCTACGAAAATAGATTACAAGGTACTGTTGACAAAATATTTGCAAGTGACATAAATAAATAAGAAACCTAAAAAGATTTATAATGAACATTGCTTAGAAAAATTAAAAAACGTCACAGATTTTTACTTATGAAGTAAATTATTATTGAAAGTTTTCTACAATTATAATATAAAATTATAAGACAACATTGCATAATTACTGGTATTAATACATTTTAGAACCTAGCCGTACTTCTTAGAGTTACGGAGTTAATTATATCAATTTTCAGTAAAGTTCTACCTCAATTTCTGTAGTGAAATAAGTTCATGGATGTATAAAAATAATAAAAAATGTTTAAGCAATTACAATGATAGCTTCCTACAGTACTGCGTGGTACTTTTACGTTTGTACACTTTAAAGGCGCGTACCAGGCACATAGGGCGCCGCCCCGCCGCCCACCAGATGACACTCGCGACGTCGCGAATAAGGTCAACTGTCGTTATTGAAGATTTATGCACTCTTTAGGGCTATTTTCCATTGCTTAAAACTTATTATTTTTAATATATTATAGGTATTACACATAAGTATGTCATATGTTCAGTGGCATGCCACTGGAGGGGCCATATAGCAATAGACGAAAAAGTTCTAAAGGTGATAATAATTATATTGTCATATATGATTAAAACCACTAATCGACATAGACTTATAATGTTAAATAGATGTACTAATATTCAAGTTTACTCTCTTTATATTTTATTTATTTTGACAAAATTGTGTAGTCTGAGCTCAAGTTTGTTTAAGACTGAAAATAGAATATATTATATTTCTAATAAGTCGTAGTTTTGCACTTGTTCCAGTTTTTGTAGGACCCATCTACATTCATAAACCAAAAATGATGCTTTAATATATATTTAAAGGTTGCCAATTAGTATAGAGTTAACAATCGAATTCTACAATATAACGAGACTACTCGAACCGTGAAAGTTTTTTTTTATAAAAAGAGATGTGTAAATGTGGATATTGACAAATCAAGCTTAAGCCTAACGTGCCAACGAAAAGGAATCTCTCTAATAAGTAGTGGATGACTATAAAATTATTGTTATTTAATTAAAAGATTGTAAGGATGTACAATAAGACAGCCCAAGCGAAAAAAAGCCAGGCAATATTAAGATTCCAATATAAAAAAATCCTAAAAATATTAAAGTAGAAATGAAAGCTATTAAAAGATAGGTTTTTTTTTTTTTACTTCACGCTGTATCCCGTATATAGCAGGGTAGGCAGAGGGAACCCGAGAACCTAGTGTTAAGACACTCCGTTCTCTTTCAACAAATCCGTTCCCCACTTTCCGCCAGATTGAGGCATTGCGTGCTGAGTGGCGGAACTCAACGCCGCGCTTTGCCATGTTGCCAAACCCAGAAAATGAAAATTCTTCATTTCCTGGAGTGGGAATAGAACCCACAACCTTTCGCTATACTGCACACTTGTGCCTCTGCACCACGACAGGTGTTTTACTTAAGTTAATGTTTCTCATGTAAGTGACGGTGTAATCTCTTTTATTTTGAGAATTAAATATCTTTAAAAATAAATCTTGTCGATGGAAAATATCCTATAAATTATATTAAAGTCAATTTATAAAGTAGGTAAGCATAAAGATAACTAAAAAACGACTTTGTTCTGTAAGAATTTCTGTCTAAAAAGTTTGTCGACATGAAATGTTTATTTTATATAATATGTCGCACCTTTAGAATAAAAATAAAGAGTCTTAAAATTTCAGCAACCGTTGATTTTCCATAAAATGCTCTATTAATATTCAAATTTATTTTAAAGAAATAACGATTTCAAAAATTTTTAAATATATTTTGATCCAATCTTCATTCTCGGCTATCTTCTAATTAAAAATGGATATAAGTTATAAAATACGTCACTACTAATTGTAATGAAAATAACAACTAGTAATCGCTACTTTTTCCTAATTTATAAATACGGACAGTATTTAACAGAAACAGAACAGAAACAGGAAACAGAAGCCTCTATCACGTAGAGTTGTAGTGTTAAAATATCATAACATTCCTATAGTTTTTGTTTTCGTCAAACAAAATATAATAATTGCAGTAGAAGAGAACGTTCATGCGCATTTTAATAGGGACCCTTTAGCCTAAACTTGAATCGCAAGTCACTAATCCAAGCTCCTCTCTCTGACGTAATGATGCAGGTACCCGGACAATGAATCCATACTAAGGTGTAACTTCTCCTTGCTCAAGTTCGGAATTCTACATACTAAGCTAAATTATATTGTAAAAGCAACTCTTTTTTTGCTGTACTCCACAACTTTACTATCTCCCTCGAAAAAATAAGAATTTTTAGTAATGTCTTCCCAGTCTGAATTCATTTATATACATATTGCATTCATCCTCTCCATCCGTCGCACATTCGTTGGTCTGCATGTTTGGTTAGTTGCTCGGTGTAGTTCTCGATGACAGCCAAATAAAAGATCATAGGTTCATACCTCACCCAGGAGATCCTAGAGACCTAATACTGAAAGACCATTTGAGATCGAATAGGCATATGTGACAAGAATGTTAAATTATCTATTTTAGCAGGTCCAAGACGACAAAAGGAATAAGCAAATTTTAATACTTTTTAATGCTAAAGTTTTCACATATTTAGAATAAAAAAAATATTTGGGATTTGGATCAAGCTATGAGTGTTCGATTTTTGCTACGTTCATAATTTTTATTCGTTGCTAAATACATATTTTTTAAGAATTAATGTAAATCATTTGACAAATAGCCGTCACGTTTATCATCAAATATTACCTGTTAAATCTACCTCGAGATTTTTTATTTTATTTATTTTACTACTACAAGTACATTCAAAACTTAAAGAAAAATAAATGTATCTCAATTTTTTTAACCAACAACTAAAATCTTCTTTCTATTATTACTCATACATAGGATACAGAAATATTACTGAATTATATATCTAGAAAGAACAACTTCTAATATTCACTATTGAAAAGGGTAAAACAAAAAGAGGTACATAAATAAAATAAACGACAATATAGTTAGTAAATAAAACAAAATTTTTTATTATACATTTATTGATAATGACAGCGATGGTTGACTCGAATCCGCTACTTCTGTACTTGGCAAAAATATTTCCACTAGAAGTGAACTATTTTTGTATTTAAATATTAAAATCTCTTTAATAATAATTATTATTATGTTTATAATAATGAAGATGCAACCATCTAAGCTACCACGTAGCCTACACTAACTGCTTATCACATACAAACAAATAGAAATACATTTGATTTGTGATCTATTATAATTTTACACATAAAAACTGCAAAATAAACGAACTAGTCTAAATAATACAAGTCATAATGAAATGATACAGTTAAAAGCTCATATAGAATTGACTGCAATAAATACGAAATACTAAGTGAATATAAAATAATTATAATAATAATAATATGAACAAATAATTTCATTTACCTAAAACTATTATTTAAAACAAAAGCACAGCACATGGTCAGCTTAATTTCTAAAAAAAATATATATTAGGACCTACGACGCTTCAAGACTATTAGCCTAACTTAGGAGCCCTAGTGCACTCTCCGCTTTCCTTTCCGTCATCTCTCTCTCTCCCTCTCTCTTTCCGATACATTCCGATCCCGTGGTCTAAACTACTGGACATAAGCACATCGAGAGTTTCAAAGACATCCTACGATATATGAAAACACTTTAAATATTTTTTCCATTTAGTAGATTTTTTAAACGTCGACTACACATTGAGCTGTCCTAGTCGAGATCGGATTTGCTGATTCAATCGATATTAAAACCAACAATTGATTATTATAATTTGTATGCTTTATTTTCCAATATCATTTGAAAATCGATATATTCATTTATCGATTTTCGAATTTTAAACCGATTGAAGCAACAAGTCCTTTCACATACACACTGACCTACGCATCAAATTCATTTAAGAAAAAATGCAAAAATTTGAGAAAACGTATCTTGTCTATAAAATCTAACTTAAAACTTACTTAGGTTCAGTAGAACGATAAATGTATGCAATGGAATGTTTAAGTACGACAGTCTAGCAAGCTTGCTATGGGCGGGACCTCACGTCGGTCGACGCGTAGAGTCCGCCTAGTGCATAGTTAAAAACGGCTGAATATTTTGATAAATTTAATATTTAATATAATAATCTTACATTGTTAATATTAACATACAATATAGTGTACAGGAATGGAGGCAAGTGGCGGGCTAGACGCTGAGTGTACTCATAGTGCCATCTATATACGTACTTACGATTACTCTAAGAGGATGGAATATACATTAGGTGAGCTACACTACGTCTGGACGACACGCCGTCACGGAAAATGTACACTTCACCGCTTATTGTTCAAATGTGGATGGAGATATAATTTGAGGACAAAAATTTGATTATGATTTTAATATACATCTCACCAAAAACGACTACAAACACTTATTATACATTACATTTGAAAATACCTACACAACCTAGTCGATATAAGGGGCGCGGGCGCGCGGGGCGCGGGCGGCGGCGCCAACAGGATCTCATTGTTTTTGGCCATATTAGTCCGTCGTATGGCTGTCGGTGTACTTAGTACAAGTCTTTAAAAGGACGAAGATGTAGCATTGGACGATTTCAAAATTTATTTCGAAAATTATTAGGGCGAAAACGCTAGTTTAGTGACGTAGAAAAATAAATTCACGATCTCTAGTTCCGGTGGCAAGAAACTATCACAAACTGGCAACCGCGCCAAGTCCTGAGCAATTTGGGGGGCAAAAATGCACTTAAATATAAATATAATTAAGTGAATGTTAAGAGGCCATAGTTCTTAATTCATACGATAACGCCGGGGAAATATCAAAATGCTCATAGGAACTCAATTTACTAAAATCGATGTCACTCACAACATCGTGCGTCTAAAAGTCAATACGATTCGCTATTTTTTTTTTTTAATTTTAACCCGATGTTTATGGCAGTTAGAATGGTCCTGATTTTGGCCAAATTTCTAGAAGACTAAGATTTTTCGTTGCGATACACGTACCAAGGATAACACTCGACCTACTAGAAAGAAGCATTGTGAATAAGCTAATATATGATTTACATACAATTAAAATCTACACCTCAAACTATACAGTAAAAAAACTCTATACAAATAATCCATCGAATTACCGATTCACAAAGTCATTGGGGTCTAAATTAAATAACGGACAACACACACATAAAATCAAATATTTACAATGGAACGTAATTAAAATAAAATTACAATAATATGATCGAACAGATATTTACAAATTCAGTGGTGAATGTATGAAAAATAAAATTAATTTAAATGTCACTAACATCGGTCAAAAAATCGTTCGGAAACGAGAGAGCTCCATCGTCGATTCGTTAATCGAGTTAACGTTCGGGAGGAGCATCGAGTTTCCCCACCACATTCGCAAAGATATAAATAAAATGTATTGCTTCGTCAAATGGGGTAAAATATGAAAAAAACATGATAAAATATAAGCACCATACGCGTTACAGGATCGCAACTTAAAATTAAAATGAATGAACGTCGCTGGGAGCCGCCGCTTACTTGGCGCGGCTCTTAGTGCCCACCGCGTTTATACTGTCCCCGCGGCTTCTTGATCTATGCAGGTTGTGTAGCCCTTCACCTGCAACGTATCATAATTTATACAACTATAAACAACATTATGTTTTTATATAAAAAAAAATAAATATGTAAATTAAAGATATATAAATAAAGTTATAACGCAATATTAGACCTAAAAATTAGCTGTAATAGTAGCTTTTTACCCATCGCTTTGATTTTCGAAAATCATATCTTCACTAACGCCTGTCGTGGCGCAGAAGCACAAGCGTGCGACTGTAAGCGCGACAGGTTGTGGATTCGATTCCCGCTCCAGGAAATGGAATTTTTTATTTCCTGGGTTTGGTAACAAGACAAAGCGCGGCGTTGAGTACCGCCACTCAGCACGCAACGCCTCAATTCGGGAGAAAGTAGGGAACGGAGTGTCTTAACAATAGGTTCCCTCTGCGTACCCTGCTATATGCGGGATACAGCGTGAAGCCATGTATGTATGTGTATATAAGCCAATAAGTACCAGGAGTACATAACAAATGAAGACGCGTCACTAACCCTTACTGCCGGCGCGCTTGAGCTCAGTGTCGCGGAAGGCGCGCACGGTGCGGCCGCGTCGATCCTGCACAAGCTTCTCGGCGCGCACGAAGATGCCGTGACGCGGACGGCACGTGAAGTACCGTGTACCGCCCACTGAGCCGTCGTTTTTACCTATACGAACATTCAAACCAAACTATATCAATTAAAAAGTATATTATTTTTTCTTTTGATAAATTTCTCCATATAACTTTATTGTTAAAATTTGTGAATTAAATTGAAAATTATTAATTTTAACACATATTGACTAGCCACATATAATTATCATGATTTGTCATGTATATCGTGCGTGTCAGTAGTAAGTACTCTCGTCTTGTAAATTCAATCATCATTATACATAAGTTAATAATATCCAAATATACAAAAAAAAGTATTAATGTATCAAGGTACATTCTGATTTCTATACATTAATAACTTAAATCAAATATAACTAATAATAAATAAATGAGTATACCAGTAGGTGCATCCAATTCGACGCCGATCCACACGCCATGCGCGAAGTGCGTGGGGCCTACATAAGCGACCACGCCCGTGCTGCTACTGAGACGCAATTGCACACTCTCGCCTAGGGATATCCACTCTGGTACAGCACAGCCTCCGCCTGTTGAGCGACTCTCGTGTAATGATTCCTCTGTATAAATACATAAAAAACTTTTAAATATATCAAAACATAAATGTAACTCTTTAAATATTTAGTATAGTCTATAGAGATATAGTTCTAAATATTTTTTAAAAAATATTATGTTGATTTATATTTTGCCCAAAAACTTATTATCGGTATTACGATGCAACAAAAGAAGGCAAGCATCATCGTGGTTCACACGATTTACAAAATAAATAATAGCAAAATTAGAATTTTAAAAAATTAGGTTTACTTTTTATAAAAATTTTGGATGCGATTATGTCACGAGTTAAACTGTTAAATATTGATAAAATAAAAAAGCAATTAAATTATTCTTTAAAAAATAGCAAGGTACTTTCATGAATGAAGAGTTTCTGAGTGAGAGTTCTTCCTAAAGCATGTCTTCAATTAAATAATAGTAAATAGTATTAATATATAAATTAAACGTCCGCGACATCAATTACGAGTTGCAAATATTTAGACAAATCCAAGGAAGCCTAGCAAAATGTATGTATGAGTACCAACCATCGCCACTCCTATCAGTGGACACGGGCTCGTGCGCGGACTTGGGGCGCGCGGCCGGGTACGACGCGCGCGACGCATTACGAGCGGACGCGGACGCACCCGCGCGGCGACGCACCACCTACATCAGTGAAATTGATTATCCTATGTATTTATCAATTATTTTAGCTTCAGACATAAAGGTATATAGAGATTTTATATTTTTCGTTTACGTTGCAAAATGTTGAAATGAAATTCAACAAAGATTAATCTGAAATATCTCAACTGTTTCGATGACGTTATTTTATGATATTCTATATATAAACCAAGTATGCCTTGTATTAACCATACAAATTATATACTTAGTAGCTATTTAACGATAGAATAGATCTAGAAGTGAAAGTTGCCTCTTCCGGAATACAAGAATGAAACTCAGTTGACTTCTGTATAATATAAACAATTCGATTTTTCAATCGATTATTATTACGATAAAAGTGAATCCTAACAAAATCTTCATAATATATTAAGTAATAGTGAAAACTAACCTTCCCAGCCGGTAGTGATGTATTAACAATCGGATCTGGTCCGGGCGAATCACTTTCACCCATTGAAGACGCCTCGCGACTGCGAGTCTCTTGACTTGACTGCTCAGAGCTCACCGACTCTACGTCTGCTTCATCTGAAAACACAAGAAAAACGTATGCGTTTTAAATGTAAAGCCACATTCATATAAACAAACAGGAGTATAATCTATATTATAAATATGAATCAGCGATGAATACTTGATGACCATTGACTTCAGCTTCATGTTTTTTCCTATAACAAGATGGTGCGACAACCTAGTATCAAGATACTCCACGAGAGACATTACGTGTAGAATAGCAGACTTCAACACTGCACTTTGTATCAATCGTGTTTACAGTTAATCGCTGTCCCACTGCGCCACGGTAGTCTCAATGACAATGACATACACCTATAAGTTTAAAAAAACAAAACAGACGCTATTTCATGCTTATAAATTTAAAGTTTACTTACTAAAGGAGGTTTCGTGAGCATTTTCACCATTCACTTGCACATTATCTTTATGAGTTTGACTAGACAACACCGCGTTCTCTACCGGAATAGCTCCAAGGGGGTCGACCATGGGGGCTTCCTTCTTAGCAATCTCCTCACAATCTCTCAAGAAGGGATTGATTCTATTCCGCGAGCCTGGTGTCAATACTGGTGTTTTAGCTTTCTCGAAAGTTGCCTCTTCCAGTTCATTCTTTGACTCAACGATTTCATTCTTTAGTTCACTTATGTCATTCCTTAGTTCAGTAATTTCGTTCCTGAGACCCGCCATGGAGGTTTTTGTTCGATTGAGTTGCGTATAGTCCATTGTCTTATCGAAGTCCGGTGTATCATCTACTGACATACTTCGAATTGAGAGAGTATCGTCATTTGTGAGATTTGTTGATGATACTGCTTGAGAACCTGGGAAAGTGACAAATATGAAACAACCGAATGCTTCAAAAAAATTGCAAATTACATAAATAGTCACTAAAATGATAACGTTTGATTTTTTAAATAATATAAAAACTCCACTTTATTTTTTTTATTATAATATTGTTTCTAGCATTCTATATAAGTATTGAACTATATCTAACATACCATATCCACTAGAAGATATTGAAGGTGAATTTTTATTGGGCGCCCTTTCGCATGCCAATTCGTGAAGTGAATCAAGAGTCTTCGAAGTAGGAAGAAATCCACGAGAGGTGGCTCGAGAACGAGTGCGCTGAAAACAATGTGTTAGAAATTAAAAAATACTAATTAATAATAATATTAAGCCAGAAAGCAAACACGTTTAAGTAGCTTTTCACTGTTAATAAATTTCTAAATTTCAGTTCATATAATTCTTATTCAAATTTTTATTAACATCTTTATCTGGACTGTTCCACGGTTTGTAAGCAATTTTATAATTTTATAGTCTTTTTTCAAAAACTTTATCAAAGTACTGGTTTACAATTAAAAGAGTAGTATTTACATGTGAACGTGGCGTAGTGAGTTCATCAGTGGGTGCGGATTCAGGTTCAGAATGAGAATCATCATCATTCTTCCGTCCCGGCTCTTCATGCAACGTCGTCATACGCAGACCCAATTTGCCACTAGCTGGGGACGCTACAAACATACAGTTCAGTTTATTTTATTATTCTATTACTTTTCTAGTACTTTCTAGCAAAGAATCCTACAAAGAAGAATACAAACATAAGTGTTTAAAACTAGCAAAGCATTTAAGTTATAAAACTTAACTAAAACTTATATCATACGTGAAACCAAAAGAGATCCTACCGCAAATAATTACACTAAACGAATCAATATACATAATAATTACAACATAAATCATGAATAACTGTTACTATTACGATAATACGAGAGCAGATGATAAAAAAATTTGGTAACTGCCAATTTCATGCTCACTTGTGAATGATTTCATGCCAATGGTTAACGAATGTCTTTAAGAGCAAAAGAAAATAAAACACGACGTTACGCTGAAATAAAAATAGAAAAATCCATCTAGATATATATTTTAAATATTTTTTTAAAAAGTTGAAGTATACAAAATGAGCAAAATCAAAAGATATTGTATGATAGAACCAAATAAATATTTATAAACAAGCCACTCTAATGATTCTACGACTTAATGCACGTACACTTGTTTGGCGTCTGTAGTCGCAGTGAGTTCAGGTTCAAATTCAAGTTAAGGAACGTTGGTCGAGCTGCAATAGAAACGGTTAAAGTCTTATCAATTAGCGAACCTATATACACAATTTGACTGAACTAACTCGGGACTTACTTCCATACATTAGTAGTGACTAGTTATACAAACCTTTCTATAAGAAATTCTTCATTGTTAAAATCAATTTTAATAAAGTTATAAGAAAAGTATGGTCTGACGTCTGTTTAATAAAAAAATACCTTATAATTTATTTTATTTTAATTTTTAAATTACAATTTCAGTCAGTTATTTTCAAATATCAATAAAATATTATCCGACTTAGTCCAAAACACATTTAGTTCCATACTTATCACACTATCTATATATTATAGTCCATGCTTTGTTTACATAATTTCTATTGACATTTTATTTGTAATTGTTATACGAAATACGTGTCGCTACATTTGACATGCACCTTGTACCTAACACATTCACAAACCTACAACCAATTTCTTATTTCTAGGACTACTTTACTTACACTATCTACTTACACAGATAAAAAACTGCCCCTCAAGTTTTTGACTTATCTCGAAAAGGTCATTAATATTTCCTAAATATTTTAAATATTAGATAGTTTGGCTGTTTTCATATAACTATTTTTTTAATATATCGTAAATTTTAATTACGGATAACTTAGTCACGCTCCTACTACAAGGTGGTCTAAGTTTGAAGCACTTCGCCGCACTTGTCAGCAAATAAAGGTGAGTGGGAAAGGAAAGTAAATACAGGTCATGCTCGCTCCATGCAAATTAAAGATACACGCAAACAAACAAAGGGTAACACAATAACACAAGTTAGCTGGATGCTCGAAGCTCGAAAGTCTTAAGGTACAACAGCCTTAGCATTACTTTCTATCTTAATTTAGTGCCTCCAGTTTCATTTAAATCTTCATAACATATTTTATAACTAGTATCAAGACAGTTTACAACCAATTCAACAGCCAATTTTTGAAAAAAAAAATGTTTTTAATTGTGTTATTTTACAGCACTATTCGATTACTCCCAATGTTGCACAAAACATACGTCTAACAATTTTGCCATACAGTTGCCATTCCGAATCATTGTCATTTTACCTGATAAAAACGAGCCTGACGGGAGCGAGGAATCAAGATACAAAAAAAAAACAATGTTAGTTAAAGCTGGGTTTAAAATTTTGTCACATGACATCGGATGTATTATTTGAAAAAAATTTTGTTAATTGAAATGATGACACCAAAAATTTATTCAAATAAGTACTCCGTAAAGATTGAAATGGCACATCTTTATCGAGTTTTGAATTAATATTACAATATCGATAAAGAAGTTACTACAAGAAATGGAGATAGAGGAGAAGAGTGAGTGTATGGAGCATAGCATTGCCACGAAGCAAGTGGAGTAAAACGTAAATTATAGTGAAATTATGAAATAATCATGTGGTACTGTGGAAACACTGATTGACGTGACGGTGTCGCCTATACGAGTATGTAGGTAATGTTCGAACCATTTCGTGTTTATAAACGGATCCAAACTACACGCACTAATTTATAAATTTCATCTAAGTTTGACTTTGCTTCTAAACTAAGTTCCCTTAACAGCTAAAATATCGTGCATCCGTATTGCCTTCGGACAAACGCTACGAAAGTTTAGTTCCTATTCTACATGGTGCACTAGACGCATCCGAGCTATACTGTATACTTTATACACATATAAAAAATATTGATACCAAATATTATAATATATTACATATATAAGGTGATATTCGATAAGATGCATATATAGTAGGAATAAGAAGTAGTGTGACATAGAAAGTGATCGTAAGATTTGCATGAGTGAAATAAAAACTAGACCGTCGTACAAAACGAACATATATTAGTTTCAATTGTAGATTAAATACTGAAAAAGACACATTGTTATTTTACACGACAAATATTTTATCATTGAATCAGTATTAGTAATATAATAACCATATAGGAAATGTGACTCACCGAGGCCGAAGGGTTTAGTGGGCGTGGCGATGTCGGGGTCGTTGTGCGCGGGCGCGGCGTAGGAGTGTCGGTGCGCATGCACGTTGCGGCGCGGAGCCTCGTCCGCCAGGTCGGCCACGCTGCCGGAGCGCGCGCCCGCCAGCCCCGACAGACCCGACAGCGACTCCAACGACGAGTCCAGGCGCATGATCTGTTATGTATAACTACGTATTGTAGCACCCGACGTTACTTATATAACTAGCGGATATGAATCAGGCCACTAAATTGCTACGGTTTTTTAAACATGTAGAAATTGATTTGACTGACATTTTCAATTTTTATTAATTATTTAGAATAATCATTTCAATTACTTAACATTTATATCTTAGTTCCCATGACCACAATTCCTTTTGCATGTATTTACAATATAAATTATAGAAGATGGTATTTTTCTTATCTAATTTTCATCGTGAATAGACTTTATTAGCAAATTGGGAAAGAAATAGAAGGTGACAGACTCATCTTATTGCAATGTATAGTGCACCTTATTAGATCAACACATTGTTAAGAAACAAAGAAATAGAACCTATTTCGTAGTTTTCAGCAAAATATATGGAATCATTGTGAAAAGTTAACACCATTACACCTTAACACGAAATATAAATATAAATGATGCAGATTTTTCGCGCAGGATCAAAACATATTGCCAAAGCCACAAACACAATATACCTGCTGAATGTAATAGACTACGACCTCTACACCTATGTATTTACCACTAGTAATGAAGCATTCCACCTAAAAATGACCACAGATGATATATTATACAGTGATATGTATAGAAAATTATTGAAATGAATCATTTTATAACTTAAAATAATAAATTTTGTTAAAAACGTTAAAACTGCAACTCTAAAAATAACTTAACAAAAAAGGGATCCATTTCAATATAGTTTCTATATATAATATAAATAAATGATACAGTGATAATAGAATAGATATTTACTATAAAGATGATATATCTAGATAAAACATGAAAGGCAACAAAGTATAGCGAGGCGGTAGGGCCATGCGACTCACGTTAGTTCCGTTCTTGGCCGCGGTCTCGAGCGCCTGTGACAGCTGCGCCGCGTGCGTGCCACACAACATATATTAGAGCTTGTATACGAGCGAGTTTATTTACTATTTATTATTATATTATAAGTTTTGTTTACGCGTTTGATTATGTAACAACAAAAAATAATACTACTTTTAACAGTAATAAATATTAAAAGTGCTGAAAATATGAAACAAATCGAATAATATCACAATTGACAATTGCATTAAAAGTAGTTCTATTTAAAAAACCAATGACACCAATAACAATAACAAACAAGTCTTTTCCAATTTGATGATGATTCCACAATAATGAATAGATGTTTATAAAATTTTTTTGAAGTTTTAAAGTGTTAACACACTTAGGAAACGAATAACAATTTTGAACGCAGCGGGATTCTAACCCGCGCCTCTTGGAAACCATCCAAGCGCTCTGACCACTAAGCCATGCGTTCTTGAACGCAGGCGCGGTTTTGAATCTCGCTGCGATCAAAATTTTTATACGTTTTCTAGATATGTTTTTTATAAAATCGTATAATCGACGAATGAGTCAGAAAATTTGGCAGTAACATAAAAGTAATGTAATATTTCAATTATATATAACAATTAATATAAAATTTGTACAGGAACTAACCAGTACAATAACGATTTGTGATAAATCAACTCGCTTAATACAAACTTTTCTATCTTGTAATTGAAAAACATATATAGAGCAGTTTGAGTATTTTTTGTATCGTTTGTATTGAGTTCAATATGTACTTATGAAATTGAATGTCAATTTATATTGTTTGATATTTGTGTTAATGTACCTTAATATTTTCGTACTAATAATGTAAATTACCCACTTTTTTAATTTAGATAAATATATAAATATCACCTTTTCCATATCACATTAAACACAAATAAATAACAAAAAATATATATAAAACAATAATATACTTCATATTGTCATCACAGAGATATCTTTATACCTCCTAAAGAATATAATAAATATAAAAAATCCCCCATTGTTTGATAAAATATATAAAACGCATACATATACAAATGTTAATTTGTTAGTAACAAACATTGGAGCAGCGTAAGCGATTAGTAGTATTGTAAGCTCGCTCGTACTACGTATCACGTGTGAAGCGCGACATCGACAGCCGTGGTGGTACACGAGTATTGTGCAATCCTACATTTGTATAACAACGCAAGAGTACAAAAGTACACGCATATATTATCACTGATGTACGATAGGATATATGTACGATAAATTAGAGTACAAAAATACACACATATATAATAAATAGTCAATATATCGTACTTACATACAATAGCGATTGATTATTACAATTCGTGTATATTTCTGTACTTAAGCTTATCGTACATGTACTATGGTTCATCAGTGCATATTACACGTATGTACTATTAAACTCTTGCGTTAATACACACATGTACAGTACACAAGTACTCCAGTACGACGCATATAATGACATAATATATATAAAAGTGTAGCGTTCGCATAATAGGGTATGTTCTCACCACGCCACGCGAGTCAACGCTACCCGTAGCCGGCAGTTCGGCCTGCGCTTGCAACGTCGATACGAAACGTACGACATATTGAGTTGCGTTACATATACTTTGTAACGCGTCGCGTCGTGAGAAACTTCCCTGAAAACCACAATACTAGGTGTCACTACACCTCGACTGTTCTCCGGACCGGTACGTCTATATCAAAGCTGTGAAGTCGTGAGCAAAATAATATTATTTTACGGCTTCTGTATATCTCAATGTTAGCCGACGAACACAAGTATGTGTACGAGTATACTATGTTCATCAGTTATGCGTGTGATATTGAAAGGTCATCTCTCGAGGTGAAATGGACCTTAAAGAAACAATAAAATGGAATATACGTTACCTGTGAGAAGTTAGGCACTGAGGCAGTTTTCCGCATGGTGATCGGTTGACCGCGGGCTTGTTCCAGTTCCTTTACTGCGACGCTTTGACGCAAGCGATCCAGTGTTAATATGCTCTCGACTGCGCTTACACCTCGTGTGTATTTTTCTGACAAAGAATATTTAAAAACGGTTATAGTTACAAAATGTACAAAAATATATCTTTCCTAGCTAAATAAAACATAACACAAACGAACATATTAATTAACTTATTTTTATACATCTCTCACATCCAATCATATAACCACTTTCAACCATTTAGATAATGTCATACTTGGTCAATAGGAAATCAAAAAAATTACCTAGCCAAAATCGAATAAAAAATTATATCTATAATTAAAACAAGAATTTTTAATTATAGATATAATTTTTTAAATTTTAAACTGATCTGGAACTAAATAACATCAACACTATGCTACCTATATAAGTTTCCCCATCAGCCGCACTGGCCTCCTCCCCGGTAGCCGCTATCTGCGCGAGACTCTCCCTCTCTTCCAACTCCTCAGACGCCTTGGGGATGTTGGAGACCACCTCGTATGTCACACCTGTCTGTGTTAGTTGGTCGATTCTGTTGTGTGTAAATAACGGAAGTTAAATATTTTGGCCATCTTATATGATTATGAAATGTTGAAAAAAGTATGGACATGTATTTTGTAATTTATTGTAGATGTAATTAAGTTTTTGATATAATTATAATATTAAGTATATTTTAACAAAGTTTAGGTACCAATCGATATAATTTCAAACAAACGCAACTTGAGCTACTTAAACTTATCATACCTTCAGAATTATAGTGATCTTTTTAAAAAAACATGTTTTAAAAATATAAAATTCTTGTTTTAATCAAAGTCGATAAAATTAGTTGTCATAAGTTGTTTCGTTGCAAAAAATTCAAATCATGATCAAGAAAAATCAAGCGAACAACGCTTAGGTCCCTATAATTGTGTGAAAATTAGGTGCAATATGATACGAGTAGAACGCAGAATAGATAGTAATTAAATTTCACTAATGTTACGAGTTTTATATGAAGTGTAAATTCTCTGTAGTAGATCCAATCTGTCACCCATATCAATTAGTCAGTCATAAGATATGAAATAATAAGTAATCACTAACCGCACAATCTTCTTCCGTATTCGGTCAGTGAGACTCTGACGCTTATATATATTGAGAGCGAGACGTTTGCGCAGTATGAGGTCCATGGGTGCGGGGTGCGATAGACGCACTGTTGTCTTCAGTATTAGGTATACTCGTTCGTTTGCTATAATGTTGTACAAAATAACGATATTAATAATAAATGTATTTGATTCCATCAATTAAAAAAAAATACATCAATATCATAAAGTCATCAAAAGATATGAGAGCTCTATATCTAACTTTCACATCGAAAGTAAACTGATATTATCGAAATCATATCGTAGAAAAACAAGTATGAAAAGTTAAGTAAATAATATTACACAATTTATTTCAACTCAAACAATATTTATCAAAAATTTTGTAAATTGTAAGTGCATGTGAAATCATTTAGACGTCACTACTATTACAATTTTATTGATAAGATAAATAAATGACTAAATCAAATCAAAACCAAGGAACACTTTCATTTAAAAAAGTATCTATAAATAACATTAAAAAAAAATTACCGTCAAAACTTTACCGTAAAAACTCTAAAACTTCAATTTACCAACATATTCACGGCTAATCTAGTATATTTACCCTCAGTAATCCTATTAAGATACTGCGAGTCATGTATGGACGAGTCCCAGGACGCGACCGCGGATACATCTTTAACGTCATGATGCAATATCTGCAGCTCATAGAACTTGTTGCCATGCTCTTTTGGCAATATGGAGTGGAAACCAGCTACTGTTACTTCTTCGCCCGACGAGTGCGTTGTTAGATCATCCGCTGTATAAGCAAACAAATATTTTTTGAATATCAATCATAAATATGGAAGTGATCATATATAAAGGTAAATTATCAAAATATATTTTATTACTAGAAGAACGAAAAAAAGATGAAGAGATGCGATCTCTTCGGAGAGAGAGATGCGGAGTCAGTTTAACTGACCGAATCCGCAACGAAGAGATACTTAGAAAGACAGGTATAAGCGAGAATGTTATAGTAAGAATGAAGAAGAACGTGTTCAGGTGGTTTGGGCACGTCGAGAGGATGAGTAATGAAAGAATGGTGAGAAAGATATATGAAGCAAAGGTGAGCGCCAAGAGAGGTGAGGGGAAACCTCGGTTGACCTTCGAGAACACAGTATCAATGATACTGGAGGAAGGTCACGTAAAATGTATAAGGACTCCCCGGAGGGCATGCATGAAGAGGTTAATGACTGTGGAAGAGGCGAAAGAGGTGTGCAGGGATCGTAGCGTTTGGCGCTCCGCTCTCTCCGACTACCCCGCTAGGGATAAAGCTTGAAGTTAGGTAAGGTAAGGTATATTTTATTACTAAGCATATTATTAGAGACCAGTCACGACGCAGAGGAACAAGCATGGACATCGGCAATTATAAAGATAACTTATTTATAAATATATTATATATGGGGTCAAATAACTTTGAACGATTGATAACTTTTTTTTTATTTGATGAAAAATAGAATTACTAAATCCAACAGTATCACTGGATGACAATAGAAAAAGGAATAAATAAATGAAATCAAACGTTATAAATGATATAATAATAATAATATGATCTCAACACTGCAAATTAAATAAACCAACTTTGAACTCTTAATAGTTTTTAATAATGTGTTTATTATACGACTTCGTAAATTAAATTAAATTAAATACAACATAATATAAGTGATGCAAACCATTTAAATCCAAGAAGAGCACTGGTATATGTTGCTCCATACCCATTGGAGGGTTCCAGGCCGCGGGTGCGCCTGGTATCGGACTGCCGGGACTAGGGACCAGCACCTGTACAAATAAGTAATAAAAATTGTAATTATTATCACTTTAAATAAAACAATGGTAATAAAGTGAATATCTGACCCAAACAGTATAAACGGGTTATGCCATCCAAAATATAAAATATCTAAATAGGCCAAATATTAAAGTGTGATGAAATGATTACTTAATCAAGCCCAGATATTCTCTCGATAAAAAACAAATTTTATATAAGACACAAATATTACTTACTGCATTCCTCTCCTCAGTAAGCGAGACCCATTGCTCAACTAGGGACTGTTCGCGCTCCATGTCACGCTCGTTCTTTATTGAAGGCGACATGTTCACAAGTTTCTAAAGAAATATATAAAATATTATTATTTATTTAATGAAAATTTTGTTTATAAAATAAAAAAGAACCAATCAAATATGTGACAATATATTTGTATTAAAATAGAAGAAAGAATGTGAAAGCTATAAATTTTATTGTTTTTATGCTATAATTGCAAGCATATTTGATTATAATAAACACATAACGAAAAGGAAGTGATACTTTTTGACTATTTATAGTATTTAAGTAATAAAAAACGCTTTTCGTGACGCAGAGGCACAAGCATGCGACTGTAAACGCGACAGGTTGTGGGTTAGATTCCCACTCCAGGAAATGTTAAATATAGTATTTCCATTTCTTGGGTTTGGTAACAAGGGCAAAGCGCGGCGTTGAGTTCCGCCCTCAACCCGCAATGCGGAAACGGAATTGTTGAAAGAGAATGGAGTGTCTTAACATTAGGTTTTCTGGTTCCCTCTGCCCTACCCCGCTATATGCGGGGTACAGCGTGAAGTTAAAAAAAATAAATAATAAAAAATATGTTATATCCTTTAATTTAAATGCATTTATTAATTCACACTTATAACTAAAATTATAATTAAAATGAATACCTGTAGTTGCACATGCAAATGTTGCCTGCGGCGAGCCAGCGCGTCACTCCAGCGTTCCCGGAGAACTGCCAAATCTTCTTCTTGGTAAGAATCCAACGGCTTTTGTAAACGCGACCTATGGTATATATAATACGTTATATTCATAAATTAGTTGATTTTTTTAAGTGTAAAGTTATCATCAAATATTACCGAATGGAGAACAAAAAATACAAAACCCTGAATACTAACTGGAAGATAATTATTATCGGGTAATTGTTTTAGGTAGCATCTAGTAAGTTAACTGAGCTTTATATTATACAAATATTTTTTACTTATATAATATGAATGATTTAATTAAGGGTAACCAGAGAAAACGTAGCGCCAAACACTGCGGTCCCTGCATACCTTATTTGAGGTTGTGGGTCCAATTCCCACTCGGTCGAATAATCATATTTAAAAAACTAATTTCTCCGCTCTACTAACATAAAGCTAAGCGTTGGATCCGCTCAACAAACAGTCTTAAATTTTGTATATTTCGAAAATCGGAAAAAATGTCTAAGCACTGTTCTCTATCTTGCTATATGATATAAAGCGGCACAAATAATAGTCCTGTCGTGACGCCTGTCGTGGCGCAGAGGCACAAGCGTGCGACTGTAAACAACAACAGGTTGTGGGTTCGATTCCCACTCCAGGAAATGGAATTTTTCAACTCCTGGGTTTCGTAACAAGACAAAGCACGACGTTGAGTTACGTCACTCAGCACGCAATGCCTCAATTCGGCGGAAAGTGGGGAGCGGAGTGTCTTAACACTAGGTATCCTCTGCCTACCCTGCTATATGCGGGATACAGCGTGAAGCTATGTATGTATGTAGATAATATTCCACCCACCTAACAGTAACCGAGCCAAGTTCCACACTAACAATGTGCTGGCATATAATAGGCAGTGTGCCCGAATTGGCTGCGGGACGCACGCGCACGCCCACGCGACGCTGCTGTCCCTGCCGCAACTGGTACACGCCACCCGTCACTATATCTGCACGAGGAGTCACCTGTAGACGGGACAAGATTAATAAAGGATGTGTATATTTTATATTTAAGTTAGTGAAACTAGCCAAATGTCTTATATCAATTTAATTATTATAATATCCTACTAATATTATACATTCAAAAATTTGTGACAATTAATGAATAGATATATATTAGTCTTTTACACAAAAATCACGAAACAAATCTAGATGCAACTTTGCAATAACATAGCTTACCCCAACTACAATTTATTAAAAAAAATATAACGTGAACATAATAAAACTATTAAAAGACACATATCCTAAATAAAATATCACGAACAAACTTTGTTCCATAAACATACCTCAACAGGCGCATATTCCCCTTGATCGTTCAGCTCATGTATTTCAACCCACAGCTCTATCTTGCGAGTGAGTTCCGCCCAGCGGTCCGCGAGGGAGCGTGCCTTGGCCAGCTGCTGCTGTTCCACCTCCCAGTTGCCGCAAGTACGGCTGAAGCCCGCCGACCTGTGACCCCATACTTCTATGGAGAGCGCGCCTTCTGTTATGGAAAAGGAAAAACTTTTATTAGTATTATTATAAATAAATACAATAAACTTATTGTTATAAAGTAATATTATTTTGTTAAAAAAGGAAAAATTATCAAATTGCAAAAAGCGACTGGTAATATAAATAATGATGTTACATAAATTTTAATTTCTTTGGTCGCCCTACAACATTAATTTTTCCTATGATATCTATAAGTATACAAGCAATAATTACCAATCATTGAGGAATCATTTAAAAATATATTTTCTGCGTTCAATTTTTTAAAAAATCACTAAATCCTAAATTAACAAAGAACAGAATATCTTAACATTGGTTCTCTTATCATTTCTCTTCACCAACTTGATATTCAAATAATTTTAAAATATAAAATTCTATATGTAAACATAACCAACAACATCAACTAACCAGCACAATGCTCAATAAACTCCTCCGTTAGGGCAATAGTAAAGTCCCTTCGATGATCAAATCTGAAGGTCATCAGCTGGTGTCTCGGCGACAGGGGCGAGGGCGGGTTGGGGGCGGACGGTGCAGGGGGCGTGTCCGCGCTCACATGTGGTGCTACCACTACCGGCTCACCACCACCCCATAGAGTGTACTGGCAGAACACGAAGTTAGACAGAGAGGGTGGTAGCCCGCTAGCTTGTTTGATGACCACGCGGATTGTTACCTGTGGAGTGAATAATGTTATATAATAAAATAGTAAGCAAACTAATAGTTATTTTTAACATTAAAACTCGCAGTTGTGTGTTTTGTTTTTATAAAAATTTTGTATAATAAAATTATTAAAATTTTGTAAAGGTTGTGGGTTCGATTCTCACTCCAGGAACAAGGAAAAGCGCGACGTTGAGTTCCCCCACTCAACACGCAATGCCTCAATTCGGCGGAAAGTGGGGAACGGAATTGTTGAAAGAGAATGGAGTGTCTTAACACTAGGTTCTCTGGTTCCCTCTACCTGCCCTGCTATATGCGGGATACAGCGTGAAGTTAAAAAAAATAATTAAATAACACATACTTGCTGAGTAGTGGGGTCACCGGAGTCATCGTCCTCACGCATATCACCAGAGCTGTCGGACGCCGCCTCGCATATACGATCTTGTGGAAACTGTCCAAATACACGACTAATCTCCACCTAAAACGAATTATGTTATTATATAAATAAGTAACTAAGTAACGATTGTTACAAATATTAATTTTAAATAATTTTCGAGGTTTTTGTGTTGCTTCATGGCTGTAGGAATGTACGCCATTTAGAATATATGCAATAAAGAGTTACACGCAATGCCTCAATCTGGCGGAAAGTGGGGAACGGATTTGTTGAAAGAGAACGGAGTGTCTGAACACTAGATTCTCAGGTTCCCTCTGCCTACCCTGCTATATGCGGGAAGTTAAAAAAAATAAAAATAAAGAGTTGCAATCATATAGAAAAGATTTTTTTGTAAATAGGTAAAAATTAGGTATTTTGTGTTCTAAAATCGCGACTTTATATAATTTTCAATATATAATTTTTAATTAGTAGTTTATTGTAGTATACAATACTTTTAAATTATCAACTGGCTCTGACTATATTCATAAATGTAGTCAACCATATTAACAAGAGTTACCTTGTTAGGATCTCACTATTGCAACAATCCTAGCCAATGGGTAAAAAAATAAAAAATAGATAAACACTAACCTGTAACCTCCCAGCAACTTCTCCCTGTTGACTTATAATCGGAGTATGATAATCCAAAGTGACATCATGAAACAGCGCCTCTAAGAATATATTCGCTACACCAATCAAATTATGATTCTCTTGCGACTCGTAGAAAGGATCTAGAGCTTTGTCGTTTTGTTCCTAAAAACAAATTTAAATATTATAATTATTTGTATATTATATTAAACTTAATGTAAAAAACCCGTAATAATGAGATTTTAGTACATGAATTAAATAAAAAAAAAATTATATGATGGTATGAAAAGTTACGTGCAAGCTTTAATTTCTGATTCTATGGGTGGTTATTTTTATATAATTAATGTTATTTTCATGTATGATAAAATATTCTACCGTAACATGATGTTGTAGCTTTACTAACATTACAAAATCAATGGAAATATTTTTTATATATGACGCAAGTACAAAAGTTTTTATTACAAAAAGCAAATAACAAGTCACACAAGAACTAAACTCTTTCTTCTATTCTTTGATAAATAAAAATACAAATATAAATTAAAATATATTGTACATATATTTTTTTTAACTTCACGCTGTATCCCGTATATAGCGGGGTAGGCAAAGGCAACCAGAGAACCTAGTGTTAAGACACTCCATTCTCTTTCAACAATTCCGTTCCCCACTTTCCGCCGAATTGAGGTATAGTGGGTTAAGTGGCGGAACTCAACGCCGCGCTTTGCCTTGTTACCAATCCCAAGAAATGAAAATACTCAATTTTACATTCCCTGGAGTGGGAATCGAACCCACAACCTATCGCGTTTACAGTCGCACGCTTGTGCCTCTGCGCCACGATAGAGTACATAAATATTGTACATAAATAACAATATTATTTTATAATAATCAGACTACAATTTTACACATTTAATACTATCATGTTATAACAGAATATCCAAAATTAAATAAACTAAAGAAAAGCATATTAAATTATTAGTGACAAGTGCTCATATATTAATAAAATAATATAAAATTTAATAATTAATAATGGAAAATGATCTATCGTTCATATAACGCACCGTTGGTGTTTCGGGATCGATCGGTACAGCGTCCTGGAAATAAATGCGTATTTTGTTGGTGCGTTAGTCACTACTGTATGACGTAAATACTATTACAGTAGAACTTCGATTATCCGGGGTTCGATTAATCGGGGTTTCTGAGGGGCCAATTGTTTCTTTTTTAAAGATATTTTTTAACATTTTTACACAATTTATTTTATAATTAATAATATTTATTTTATAATATAATTATTACATGAGATAATTTTATACCAGTTACAATGTAATTGTGAACCATATATGTAATTGTTCTTAAAAATAATTAAATAAAATGCTGGACAGAAAAACATGGCGTGCAGTATCATAAGTTTCCGGTCCGGTCTAATTCATTTTCTAAAAACATGTTATTAGAACGTTGTAATTCGATTAGCCGCGGTTTTTAATTACACGTGAACCCATCATTACCCCGGATAAAGGAGGTTCTACTGTATATGCATTAGAATTAACTGTGCATATGTTAGTATTATATGTATGAAGCAATCCCTTTACTTACTATCAATTAAGCGTAAGCGTCAAATCTAATATCAAGTAGCTTTTATAATAATCAAATACAAAATTTTGAATATTTTTGCGATTTATATTAAATACAAAAGTCAAGTTCTATTTTCTACAAAAGTAAATACATATACAATAAATATATTATATAGAATAATATAATTATTTGACTATAAAAGTAATTATCGAACCTACTCAGTTTAGAATTATATATTTAAAACGCAATAATTGTTGGTTCAATCTTAGTTACTCAAGGAAATATATACATAATAATACATTTAAAAAATATATATATTTCTACGACATCATAAAAAACCTCTAAATTAAATCCATCACCAAACTCGCTCACAATATTATTAATTACCAACTTTTATCTTAAACTGCACACATTTCGCAAACATAAAAAAAAATCAAATTAACAGTCAATTGAAGAAGAAGCCTGCGAACGTCATTAGTTCTGTTTAGTAAGTGATTATATTTAAATTGTATCCATTTCTTCCCTATGATAAGACAAAGCACTTTTTTTTTTTTGGATACTGGATGGCAAACGAGCAGAAGGACCACCTGGTAAGATGGCAAACCTTTGCACATGACCCATCTACAATACCAGAGATGTTCTAGATGCGTTGCCAACCTAGAGGATACAGATGGAAGGGGAGGACAATGTAGTAGCCCGCTATCGGAACCACCACATTTTGGGGAAAGGATTTGTGGGAAAGATAGCCTGGCTTACATGCCATCAAACCGGAACACATCATAAGATATTTGGCGGTTCGTCTTTGACATGAAAGTGGTCGCGAGCCAGACGGAGGACGAACCTCCTACCACCAAACAAAATTTAACACACAATATCTCAAATTTCGCCATGCAGCCAACGAACTGAATTCATTAACTTAACACTAGGTTATCCCTAACTATCCTGCCATCTAAAATAAAGCTTGAAGGTACAATTTGTTTAGTCAGTATACACACACTCACATGTAGTATGACATCATCGCGCTGTCGGCGCCGCCACTCGTCGTACATGTCGCGCATGTCCACCAGCTTATTCTCCAGCTTCTCCATGGACCACACTTGTGCGCCGCGCGTGGGACGCTTCACCATGATGGCTGGTTCCGATACGAATGCACCGCGCTGATGGGATTTATTAATTTTGTTTATTATATTCGTTACTTTTATTGTAAGTAAAAGTTTACAGAATGTTTAAAGAATATTTATTTTAAACAAATAATTAGAAATAAATATATTTTTAAAATTAAAGTCGTGGCTGTAGTTTATGCACTAAAAACTTGTCTTTTATATATTCGTGTTCACTCATTCAATATTATGAATATATAATGCTATAAAACGTAAGTATTTCCCTACACTCCCCGCGTCATTACACGCCACATGTCATGTTTCTATGTGCAGTTGTTTTTCGTTCTCCAAATCTCGATCTGCTAAAGGGTTCTATTTCTCTTTACTCATCTTGTTAAGTAACACAAACATTGTAAATGTAAAATAAATAGATTGGACATATGATAATTGAAATACTATTGATACTTTTGGAATTATTAAAATATTGGAATTATTATATAAAAAGCGATATCGCATTGTACGCAATGAATTAACAGGGAATTCACAATAAATAGAGAATAGAGTTAAGTAGATTATATTAGGTTCGAATTGATCATTAAGAAAAATTCTTTAAATATGTCTTAATATGAGTAGTATGAACATATTTGTTAGTTATCTGATAGCGTACCTTCCTGTTGGGGCTGAGGTTCTGCGGCGGTATCTGCAGCGTGACGCTGAAGCGCGTGTTGCGGCGCATCTCCTCCGCCAGGAAGTTGGCCTCCTGCACGAGCGCGTTGGCGCGCAGGATGTCCGCCTTGAGGCGCCCCAGCGACCGCTTGAACGTGTCGTCGCGCTCCGCCGCCCAGCGCTCCACGCGCGCCGCCGTCGTCGGCGTGCACGCTGTCATCTTACCTGCAAAATAATCATTATAATTATATATCTTGAATATAAATTTAATACAAATATACGTAACTTGTTGTATTTCGCGACTTCGTTTGCGTAAACTATAAAATCCCATTTTGATAAGAAGACCCTCTCTTAGTGCTCACTCACATTCCCCAAGAAGCCTTTAAACAAAATTACAGCTTTCTATAGCCAGAAAAGTTTCAACTATGAGTTATAACACCTCACACATCACAACTCAAGTTACATATATTTTATAGATTGACAATCAAAATGTCATTCACAACATATTTATTTATTTAAGGGAAAAATATTTACCTTAACTAGATAAAGTTAACAACAAAAACATATATAAAGATATTTTAAAATTACACAATATAAATAAATACATTGTGAATTCTGATATGTCTTCATTACACTTATTGTTAAACTTTTTATTATTTTTTTCCCAATTTACGACTGCGTTATAAAAATAACATATAAATACATACTATAAGTATATTAGTAATAAAATATAAATTTAATTTACAGTAACTTACCCAATTTCAACGGATCGTAAGCATATGGCGCGTACGGCGTCGACGGTGACAAAATATTTCTGAGCTGTTGGAACTGCCTCTCGTATTCTTGTCTTTGTTTTTCCAAGGCCACTGTTATAATAATATAATAATTTTAGATTTATATAAAACTTAGGTACATATTTAATGATTTTAATATGTACCTAAATAAATACAGAAATTATCTTACTAATATTATAAACGAGAATGTTGTGAATGCATATTTTATACGTTTTCTAAATATGTTTTTCGTTTCCTAAGTGTATGATTAACACTTTAAAACTTCAAATATATTTGTTAATTTTTCACGCAAACACGACAGAACAGATCTAGAGGAAACGTTAGACTAACATAGTTTATACCTCAGCATAGCACATAAGCTTCAATTTATGGGGATTTTGTGTAATTTAAACATAAGTACGTACTTTCAGTATATATCGGTATTATATAAACGTAATTTAGTATAAACTAAAAGTTAGACCCTTATTTACTTTCATACATACATACATACATACATAGCTTCACGCTGTATCCTGCATATAGAAGGGTAGGCAGAGGGAACCTAGTGTTAAGACACTCCGTTCCCCACTTTCCGCCGAATTGAGGCATTGCGTGCTGAGTGGCGGAACTCAACGCCGCACTTGGTCTTGTTACCAAACCTAGGAAATGAAAAATTCCATTTCCTGGAGTGGGAATCGAACCCGCAACCTGTCGTGTTTACAGTCGCACGCTTGTGCCTCTACGCCACAACAGGCGGTAACAGCCTTATTTACACAACTGTTAACAATGAAGTATAACCAATATTTTCAGGCATCACAATAGACAATTATAGTACATCAATGAATCACCTTGTTTATCTTCCTCGTGCTGTTTTTCCAAACGCGAAATGGCAGTCTGTATGGGGTCATTGCTTAGTTCGTTAAGCATGATCTCATCTCGCGCGAAGTTGTAGTCTATAGGCTGTGCAGGAGTTTGGGGCTCTGATGCTGCCGCCGCTAAATAAACGAAATGTACAATTTGAATTGTATAAATATTGCTTGTATTTTGTTTAAGTAAATTCTAACTAGAATCTATATCAATAACGATTAAAATAACGCAAGAATAAGAAAGCTTTTACATATCCTAATTTCAGTTTTTAAATACCGAGTGAATCTAAATTTGAAATGTTGAATAACAAATTTCTATTATCTTTATTCAAAATCAAAAGCAAAATCAAAATATTCTTTATTCAAGTAGGCTATTACAAGCACTTTCAAATCGTCAATTTACAAAGGTGTCAGTCGTGTCAGTCCTAACGTAAGCTACCACCGGCTCGGAAGGCAGTTCTGCTGAGAAGAGCCGGCAAGAAACTCAACACTTTTCAAATAAAATTTTATAATAAATTTACAGCAACGATAAGCCTCCTGAGCGAGCATCAAAAGCATTTAATTCCACACATTAACATTTGTATAGTATTCTTGGACAGAATAATATTCTTTCCTTAATAATATATTTTTAATTTCGACTTTGAATATTTCAAATGGCAGGTCTTTAATTACTAGTGGAATTTTGTTATATATACGTATACCTTGTGACATAAACGATTTATTCACCTTTTGAAGGCGAAAACTAGGAGTGATCAGCTTATTTTTATTTCTTGTGTTTATACCATGTCTGTCACTGTTCTTTAAATAATTGTTAATATTTTTTCGTATAAACAAAATATGACTGTAAATATATTGTGATGCAACCGTAAATTATTACGGTATTCACCAGTTTTACCAAAAATTTCTCGCAGAGAATCACGAGCTCCCGTGCAGTAAATACCCCGTACTGCTCTTTTTTGAATTACAAATATATTGTAGCATTGCCCCAGAGTAATATTCCATAGGACATGATGCTATAAAAGTAACTAAAATAAACAAGTCGGGTAGTATTAACGTCAGTAAGCTGTCTCACCTTTCTGACAGCGTAAGCGGCGGAACTCAGTCTACTCAAATTACTTAAACTTAAATTATTTTCTTCACACACAATATACATAGACTTATTTCTTAGTATACAAAATTACTATACTCAAACTCTAATTTAATAATACGTTAACCCCAAATAAAGACCTTTTTTTTAGCTTGACGCTTTATCCCCAGCTAGGTAGTCAGAGATAACGAAACGCTTAACGCTATAGTCCCTGCATACTATTTTTACCTCATACAGACATCAACCCATTCCTATCTCTCTTGCTACTCAACTTTGCATCATTAAACCATACAAAATAAAAACTCAAAACCTATACATACCACAAAACTCACCAGTTTCCTTAGGACAGTTGACCCTAAAGAAATGATGATTGCCCCACAGTATCCTGTCGGCGTGTCCGAGCCTCACGCCCGATACTACCGGCGTGCCGTTGACGAAGCAGCGAGCACCGTTGAGGGGCTCCATGCGGAGACCACCTCCTTCCACCACGAGGAGGCAGTGCTGGGGCTGTATGCCGAGACCGGAGAGTTGGATATCGGCTTCACTGTCCGCCCCTACTAGTGTCCTTTCCTGTAATTATGTTTTTTATTGTAAATCTTACACTTTTTTAAATTAAGACACTGCGGGTTGAGTGGCGGAACTTAACTTCGCAATTTTACCTTACCAGAGCGAGAAATTGATAATAATTTAAATATATAGTATCCTTGAGTGGGAATCGAATCCACAACTAATCGCCTTTACAGTCAGTTTAGTATCTCACTATACCACAATGGTCTCTACATGAATCTTACATATAAAACATTTATTTCCAAGTTGATGTACTCCCACAAAATCGATACATAAAAATTAGTTCTCTAAAATTTTGCAATTTTTAAATATTGAAAACCAAACTACATATAAATATAATAACCCCTGATTTTTTAATGGTTTTGAAAAGAAACTGTATGTAAATTTCATCAAGTGGGAACCGAACCCAAAATCACTAAAAGCCATCAGTATTACCTAACTACGCAATTACAAACAGCTATCTTATATTTAATATAACTTAACAGAAATTTACAAGTGCAATATTTAGTAGTACACTGTTCTAGTAACTTGAATGAAACCGCAAATCTCTGAAAGTTACGTAGAGAAAGTTTTTACGTTGCTCAGTTTGTTGAAACCCGACACTAGATTAAGCTCAAACGTCCAAACTAAAACCAAACGTATACAAGTGAAATTTTAAATTAAGAAAGTAATTAACGAGAACTTTTACTAAACTTATTGTTTTCAATTAAGAAAAGCTTGTCTTAATTTTAAAGTGGGTCAGAATAACTTTGCTAAAGAACTGATAAAATTAAGTACATTTTAAGAGAAACAATTAATAGTTGTTAAACTTTCGAACGTCCCACTTAATATTTTAAGCATAAATTATATATGAAATTATTTTATCTAGCTTCACGCTGTATCCCGAACATAGCAGGGTAGGCAGAGGGAACCAGAAACCTAGTGTTAAGACACTCCGTTCTCCCTTAAGGTTTCCGTTCCCTACTTTCTACCATATTGCTTGCTGAATGGCGAAACTCAACACCGCGCTTTGCCTTGGTACCAAAGCGAGGAAATGAAAATACTAAATATTAACTATTATAAATATTTCGTATTTTCTTTCTTTTGAGTGGGAATCGAACCCACAACCAGTTACGTTTATAGCCACACGCCTGTGCCTCTGAGCCGCCAGTGGCGTCAAAAAGTATATTTATTGAAAAAGTAAAATAGATATTTATAGTAACAATATGTGTGTTATATGTATGTCAATATTTGTGATTACCTTCAAATAATAGACAAGAAGCTCATTGAGCGAGGGATCCGCATTGAGATTTACAAGGTAATATTTGTTCTTCTCTACTTTAATGCCGCTCGCTTGCACGCTAATGCCCATCTTTTCAAGAGCATGTTGCCTTTCGCTTTGTATACGACCTGTAAAACATATTACAATGTTAGCCTAGAATAACTTTGTTATATATAAATATTACATAAACAATAAAAAAATGGTATAAAAATAATATGAATTAAGAGTCTAAATTGTTTTATTCTAGATATAGTAGTTATGTAGCTACAAATGTCAATCAATGTAAAATGAATTTAATTGACATAAATAACATAATTAATTTTAAAACTAATAACTTGACATGTGATAGGCTACACCTATCTTACTTTTACAAAAGACAGATAGCAAGTATGATATCATATTATATACGTCTTAACTTAGCCAATTCTTTGGCTGAAAAAAGACAACTGTTCCTATTGAACAGTATAATTCGACCACTGCTTTAGAATCCGTTCCAATTAATTTAAATTAAATTACAAGACAAAAGAGGCCATCTCTGGCAATATACCCTGTTATAATAAAAAACAAACAAATATATGTCAGAATAAATTCAATTTGTTATGACAATGATACAAACTTGGTGCACCAATACATACAAGGTACGCTTAAAAAAGAATTAGAAATTGAATTATTCTTAAATTGTAATAATATTCATATAACTGAGCATTAGCTTCGAAACTATGAGGCCAATTTTAATTTCAGTAACTACCAAGTAGCTAGTATGTTCAGCCGAGAAAAAGCAATTCGCGGTGGCTCTTTAATAATTTTGAAAAAATGTTACAAATTTAAAGAACGTAAAGATATTGTGACTCTGTTGAGCAGAGTTATTAGCAGCAGCAGCAGCATAGAGCAGCAGTATTGCCTCTCTGTTGAGCAGACTATTGAAATGGCATGTGCAGAGCTAGAGCATTTCATTGTTGTAAGTGTATACAGACCTCCCACTGGGTTATATGAACACTTTGAAACTATTTTAGATCAAGCACTTGTAAAATTATCTGGATCTAAAAAAATCATAGTAATATGTGGTGACTTTAATATTAATTTACTAGATAATTGCACTGCCACTTGCACTAGATTCAGGTCTTTACTAAATTCATATAACCTGGCTAATTTACTTTTAGAGCCAACAAGAATTACTAATTGTACAGCAACTTGCATTGATAATATTTTTACAGATGCTGTATCAAGAAATAAATCTATTATTAATATGTTGAGCTCTGATCATTGTGGACAGTTGACTTCCTATTTCTTTACTATAAATAAAATAAAATAAGTCAAAATTGAATTATTTTGATAAGATTAAAATGACATGGAACATAATAAATTGTGAAGTTGGAAAGGCGAAGAATCGCAATTGTGAATTTAAATTAAAAATTGACAATGGTGCAACCAGCTTTGATCAAGAAGTTGCGTGTGCATTTGAAAAATTCTTCGCTGATATTCCAACTCTATCAACCAACGCTGATGTTTCAACAACCAAAACTCTTATATCTTCCGCAACCGTCGGTGAAACAGTGCTTAAGGAGAGCGTGCAGATGTGTAATGTAGATTTTAAATTTAAATCAATGAGCTCAAGAGACATTGTAAAGACATTTTACTCCCTAGACATCAAAAAACAACAGATCTATGGGGTATTTGTGTGAAGCTGATCAGTTATATAATAGACGCTCTTGCTCCTTAACTTGCTAATATATTTAATAATTGTATAGAGTATGGTGTGTTTCCTGACCTGATGAAATTTAGTAAAGTCATACCGATATTTGAATCGGGTAGTACATCAGATCCCAATAACTTTCGACCAGTATCCGTACTACCCTCATTTTGTAAAATTTTTGAAAAAATATTTTGAATCAAATATTACTGCAATTTGATTTACATAATCTTATGCATGATAAGCAGTATGGCTTTACTAAAGGTCGTTCTACTACCGACGCAGGTATAAGTCTTTTAAAAAGTGTCTATGAGGCTTGGGAAGAATCACAGGATGCTCTTGGTTATTCTGTGTCTTCTCCAACGCATTTGATTGCGTGCAGCACTCTACGTTGGTCATGAAGCTACACCATTACGGCATAAGAGGACGTTCACTCAGCCTACTGACCTCTTATCTAACCAACAGGGTTCAGAAGGTTAAATGGCAAGAAATCTCCTGGATCATTAACCAGTATGGGGGTCCCACAGGTGTCTATTCTTTGTCCTATCCTCTTTTTAATATATATAAACGATTTACCATATCTTGTCGGAAAGAGCCATGATATAGTATTGTTTGCTGACGATACTTCTTTAATATTTAAAATGAAAAGGCGACTAAATGTTTATGACGATGTAAACAATGCTCTTACAAAAATAGTACATTGGTTTAGTGCTAATAATTTATTATTGAATAGTAAAAAAAAAAAAGTATCATTTTCAGAACACCTAATACAAAAATTGGTAAAGCCAATGTACTATTGAATGTTTAAGCCGTAGATCCTGTTGATTCTGCGGTATTTCTTGGTATCACCATTGACTGCAAGTTACAGTGGGGACCTCATATTGATGGATTGGCGAATAGACTTAGCTCAGCGGCTTTAGCGGTTAAAAAAATTAGATTATAAAATGACGTGGAAACGGCACGTCTTGTTTATTTTAGCTACTTTCATAGTATTATATTCTATGGCATTATACTGTGGGGTAATGGAGCCGCTATTAATTCTATCTTTGTCTTGCAGAAGCAAGTCCCGCTGAGTTTCTTGCGCCGGGTCTTCTCAGGCCTGGGGCATACAATTTAGTGAACTAGTAGTACATTATGACGTTCAAAAAATGAAGCTTGCAACTTCTTTTTTTGAATAAAATTATTTGACTTTGACTTTAAATAAGAAAATATAATAATTTTCAAATTTAAAGATTTTATAATTAGTCTATTAACATACAAATAGCTAATACTCAGTCAGTAAAAATGTAGTCAGTAACCTAGCGATAACTTCTTTTTTATGAGCTTTGGTTTCATAAACAAAATATCTAATGTTTTACTAAATAGTATATAACATATACACATCGCTTTTAACGCTCTCTTTTAATTACATATAAAGAAAAATTTAGTGTTAAGCAACAATGTCCATAACGAAGCTCTAAAGTGTACCCGTGTAGTGTGTAATTTTGAATCCACAACTTACCCAAAATTCGAATTAATATTCGAAATAATAGTAAGAACTAAAGTAGTTAATGTTAATTAAACACAAAACTAATACAAAAACTAAACAGTAACATTTTATGAAAACTAAATAAACTTGGGGTCGCTATCTCACGGGAACCACTTGTTCCGGGATTAGAGTCCTTGACCCGAACTCAACGGAACAATCCTGCTAGCTAGAATTAAAAGTCACATAATACTTTTATACCTCCATATTTTTGTATACCTTTTGTCCTACATTTGTCCTTTTTAAATAATTAACCTACATACGGTTTTCGGGTCTTTTCTGACCCATATCAGGACTATAATTATTTCTTTAAATATTTTTTTGTGATATTTAATACTTCATTATTTTGATCAAAATCCTTAGTTTAATACAATTATTTGACTATTTTGTAAAAAATATACTAAATTTTAATTAAACTTTTTTACTCTTACGGCACTCGGGTCAAATCTGACCCAAACATTGATATTAGATTTAAATATGCATAGAATGATTGTTATTTGTTTACTTTTGGTATTCAGTTATACTGATTTCATTGTACTATCAAAAGCGGCAATATAGTTTTACAATAAATATTTGGTGAATAGATCGTCTCATTGTTTCACTATCGAGTAATTATTTTGTATTTGATACTGACTCGTCTAACACTAGTTCCAGTAAAAATTATCAAGAGTTATTTGGCTTGGTAATAGATAAACTCAAAGGGAACAGCGATTATTAGATACATTTTATACATTCGCGAACTATGCAATAATAAGTGGGTATATTACCAAAACTTTATAATCCTCCGGAAAATGTGACAATATATGAGTGTGAGTAGCCAAGTAGCGAGTCAAAGTAAGTAGCGTTGTAGGAGAACTACAAGAGAAAAAAGGTACTCGGTATAGTTTGTCACGAATATTTTATTCACTCAAAATTACAAAGAGTATATAAGATTCGTCATAATGTGATCTACAATAGTTAATCTCAGCCCAGTCTATGAGCAATACGGAAAAAGAAACAACTAAGAGAGACCGATATGAATTGTATCGAAAAAACGATAATAAAGCAAGAAATGTTTACTTCAAATGCAAAAAAAAATGTATATGTATAGTTTATGTAATACCTGGTTATATTTTTTTAATTGAATATTGTATTGAATATCATGGTTATTTAGTTATTATATTCTGAAATATCACTTCGCACAAAACAGATAAAAGTTGCATATGTTCAAAACTTAATTAATTCTAATAAAATTTACGTTAATTGACTGTTGCTTTTATTAACTACATCTAAATGCATTATATATAAACCTAAAAAAATATTTAATACGCAATTATTTATTACATAAATTCATACAAAAGAGTACTGGGTCAATTTAGACCCGAAGCGCGTTTACGTTGGTAAATTTGAAGACCGTATGAAGGTTAAGTATTAGACTACGTTCATCTTTTTTTAAACTTCACGCTGTATCCCGCATATAGCAGGCAGACGGAACCTAGTGTTAAGACACTCCGTTCCACCTAATTGAGGCATTGCGTGCTGAGTGGCGGAACTCAACGCCGCGCTTTGCCTTCTTTCCAAACCCAGGAAATGAAAATACTAAACTTTTAAATTTCCTGGAGTGGGAATCCAACCCACAACCTATCGCATTTACAGTCGCACGCTTGTGCCTCTGCGCCACGACAGGCGTTCATTTCTTTTTTTTAATTTTAATACTAACCAGTTTCGACGAGTTTTTCTTCCCAAGTACGGGACATTTCCTTCATCAGGTGCTCACTTTGCGCCAATTGTTCGTGCACGTCTTCGCCTACAGGAGATCCCTTTAAGTAGAAAAACTTGATGTAATAATATGACGTACATAGAGTTGTATTTTATTCAAAAAAGAAATATCACAGCAGTAAATGTAATCACATAATGAATATGTAATACAATATACATATTTAACCATTTCAGTTTAATTAAAATCGCACCTCGCCTGTAAACGCATCAAATTACATATAAAAGTGATCGCAAAGCTCTTTTTATGTTGATAGTAAAAATGCAGTCGCATATAAAATTATAAAGCCAAATATTTAATTTTTTTTTAAATGTATATCTATAATATAAAGAAATTACATAACTAACAATAACAAAAAGAAATAGAAGAATATTGAAATGTATTAATCGATATGGTGACTAGCCTTGTATATTGTTAAAAAGGCAAACGAATCGATTATACCTATTTAAGTATTATAGGTACCTACGTATATACGTAGTACGTATTCTTATATAACACGTGTAAATTGAAGTGATCGTCGAACTAAGATTATTGTGCAATAATACAGAAAATTTACTTTTTACCTCAATAAAACTCGTAGATATGAATAAGTATTTTTTTTTATCTTTTCGCATCTTTAAACCTGTAAGTTATTCTGTTCCCCACATTTCACCCATTTTAAAGATACCGTTTAGGTATCTTTAACATAATTAGTTCGCCTTTTACATAATTAGTACGAGACAATTATTGTGACAATGACCATTGTTATAAAAAAAAAAAATTCGCACTTTTTTACACATATCAGAGTAATCAGAAAGAATCTGTTTACTCTGTATCAAGAAATTCAGCTTCACCGAGCGCAAGAATGAACGTTATTTAAATAACATTTTTCCGACAAGCGAGAATCGAATTCACAACAATCGCATAGACATTCAAACTGCGCTGCGCCATGATAGCTTTAATTAAAAACAACTTTCGCTTTAAGCAATAACAAGATAAAAACTCTTTATATTTGAATACGCTGAAAATGTTTCAGAAAATTATTTAAATTATTCAAAATAAGCTGTATACTATTATTATATTATCCAATTTCATTAAACGATCTCGATACATCGATTGAAACGTATGCATATGTGAGCATCGATGACGCCCTTAATACATTTTAAGTAGATAAAGTGCCACTTATGACTGAGTAAGCGAACACTTTTATCTTATTAGTGTTTTCTCGAGCACTTTAGCCCTTGCTTTGTTACCCTTTATGCGGATTATCCTATAGTTTAAACAAACTTTATATTTCAAACGTTTAACGTCAAACTTGAATAAAACAAAGAAAATACAAAGTTATGCCCCAAGGCGAAACACTTTGTACAGTTGAATCCTTTACGTTATTTATATATTAAACACTGCTGAAAAGATTTCTCATTACATTTTATGAAACAAAGTTTTTGTAACAATGTACTTGTTGTTACTTAATTGAATCAACCCTGAAGGTTATTGAATTATTTAAAAATTGTTATAACAATTTCATTTTAAGACATAAATAAATATATTTTTTAAATGTTTACGCAGGTAGGTTTTCTACTTCTTTATACTCTAAATATAAACGTTATACAAATTATACTGAATCCACAAACGTGTTCATGTTGTCATGACACCTCATGACAACAATATATAATATATTTCACCAATATAACATACATACAGTACCTAACTAATACAAACAACCATTAAAAATAAGCTAAAACGCTTACAGTAGCATGCTTAAGCATCTCCTTAAGAGCTTCGACCTCTTGACGCAGTTCTCGAATGATCCTCGCGTTGGGATCCTCGTTGACGACGGCGTGGTTCACAATTCGCTTAGCGCGGTCCGCGTACCGCAGAGTGGATAGTGTTTCTTCGTAGTTGTCCGCCGCTGGTGAGACTGTCGCCACCTATATTAATATTTCATAAAAAAACAACATAAACAAATAACTATTGTAAGGTTTTAGTCATTAATTAATAACCAAATTAAAAAATTAACCAAACCCGTTAAAATATTTAGTTACATTACACTATGTATGCAGGAGATGGCATTTTTTTTGTATTAATAGACAAAGGACTGAAAGATAACAACGAAACAATAACTTATGTACCAAAAAAATCAGGGCAAAAAAAACAACATTTACTCTAAAATGTATTTTAGAATACATCTTATATAGGCAGGTGTGACTTTCATAAGGTGAACGTCCTAACGTGTCGTCGCAACACCTGCTTTACATCAGAATGTACATCTTTAAATATATGAAATAAAAATGCCAATGCTGGGAAATGTTGAAATTGATACAAACTAAAATAGCTGGACAAAATAGATTATTTTCTCTGGTCGTTGTCGTAACCATCTATAAGTCGACAGCTATCTGCTAAAGTAACAATTGAAATATACCATTTATACGTCAGGTAAAAAATTCGAGAGTAATACTTCTTACCTTAAATTATGTACATCTAACTTACATGAATAGGACAAGGTCAAAACAGACAAAATAATATTATTATTTCACAAAAGCACCGGCAAAAAATAAACAACATCATATTAGTTAGTTTTGTATTATCAATTATTTTCAAACGAAAACCTAAAATGTATCATTTTATTGCTTGAAATAGGTTTAATGCAGCCAATGTCGTTTTTACATAGCAGTGTTCCTATTTGAGTACAGTACAGTAGTACTTCAAGCAGAAGATTTATAGGTAATGCACTTGTATTGTTAATGAGGGTTATGTAAATCACTTACCATAACAGTTTTGCTGTTGCCTCCCAGATTGTCCTTCAGTAACCACGTCAAAACCGAATCTCTGTACGGTACGAATTTGTCCTTGTTGTTTTTGCCTGAAGATTGATCAGCGAGCTTGGATATTACGAGACCTAATGTTGTAAGGGACCTGTGAACATAATGTTTTAATTAATGAGTATATTTTTATATAACTTTACATTAACGAGTACATTTTAATTAAAATATTATTTTATTTAAAGTATTACTATATATAATATTTATATCTTTTACTTCCCTTCTGTCCCAAAGACTTAAATTCAACCAAACATTGAAACGTTTTCAATATCACGACTAACATAAATATTTGTTGTGTATACAGAAATCAACTCACTTATTTATATTAGACCCTTCCTTGAGTCTATCGCCAACAGCGCCAGTTTTGACTGCCCTTTCCGATCCAGCAAGATCAACAAGTGACAGTCTCGCCACTTTCTCCCCCGTAACCCCGGTGGCTGCGTCGCATAATGTCTGAGTCAACACAACGCTGAACACAGCGTGCGAGCGCGACGATTCACTGTTCATATTAGTAGCTGCAACTGTTCTTGATTTATTGCCTTCTGTCATCAGATTGTCGATGTCCTGTGGGGCAATTATTGTTTAGCTATAAAATCAATGTACACAAAATAAAATCTTATATTTTTAACCATACTAAATACGACTTTTCATTAGAACGCTAACTGCAAATCGCAATAAACCGTACTGCTATAAGTTTGATTCTAAAGCATTATAAATGCAACAATAAAAGTCGGAAAACGCACATTTATTTAATATTACCAGTGGCTTCTTGGTATTTGACATAGCCACCATTGGATATTGTAGGCAAAGCAGACTAGGCATATAATTTAATTACGTTCCCTCTGAGTCACGACGGCGAGGCGACGCCTATTGGAATGGTTCTTTTGCTGACTGAATTTTTTTCTGATAACCGTCTGCATTTAACAAGTTGTAGTTTTTTTGTTTTGATAATGTTAATATACAAATGTTTCGTAATAAAATTAATAAAGTAATACATTTTTACCGATTGTGAATTGAAATGAGAGGTTTATTTTTATATATTCAAATTACCGTCTAGTCTCCACGACGATTATGGGCTTAAATCCTACATAATGACGTCAAAGTTATTATTAAGATCAAGTTCGGATCGGACTTCACCAGCCAAAATATACTGTTGAAAACAACTTAAAATGGGCAATGTCACTCATTCTATACAGATACCATAATATGTGGCCGAAGCATTAGAGATATAAGATTTATAAAAAACATAGTTCATAAAATCATCTAAGTAGTTTCATTTCGTAATAGCTGAGTTATACAGTGAGTCCATCTATCTTTCACTTCTACTAATCAATTACCGTATCATCAATCTTATAATGGATCAGAGTGCCTCACCTGTAAGAAGCACGTTACTTAAAGCTTCACGCTTTATTCCGCATAGCAAGGTAGGCTAAAAAAACTTAACAAACGTCAAGAGACTTCGTCGTTAAGTTGAATGGCGGAACTCAACGCCGCAGTTTTTGCTTGTCATAGCAGGGTAATGAAAATAATTTAAATATAATCATTCCTCAAGTAGCAATCGAACCCACAATCATAACTTTTACAGTCGGACCAACCCACTGCGCCACGACGGCCTCCGTTAGTAAAAAGTTAAATTATTTTATACATAAACTAGATAAATAAAACATTTAAAATGTGAGGTTATAATAAATACTACTCATTTGCAAATAATTTCTTTTGTATCTTGAAACTGTCACAATTATCAACGTTTTCAAAGAACAACGTCAAACCGAAAGCAATTAAGCACTGTAGGCTATTTGTGACATTTTATGGTAAATAGAACAAAAGATCTGTGTAATTAAAACATTTATTTGTGAGAACAATTTTATATATAATACAGAACAATTTTAAAACAATGTTTGCAACATTTTTAAATATATAACATGATAATACAAGTATATTTTTTCTATTATTTCATTTTGAAATCTGTTCTTATTAAAACTATTTTCACAATACATATATAAAAAATTAAATAGTATCTGACTTTATTTGATCTTTACTCCATTCATTTGAATATCTTAGAAATTCAATAAAGTTCCCAACTAAGTTAGATCAATGATCTTTACAGTCAGTACATCGAGTTAGTTGGACGAAGTTCTAATGGGAAATAAAGTTATGCTTACTTTGAAGCAAGTAAATGTAGAGAGGTTTCACCGAGTAATATCATGTTTTAGTTGTGAAAACATTCTTATATTTGTAATGTACTTATTCTAAATTTTGTTTTTTCAGAAAAATAACGCCTGTCGTGGCGCAGAGGCACAAGCGTGCGACTGTAAACGCGACAGGTTGTGGGTTCGATTCCCACTCCAGGAAATGGGATTTTTCATTTCCTGGGTTTGGTAACTAGGCAAAGCGCGGCGTTGAGTTCCGCCACTCAGCACGCAATGCCTCAATTCGGCGGAAAGTGGGGAACGGAGTATCTTAACACTAGGTTGTCTCTGCCTACCCTGCTATATGCGGGATACAGCGTGAAGCTATGTATGTAAGTATGTAGAAAAATATGCCTGTCTATTAAGATAATTCTTGTACTGTTCAATTAAAATAGGGTTAATTACAAATACAAATTTATGTGATTAAAATATTGTAAAAAAGAAAAATTGTAAATATATTAGGTCGCAACTTAAAATTATAATCCACCTAGGTGCGGTGAAGTACAAAACAACTTCAACTTCCTGGCGTAATATCAAGATGAAACATAAATCAAAATCTCATTCAGAGCGAGTAACAAACTGCTTGCTCATTCTTTTCTTGTTACTTATTTATAGTTTGAAAGCAGTTTTGATATACAGCCTCTACAGCTTTATCCTACACATATTTTATCTACCTGTACAAGTGTCACAAAACTTCTCTTAGTCAACTATATTGTTATGTTAGAAGCTAAAATGTTTTGTAGACAAGTATTTAGTTACCAAAACTATATATAATTAGTTATATACTTGCATTCTTAGCATTTTTAGTCTTACTTAAAATTGAGGATTAATCTATGTATATAAAACGTTTTTGTTACTAAGTGACTGACAGACTACGTTTAAGCAAACCATTGGTTTTTAGGGAGTGTAGGGGAGCTCAAAGAGATCAGAAGGATATCTAATAATTTCGAAACTAACACACGAATTTTCGACGAAATCTGTAATTTACGAGAAAAAACGGGTTTTAAATTTGATAGGCCACGCAAACAAAGTCGTGAAAGTTTAATATTTGTAAAGAAATGGACACAAATAGTATAATATGTATAAGAAAACTATATCAAAGCAGGGACTAAATCTAATCACACACAATAATTTGGACAAACACACATGAGAGCGCTACATGTTAATAACCGTTAAGAGCATATACAAACGATTTATTAGGGACCGATGAATTGAGATTCCCATTATAGTATATAACAGGGTTTCTTGAATGGTTCAGTGAACAAACTGAATCCGGTTAAAGGAAATAGGTCAGGAGAAGTGTCCTAGCCACGACCAGCTATAATCGATAGTGATAACACTTTCACCAAGTTTGTTCTATTACGCTTACTCATTATCTGTTGAAGAGGAAGTTGAATCAAGGTTTTGAGATAAACAATCAATTTATTATCATAATCATAAGTAGTTAAGAAAAAATCTAATACGATTTCCAATACTTATTTATGTGTCATTGTACTTATATAAAATAGAAGTTACATTAACCATATTAAAATCTTAAATGGAAAAAAAAATGTCGCGTAGTAGGATTGACACAGAGAATGCAGTATGAAAAGTATTCATTCTCCGTTTTTGCCTGAATCTGAAACATCGCATGTTGAGTTGCGGATCTCAACACTGCGCATTGATTATTGAGTTTTTAATCAGACACTTTTCTACTGTACTATGACAGCTGCTTAATATACTACTAAAAACAATTTCAAATTGTAAGGCTCTCCAATATATATTTTATAGAAGCTAAGATATTTATTTCGCTCCTTTCAACTGTAAATGTTTCAACAAACACTCGATAAGAACACTAAAACACTTTGAAAGCGGTTTACAAAGTTCAATCTACAATCCGTACGGGAGTCAGGAATGAAATTGAGATCGAATCCATTCTTCCATTCTAAAGTTTAAACGCCAAGATTAAGTAGTAAGAATAGACGCTTGCTTCATTTTGGTTAAAATGAAATAAATTGTTTAGTATATTTCAAAAATTAAAGAATAAATAAATTTAAATTAAACAATTGTAACAGTAAGTACATATAATATATTGACTTTCTTTTAATACATAAGCTCTATCGGAAAATTTTGAGTAAAAGAGATATAAAAAGGCAACAGATGTGACTCTGATGAAATAATTAGTAAAAAATTTGCAGTACACAAATAAGAGAACACAACATCCTTTTATTTAGTACTACAAACTTTTAACAAGCGGAGTGAACTGGGACGGGGCACGTTCCTACGTTAGTCGTTGTCTAATAAGAGGCTTCATAATAGTAAAATATACTGCCTTTTGGCATGTTTCACTGCGTGAGTTACGAATTTTCTAGAAAACATATATGTATTTAGAACAAAATTTATTATCAATAGGTCGTTGGATATCGTGAGCAATATATTTTTTTATTACTAGAGTGATAAACGTAAATTCCTTTATAAAGAACTCTAAATATTATAAAATAACACATTGGTATACAAAAATATTGTTGCTGTGCAAAAACGGTATATTTGGTAAACTTAAATTGGTGTAACAAATTACTTATTCAGCAGAACGCGTAACCTTATTTATTCACTTTCGTTGTTAATCTGGGGTTTTTTGTGGATATAACTGTTTATTTGTGTACCGTTTTCCCTCCAAATAATTTCACTAAATATTCTAGACATTTATAATGGACGCAGCAATACGTTGTTCAAAATAGCCTCTATGGTATAATTTATTTAATTGCCTATATATTAAATGTGATGTACAATTTGTAAAAAGCACCAGTGTCTGCTTACGGTCATTATTAATCGAGTGAGGTGCACTAATTAATTGTTGCAATCAATTTCAACGACAATATTCATTTTACATTTTCACACAAATATAAAAGCTATTATCTCATTTAAGCCTATTGAAACTTATATAGTGACAATATAAACAGCTTAACGCTTGTCCCGCAAAACAGGGTAGTCAGACAAGACATAGTGTCAAGACACTCCGTTCGCCGCTTTCCGATCGAATCATAGAGACATTGCGTTTTAAGTGGCGGAACTCACTTTTATCTCACCACAGTGGAGAAATGATTTTTTTTAGCTCCACGTTGTATCCCACATATAGCAAGGTAGGTAGAGAGTACCTAAGAATCTAGTGTTAAGACACTGCGTTCTTTTTCCCAGTTTCCGCCGGATTTGAGGCATTGCGTGCTGAGTGGTGAAACTCAATGCCACGCTTTGCCTTGTTACCAGATCCATGATATATGATTTTTTCATGAAATAAAATTAATTTAAATATAATTACCCGAGTGAAAATATAACCCATTCAGACTCAAATGCACTGCGATATGATAACCTTTAATAACTTGAATTTTGAAGATCCAAATTGAGAAAACATTTCGCAGCAATGCGTCTACCAAAAAATAAATGAAGGAGAAAAGATACACGTCAGTAATCCATCATGAACGCATTATGAGCAGCTTTTGTTGCTAAGCTGGTGGGTACGTAGATAATAAATAACGTGAAAGCACACGTATGTGATTATTTATTAATGGCAGGCTATTTCTTATTTACTCGCGGTAAAAGGTGAAAGAATTGTATGCCATAATAAAACATTACGCCGAAATTGAAACATGCTTGATATTTCGCGATGGTTGTAGCTTCGAATGTTACTCTTGAGATTTGTATTTATAATAATGTTAGTATTTCTCTGATCTGTATAGACATAGTGCGGCGTTAAATTCCGCTATCTTACGTACGTACTTGGGACAAGAGGAACGTACAAAGATAAAAATAACTAAAAATGTAGAACGATACCAGCACAAGAATTGCTCTAATGGATTAAGTAAGGTTACCGCAATAGCCGTAATAAAAGCAATTCATGTCCAAAAAGGATTTCACACAGAATTTTATTACTCAGAATAAAATTAAACGTTGTTACAAAAATAATCCACTAAGAGTATATGAAGTATTGTAATTTTATTTGATACAACAATAGTATATTTAGATTGTAAAGAGTCGTCGATATATTAAAAACATATTGATTACTAGATATTTATCGCTGTGTTCCTCTAATCCGTTCAGTAGTTTTTGAGAAAAACAGCAACGAATTTTTCTATTTATAATATTATTAGTACGGAGAGTAGAAAAACGAGTCATTTGTGTTGAGATGCATTTTGCCGCATTTGCAAAAGATTTTTTTTTTTTTTATGGATAACGGATGGCAAACGAGCAGAAGGACCACCTGATGGTAAGTGATTACCTTCGCCCATGAACATCTACACCACCAGAGATGTTGTAGATGCGTTGCCAACCTAGAGGATAGAGACGGAAGGGGAGGATAATGTAGTAGTCCGCTATCGGAACCACCACATTTTTGGGAAAGAATGGGTGGGAAAGGGGAAAACCTGGCTTACATGCCATCGAACCGGAACACATCACAAGATATTTGGCGGTTCGTCTTTGACATGATAGTGGTCGCGAGCCAGACGGAGGACGAACCTCCTACCACCAAGCAAAAAAGATGTAATAAATGCTGCACTTAATGGAAGAATTGCGTTTTTCACTTGTTTCCTACAAGTATACGGATACCTATGTACATGAATGTGATTACGTGGATAATATTGCATAGAAACATTTTATCAATAATTGACATTGCAAAAGTACGTTAAAATTTTCCAATCAAGTGATAACGAAATAAAGCAAGCCAAGTTTGTAAGAATATTGAATTAAGATAATTAGGGCACAACACCTGATGTTAAACAAACGTACCTCGAGACGACTCAGCCGGAAATAATTGAAGGAAACAAAGCGTCGGATACGCGTAATTAAATCTACTGCAACGACGTAAGTAAATAGTTATGAATTCTGAACAATATTGTGTTTTATAAGAAAAAGCTTTAATAGTGTAAATTCGAATTTATCATGAAAAACACACTCAAAATAATTGTGTAATAACATAACGAAAGATCGGCTTAAATTAAATGAAAGATAATAATAGAGCACCAAACCAAAAACCGGTGAGGTATTTAAAACTGGCAACAGAAGCAAAATTAAACAATTTCAAAGGAAAACTGTTGGACTGAAGGGTGTTCAAAGCGAATCGAGAGAAATAATGGATACCGTTAAGCCCTCGAGCCTCAATTCAGCGTAATGAAGCTGTCAGAATGGCCAATCCTCAAGAACCGACGATTTCATCTACGGTCCAAAATTTTTGATGCCCCACACAATATTTATTTAGCGTCCAATTCCCTAGTGAACATTACTTAAATAAAATATTCTGTTTTTTCTTTAAAATAGATTCTACGCTTAATTGGACTTAATTTTTCCGTAAATAAAATCGCGTCAAGTTTTCAGTTTGTTGGAAAATATTTATGAACTCTTTAAATACTTTCACAGTTTGTAACTCTTGTGAACTCTTGAATATTTTTGCAATTTTCAAAGTATCTATTGATACTATGAAATATGTAAACGAAATAAAAAGTCTTTAAATGGAAAAACAGAGCAAGATAAACTGCATTAGAAATTTAAATATTGTAATTTTATTTATATATCTAACATAGGGCTTAATGAGCGACAAAGGATTGTTATCGAGGTCTCAAAGACTTCGTGACCTTTCATTTAACAAGATATAAGGTTATCACGGCCCACGTAATAGCTGCCAGGGATAAATTCAAAAGGATACCGTTGGTTTGCCGTCATTACATCGAATTTCATTATTGCACTATCACGGTCTTTCGAATATTTGTTGTTTTAAACAACAATACTGAGAAAAATTACATTGATGCGGTCTTTTTTTACGTTATACAGAAATAGTGGACTTAACTAAACATTAGGTTACTATATTAATAGTAATTATAAATATTTATGTGACTTCTTTAAACTTACAGAAATAAATTTTATACTTCATTTAAAGTATCGACCGGTTTATTAGTCAGACTTTTAAGAGGAAAGCCACAGTTTTTAGATATATATATATATACATAAAAAGTACAAATAAATATCTGCTTGTTAAATGTTTGTTTATAAGATACCAGTTTATAGTAAGTACGGAAAGATTTCCTCAATTTAATGTCTAACTAGACCATTCACGAAAAGTATACATTACACGATGATGTATCATAAACACACAATTACCTGAAATGAAGTAACTGCAAGTTGTGACAGGCCGTCCACATACGGCCCCAGCACGACGTGCTCACGAACGCGTAATGATCGCCGCGTGGTCTCCGGATCTAGCAAATCATGCACGCGCTCGTTGTAGATCTCCATATATGACACCTCCACCTGAACCGATCAAATAAAATTTATTAAATTTCTTCGTCTTTTTGGAAGTTAAAGGTAAAAATAGTTTATTAGAATCATCATTCAAATTTTATTTATGTCGTTGTTGTCGATGTTACCTTACTTCATTCTAAATTTCATCTTTTAAGGTCATCAAGAAGTAGGTTAGATTTTTGATCAATACGTCAGTTCGTTAGGTAATATATCAAGAATCATTATTACATAAATTGATCAAATTTGAGATTCTAGTTGATTAGTAAAAAGTTTTGATACGTAATCCAAATTTATTATTTTTATCTTATATAAATCTAATGAAGTCTTCAAAAATATATCCAAACGAAAATCTATTCAATCCAATTAAGAATACAGTTCGTATAATAATAAAGCAGGCTGCTGTAACGTGAATATTTTTTTAGATAGTGTTACCCCGATATACCAACCAAGTTGTTTCATAAACATAATGAGTTCAATAAAATATAAAAAATCTAAAAACAGTAAAATATATGAATGAGAATAGTTAAAACACAAAAACAGATTAGACAGGAAAGTTCTGTATTCAGCAGTAAATGATAAAAGAACACAACTACAGAAAACCTTGTGAGACGACTTACATGCATGTACAAGTAGGTCAACATAGATTCAAAGCAAAAAAGTCGACTAAAGCGCGCCTAACGAACCAATTTTGCTCAGGTATGATTCCTGTGAATTCATCAGTTTTTACGCTTCTTTTATATTTTAACCTTTGAATCCTTTTTTAAATATATTTCTTTGAGGAAATATTTAAAAAAAACGTGTAGAAATATTAACGTAGCTGGACTCGAGCACAGTTCTTTTGTAAACCCAAGCGCCCTAGCCACTGAGCCATACGTTGTTATTCAGCTACATCTACATTTTTATACGCTTGATACCTTTATTTTTATTGTTTGAGCGGATGAAGATGGAGTCCCGCTACTTTTAAATTTATAAACATTTTCTAAAAATATTTTTCTTGTCTATAAACCACATTTTAAAATAGTCCTCTCAGATTTAACAAACACGTAGTTTATAATATGATACCATTTATTATATCAATTTAGATTTAATTATACAAAGTAACTTGCTTATAGGTTGTAATTAATATATCATGGTTATGTTACTTTATATTGAACGATATGAAATTACCTTATATGTAAGCGCAGGTGGTGACTGTTGGACAGCAATTCTTTCGAACAGCGCATCGCAGAGGCGCGGTATAATACCGCCTTCATTAGGGCCGGGCGCGCCCATCATTGTGTAGGATTTTCCTGAACCTGCATGGAACATAAAAGTTATATAATAAAGAAAATAACATGTGTTTAAGAGAGAAAATTGTCATTCTATAGTAAAAAACCAAATAACATTGCAAAAGTGTACGTAAATATGTATTGGATAAATTAAAGTTAATTTTAAATTAACTTCATAAATGAATTCGAAGCGCTTTTGAAGTAGGTCGTTGATGATTTCAATACTATTAATATTAAATAAATGTACATAATTTAATGCATATTGTATGCATATAATAGCTGAATATGATGATATTTGATCAAGCTCGTACTTGCATAAATCATTTCCGTTACAGTAGAAAATTGGATATCTAATATTCTCTTTGTAAACATATGCTATTGACGCAATATAAAAATTAAATATAGCTGAATGTGTATTCTTAGGAATAAACATAAGTGACACCTAGTGCCCCGTTGCATAATTTAAATCCTACATAAACTTAGTAAATCTTGAGACAATATTCAGAATCTAATCAGTTATAAATAAGTTACATATAAAGTTAAAGTTTCTCACACGTGGCGTAGTTAGCCAAGTATAACAAGCTTAATCCAACGCTAAGGCTCTCGTGAAACTCGAGACGAGAGTAGCGAAGCGCATTAAGAAAAGTGCTTAGTATGAAAATGTAGTTTACAGCTTCACCAACCTCCCATACATTTTCCGCTTCAATTAACGTATATAAAAACACTCGCTTAATGTACACTAAACATGTGAGCTGGGAAAATATAGAAAAAATTGTCGAGCTAAATGTTTAAAACAAAAGCACGATAAAAACGACGAATATAATAATTTTCAACTGCTACGATAGCCTGTTGACATAACAGTAGAAACAAACTCCAATTATAAAAATAAATACTACGGCAACATACTGCGGAGAATAGTTTTTGCAATTAATAGTGCACGTAACTAGGTACTATACGAGTGTTCAAATTTATTAAATTTGTTATTTTGATATGTCATCAAATCTTACACCTTAAAATCAATAACACATTTTTTTTGATAAAGTACATTTTCAACTACAACTAAAACCATAACTTACATATTTACGTGACACAAAAGAAACCGTGACGTAGAATAATGGTACAAAGACAATTATTACTCATAAAAGAAAGAAGGAAACTTTTAACCACAAAAAGAATTTGATAAAAAGCGACTGTTTCATATAAAACCTACATTTATTCAACGTGTACGTATTCAAATGCACAGATAAAACTCAATGTTTGCCTTAAGCTCACGCTGCCATAAAGTAAAACATCAATATTAATGACTGACAAGAGACTTCTCCTTATTTAAATAAAATATTTGGGCACCGTAAAAGGTGCTACAATTCATAAGTTTGGCTTATCTTAGAATAAAGTAGGGTTCAGAATTGAGATACCACAACGGTCTGGCAGCAAGCCAAATCAACATAGATATGGGATGTGAATGTTATTATCAGTTAAGAGCAATGACCACTTATTATGTTATTAGTTTTTTTTTTTCATATATATTTACTAACATACTATACTTAATTGTACTTTTAAGTTAATTCTCTAGATATAAAGTTATTATAATTTGATACAAGAAATGTTAGGCGATAACATGTTACGGGCGGCTAAACATGTTACACCCAATAACAGCTTGTCATTTGCATATGACTAAGTATTAATTCACATGGAAATGACAAATTGCATTATGTGAATGTTTGCGTAGCATGAACACAGATGGCCGTAAAGTGCAAGGCCATAACATAATAACAAAATTAATAATAACTGTGAGTATTTATATTTATATCTGAGCAAATACATTTTGATAAACTATAATGATAACGATTTAATTGATATCTTAAAAAATAAAACACGCCTGTAGCTTCTAATTATATGAATTTCATATGCGAAAACTAAAAAAGTTCTTTACATAATGACATATGATGCATAATATACTTGAAGAAACAAGAAAACATTACAGAAAGAAGAGAATAAAATCAATTACAATTTGAACCATTAAAAAATACAGGTATATTAATATGTAGGTATATTAACGAAATAACAAAAAAAACGGGGGAGCAAAAAAGTAATTTAATATAAAAAAATTGTGATAAATATTTAAAAAATCTAAAGAAGCAAACACTTTAAACATACTTTTCACAGTAACTATATTGCAGTAAGCTTTAAAAATCACATTTGTAAAAAGTAAAGTGTCGACTCTTGACAATTAACGAAAGCAACGCGAATAAATCTTTGCTTTTAATTTATAAGAGAAGGCGATGATTACTTATAAAAATATACATATAACAATAAATTGTATTTAATCTTTAATTAAAATTATAATCAGGCCTTTAACGACATATTATAAATAATAGTACATAAGTTTATTTCTTTTTATTTATTTGTTTTTCTAAGACTAATAAAACTTCTATTTCAATATGAGAAACCTAAAATCAACAATTTTTTTATTAATATACAATAATACAAAAAATAAAATGTATTGTCATCACTTTCATTTAATACATTCGTCGCAACTGCCTCCATCGCTGCCTTGAACCACTCTTCACAAGTGACATAAGCTGGCACCTTCATTTTAGGTCACCCGGACGCGGCACCTGCTTTCAACTCGCTTTGTTCTCGTTTCGCGATAGGTGCTTTACTTAAAAATACTTAGTCTTTAGAAATTGAAGCACTATAGAGTGCATATCGCATTTCATTGCCATATGTAACGTTACACGATAGCGACACGAGTATAATCGCTTCTATTGTTAACATTTCTTAGTAATATCGTTTAGTTTTATAAAATTATTAAATTTTAATGCAAATCCTTACTAATATTATAAACGGGAAAGTAACTCTGTCTGTCTGTCTGTCTGTTACGCTTTCACGCCTAAACCACTGAACCGATTTTGATGACATTCGGTATGAAGATAGAACTGAACTTGAGAAAGGACATAGGATACTTTTTATTGCGAAAAAAATGGTAGAAAGGGTTGAAATTGGGGATGAAAGTTTGTATGGAAACCTTATTGTCAAACATAAAATCATGTAAAATTGTTCAACTGTTGACAATTTTCACACCTAAACCATTTAACCAATTTTGACAAATAGTCTAGGCTTTGAGAAAGACTATAGGATACTCCTTATCGTATCGCGCGATATAACCGAATTTTACGCGGGCGAAGCCGCGGGCGGATAGCTATTATAATATAAATCTTGGTTTCTAGCTATTATAAACGAGTAATTTTTATTTTTTTCAAGTGGAATACTAATGTTTAGAAAGCGACGAGCTTGCGAACTCTTCACATTCAGCATTCAAGGTATTACTTGACCTTACTGCGTAAAAGCTCTCAGTTAATTAATTACTTATATTATATATGAAAATCGACTTAGCTAAGCTTAAGTTAGCTTATGTTATGTAGCATGCATGGCATATACGGGGATATATTATTTATAATACCTAATTGGTTAATGTTTCTAGTCAATAAACATATTATAATATTTGTGGTACAACAGGTACAAGATAAAAAGTAGTTCTTTTTTTTCTTGCAATATAAACTGGAGTTTAAATGGATCAACCAAAGTAACTAAATCCGGATATAAATTTTTATTCACAGAATCTCTTTGGGTCAGTAAGCCCCATCGCATCCAACACGTTTGATGACAATTGACAAATTTATACGTGCGTAACATCCACAAAGCGTAACTAAAAGGAAAAACGACCAGCTCCATTATAAGTAATAAAATACTAAATATTTTCACTAACATATGTTTTATTCGTAAATGTATTTAAATTATTTTAAATAAAAACTTTTTAACAGCGATATAGTATAGTCTCACGAGATAGATAAAGTAAAATTAAATCTTGCATGAAAACATTCCTTCCAGTTGTGCACATTACACCAAACAGTTTTCAAAATAGTCTTTGTTTTTTACCATTTTATTCAATTTACTTTTCTTGTATGACATCTGTTTAACAGTAAATATTTATATACCAAATACTGAATAAAATTTAATTATTGTCTACTTTATAATTGACGAATATAAATAAACAGAAATTGTCATTCATTGTTCATTTCAATTTTATAATTTAAAATATTTTATAATTAAGTTAACAAAGCAGTCGATACGACGATCCTTTGAACCTGGCAATGAAACAACTTCAATATCGGTTTGACAGTACGCGTCATACTGTTTAAGAACAGCAACTTTGGGTGCCTCCTAAGGTATAAGCCGGTAAACTCTTACACTTTTGTGATATTTATCTATCTTAGAAACCTATCAATATTTATAAATTTGAAAGTTTGTGAGGCTGGAGGGATAAATGTTTCGTACTCTTTAAAAAATGTAAAACGTACGTAAAAACTGCTTCATTAATCTTTATAATAATACACATAAAAAAATATAATTTGTGCCATAAAATTGCATTCGTCTTAAAAACTTTGCATAAAAGTAATAAATAACTTATTAGCTTTATGCAAAACTTTGCTAAGCTTCATTCCTTTTAAAATTTTAATTGGAGCTTCATTATAAACTAGGGTAGTGCTTCGTAGCAATTTCCTAGCGGAGTATAGAGATAATATATTAATATTAAGCTGACGGGCATAAATTCTAGCAAAGTCCTAGTTAATAATATTATTTCTGTATCCGGTAGTAAATGTGATTAAACTGTAATCCAAATGCAAATAAACTTAAACTAATTTGAACTGCAACTTTATGAATACCTACACTTGAATAAAAAATATGATACTTTTTTTTTAACTTTACGCTGTTTCCCACATATAGCAGGGTAGGCAGAGGGAACCTGAGAACCTAGTACGACACTCCGTTCTCTTACAACAATTCCGTTCCCCACTTTTCGCCGAATTGAGGCATTGCGTGTTGAGTGGCGGAACTAAAAGCCGCGCTTTGCTTTGTTACTAAACCCAGGAAATGAAAATACTAACATTTCCTGGAGTGGGAATCGAACCCATAACCTGTCGCGTTTAAAGTCGCACGCTTGTGCCTCTGCGCCACGACAGGCGATACTACATGTTACTTACAGGACGCAAATCGAAATCTCACAAAAAATTTAACTGTAAAATATATGACCATCATAAACATCATTATTTACATTTACTCATACAAATACTAAGTTAGAAAACAGAATGGTTATAGACAGACCAGATATGAAAATTTATTAGGTCGTCATAGGAAGAACACGATAACTTTTCCACTTCAACTTCCAACATTCATGTGAAGTAATCAAATGTAGGATAATTTCCAATTTTTAGTTCGAAATGCTGACTAAATTTTGAAATATCATTTCATTGTAAGCATGTCTGAATTGAAAATATATTGTGTACTGATTATTTTTAAATAGGATTAGATAACAAGTGTCATTATTTGTTTTTATTCACGTGGTCTATAATGAAATTAGTAAATTTTATTTTGGGAATTACAATATTAGTATATATTTACAAAAATAAGAAAGATCTACAAACAAGTGTCAGTTTTGAAACTATATTTCTGAAACTTTGAAAATAATTAACAGTTTGACCTTAAGCTCACCAATTCCACTCAAATTCTAGCAACATTTCTCCCTAGAGAGTCATCTTATTAGCATGTTTTCAATTCTCTGGGAAAAAAGTATAACTATGGGTAGACTGAGTACAATTTAAATATGAGGAGAGTAGGCTAGTGCAAATTAGTACATTAAGATTATGATTCTAATTTTATAAAGAAACACAAAAAAGTAATAAATCGCAGTATAACATTAAAGAATTGGATTAATTTATTAAGTTTTCAAGCACGTGATTGGATAGAGTCCAACATTGGGCCAAGCAATCCAGTAGAAGGATCGACGTTCGGGGGTCCCCGGAAGCAATAAGAACGATTTGCCACATTATACATGGCAACATTCCAGCTGCGTGAGTTTGCACATATTTGGGTGCAATTCTTTTGGACTCAATATATTTGGCTAAAAAACTGATTGATGTCAAGCCTGATTTATACAGGATTTCATATAGCCGTTTAATAAAGTAATAAAAGAAATATTAGGTTAAATAAAGTTATATTTTTTTATTTGAATTACAATAATAAATTAGTGTAACGTAATATGGTTTTGTCCAAAAATAATTTACATGTAGCCCGCTATTAATGCACACTGAAAATTAATACACTTTCGAAATACGTGTTTGAAATGAACTGATAATATTAGATCATAAAGATCAAGGAGTCTTAAAATTTTTGATTCACAGAAGTTAGTGTTAAATGTTTTAATCTCCTAAAGTAAACATGATGTCCTCTACTAAACTACTCTATAAACAAATTCGTAAACGGTTTTACGTTGAAAGCCATGTAAAAACTAATAGTAAGAATTCATATAACTTATAAAAGTATATGGAATTTATTATATAATTTGTTTGAAGAAAACAACTTTTCTATGTGTAACAGTAAATAAAAATGAGTATTTAAACGTCTCATAAGCAGTGCAATCGTCATGTCATTATGTCCGCGGGCCAAGTTGAACGGACACGGAATGGCTCAATAAATGGCGCAGTCCGTCGACATTAAACCACGCCCCCGATGCAAGCTGACAGTTATTAGCATCAAATGTGTATTGTACAGAAACAAATGTTTATTTCCTTGTCTAGATTTATAAATATTTGCCTTTAACAAGCTCTAACAATAAACAAACTATTTTAATAGTCAGATTACCAACATATTAGCGTATATTACACTCGACATAATGGCTGGATTATCGCTAACTTCGAAATACTCACATCGCAATAATCATTAATATATGTAATAATACTTTTAAATTATATAAAATTATTAGGTATATGTATTTAAATTGTTTTAATGTAAATTTAAACATTAATTTGATGCTTTTAATAATAATTAACATAAAGCTACGGAAACGCAATAATTGTAGCGTGCATGATAAATGCGCTACCGGTCTCCTCGCTACCTTATCTAATTTGTTTATCGCACGTCGATACAGTGTGTTACAGTTCAGAGTGTATGACGAACATTTTAATTAAATCTTATAGAGTAGTTATACTATACGCTGAAATACAGAGTTGTCCGTTTTATTAAATAAAAGTATGTAATTGACATACTTTATTTATGTGTACTCATGTGAAAAAATATTATACAGTGTGGTAAATTTGTCAGAAATGTATTATGAAAAATTATTTTATAGTGACTTCTAAATATACATACGTCAAGGAAAAACTTTGGATCCCTTTTTACGAAAATTACGCGGACAGAGGAGCATGAAACTCGGCACTCTTATAGTTTATATAGTAAAGGAGTGTACAATGATTATATTTTCTAAAAATAATGCATAAAAATAAATTAAATTAATAAAATAAATGTTACACACTCTACCATGATTTTACATCAATGTTTATACATATGTGACATATACGGCACACGCAATGCGTTATTAACGTATTTACGGGGACACTAGTAAGAATAAATATTTATAAAATTTCACAAACTATTGTCGCATTTTAAGGCATTACGAGTTGAGTGGCGATCGCGCTTTTTCTTACCAGAGCAACGAAATCGAAGTTACTGAAAAAATGTATTTCTTCGTAGTAGGAATCGAACCCAGAACCATAACGTTAACACAGACGCTATCCCACTGCAACAATAGCCCAGTCTTAGAGGATACGCAAAAAATGAAAAAAAAAATTTTAATTCAAATATTTTAAAAACTAGAATGTAAAATAGCTTTACAAATCTTTTATGTTGATTTAAATGATGTATTCACATGAATATTAAATTTCTTTTTAGCTTATCGTTTTTGAGTAAGGCAAACTCATACTACTTTTAATCACAGGCAGAGATATACATCATTCCATATCTTACCGTCTACATGCTTTCCATATTACGTAAATATAATTTAAACTCCAGTTATTATACAATTTAACATCACAATCGAAGTCACTTACGTGTAAGTAATTAAAACATACGCATTTAAATAAATGTACAGACAAAGTTCATTCTAGCAGGTAAAAAATCGCAACGCCTCTTAGGCCTAATATCCCCGAGGCGGCTGTTCAACCTCACCCTTAGAGGCTTGTTCTGGAAAATAGGTGAAGTATCTATTCATTCACAGGTTCACAAGGCTGAGGAGTCACTGGGTAACAATAACATAGATACGTTTGTCACACGATACATGTTTGCCTATACATCTTTGATGTTGAAAAAATAATAAGGAACTAGTTTAAGAATTCGGTATCCCAAAGTGATGTGTAAGATTTGAGTAAGCTTACGTTTAAAGTATAATATGTTTTATGTGCATAAAAGACGCGGGGAAAGCTTATGTCACCATTTATCTAAGATTGTGTCCGATTTTCTTTATATTGAACTCACTTATACTTGAACATTGATAACAGGGAATATCAATAGTATTTAAGCATACCTTACGGACTGTGGTGTCATCTATTAAATAAAGGTACAGTCCTGTTTTTGATATTTATAAAATAGTTTTATAATACTTTATTAAAGTTAACATAAAACTAACGGAATGATAAAAATAATTATCAATTCGCAGATAATTTCTTTAATTTTTATTGAAATTTATAACAACATGGACAGGTGTTAATATGATATAAACTTATTGTGAATTTTCAAATGATACGTAATATCGTTAAATTATAAACTAAAATAATTGGTAAGAGCATTAAACAACTAAATAAATTATATGCGATTCATTAACAAAAAGAGTTGAATGCTTTTCGTGTAGTAGGCACATTATATCCCTTGCAGCATGACAAATCAGCAGTCTGAGCTTTGGTAACAAATGCGGTTTGCCTGTCCGCCTCCATAAGCCGATACTAGATAAGCTGCCAACAGGCATTTATCAGATTCAAAGCTTACACTCACTAATATAATGCACGTACGGACCTACATAAACTAAAAGGGAATCAATTGCTGCAAGCGAATGCCAATTTAAAATGACAACAATATTTTTTAAAGCTTCATGTTTTTTCCTACACAGCAGGATAGAGAAGGAGTGTCAAAATTCTCCGTTTTCAGGTTTTCGCTGGAATACCAGACATTGCGTGATCAGTGACAGAACTCAGCGACGCGTTTTGTCTACGGATGGACGTGTTTCAAGTATAAATAAAATTAAAACAAATGTTTTCATTGAAGAAAACCTATAAACTTCGTTTTATGATATACAAAAATAGGTAAATTCAATGTGGAAATTTGCCTAACAAAAGACCTCGCACATTATTGAAGCAAAATAAAGATGATATAGATTTTGTTAGCTTCATTTCTAGGTCCCTCGACAGCGAGTAGTGCGGGAGATGGGGCGTACAACAAAAGGTACTAGGGAAGCATTGGAGCTTTTCATGTCTCACCTAGCGTTGATTCGACCTGCTTCTATTCATTTCAAATTGGTATTTAAAACAGAATGAACGCTAAATGGGTTTTATTGTAATTCAATTATGTTTGTTTGAACGTAATATAAAATAAATTTATTTTATAAATCATTTATTGACGTAATCTTGGTACCGTAGTAATCTCTTCATTTTCTAAAAATTAACATTTTGAAAATGTTATAAAAGCAAGTATAAATAGTCTACTACTAAACCAGTGAGTAAAAACAAACTACATTTATTCATGTATTAGAATTGTACTCAGCTACCTACGACTATGCTATTTGAACTGTAACATTTCCTATTAAGATAACACCAACAAACAGTTATAACTAAAGTACTAAACAAACACCATATACAAGACACGTAGTGTTACGACATATGTAAACAATTATATGCAAAAAAGGCTTCAATTTTATCAGAACAACAACAGAATACATATAAGAAAAACAAACTACATGTTATCGAAAACAAATTTCGATATTTGCGGTAAATATTACTGAGAAAACACGCATACCAATTTATTTTGAAGTAGAAACATGGGTCTCGCTTAACTCGTGTATGCTATATAGAAATATTAGTTTTCAATTTTATTTTTCCATACGCCAATTTGCAAATGAATACACATGCTACTCTGCAAGCAATTAAATGGTTTTTCACCTTGAAACTGAAGCATTGATCGATACTAACAATAAACACTTAAACAAATTATTTGAATATTGGCAGGTTTTAAATAAAGCAAGTTTGTTTATTGTTAACTGATTATTATCACGCAATTCTCGTAACATTCAACGTAGAATTCAAAAAGACTTCTATACAAATCAATTGTTTATTACTTTTCTGGTATATCTGTACAGATAATGTGTATCAAACAGCAGCAACTAAGATAGTAATTTACTAAAAGAAAAAAATACTATTAACAACTATATTAGTCATTCAAAATTGAAAGTTAATTTCCATTTACAATAATTTTGATTACACCTTACTTTAGCATTCCCGAAACGAGCACAATAACAGCGATATGGCGTGGCTTTGCTATTTTTCAGTGGCACAGTTCTCTTTCATTATATTCTTGGTGTCGCTAAGACAAAGACCTTTTTGTTTATTTTCCCACTCCGCTTTATTATCTCTGTCCCTTGCCGTCTCAAGGAAAAACAAAGCCGATCACACTTTTTTTTACATTGTGGCGGTGAAGTTTCAGCTGAATAGTTTTGCTTGTTATTTACAATATTTTAAGCCTTGAAAAATATAACATATAACAGATTGGAGTGATCTTTTCATTTTGATATTTTTACTTGCAATAATATTTTAATTATTCGCAATAATTTATACTACAATGGTTTTGGAGGAATTTGAGAATTTGAAACTTATTAAGTACTTCATGTAACCATTTTATTCCTTATTAAATAAATAATGTTAGACTCATTAAAAAATAACTCACTAAACAAGTAATGTATTATATATTTATAAAATATACTAATTAAAAAAAATAACAGAAACGCCTAAAATTAACCTTCATTTTTATTATAGAAAGAAATAGACTTATTTGCATTGGTTTCATAGGATATTGTAAATAAAGAAAAGTCGAACATAACGAAAGTGAAACTGTCAAGGCTGCCAGTTAAAATGTCTGAAGAAACAATTGTTTTATAAATGACTGGAACACTCTAAACTGAAAATTGTTAAATAATCACTCATTTTTAATAACCAGAAATGTATGAACAATTCTATTTAAATCGAATGTATTATTATAATATAACAAGAGTCTTTAGATATAATATAATAAAATATAATTTTCATTCAATTATTTTATACATAGTAATGAATATATACTATCTTCTATAATAAAAGCCATAATACAAAACCGCGAAAGCTAAAAACAACGAACATACAAGTTATATATAAAATAATGTACTTTTAATTTTATAGCAACAAACCACTTAACGGTACTCAGCAATATGTACTATTGGAAATTATAGCAATATAGGTCATACATACTCTATAAAACTGAGTATTTTATAAATAAATCATAAAAATATATTTGACATATATTAACTGTCGACCCTGACCTTAAATATTATAAAATAATTTAATTCGTATCAAATATATAATAAATTTGTATTACGGAAGAAGAATGAAGGGCTAACGATGTAAATACACGGTAATGCACTCAGCTAGGCGAAACGCTTCGCTTTAGAGTTGTTACAAACGGGAAATAATATATTATTAAATTGCTTCAGAATATGGTCTGGTGTTTCTGCAGTTTATATACGTCACAATTATTATGTTATGTGAAATAGATAAGTGTTGTTGTACAAAGCGTTTTTTATATAAACCAATTTGAAAAATAATTTTATTATTTCGGTAATTTTTCATTTATTTTACGTTGAGCTCTCCGCTTATAGTTCTCCTAGGTTCAAAGGCTCATTAAATATAGCTAAAATGAAAATTTCACGGTTGCTATTGATTTTTTTGTTTACAATATGCATATCTTTAATTTAATCCATGGACAAAAAACATATTTTTTATCTTATTTTTTATTTACAACCAATCAATAAATTTCATTAATTACCAAAAGTATTACGTGTAGCAATAAAATATGTAGGTACAAGATCCTCTAATACTAAAATATGTAAGGAAAAAGATCCAAATCCATCATCATTATGCACGCTCGGTATTAACATAATCACAATACTTCTTTTTGAGGTTCTTCTTTATCGATAAATTTACCGGAATATAGCGTTAAGAAGATGGTAGTTTTAACTAAACTAGTGTCTTCGTTGACGCGTTAACAACGCGTTGTCTTTATCAATGTCAAACCATGGCAGTGTGTGTAACATTTATTTTATTAATTTAATGTACTTTTTATGCATTAATTTAAAAAGATATTATGAATCTTACTCCTTAGTTTATATAACAACTATAAGTGTGCCAAGTTTCATGCTCCTTCGTCCGCGTATTTTTCGTAAAAAGGGATCCAAAGTTTTTGGTATACGTATTTATATATAGATATATAAATCGTACCTACATTGATATTCACAACTTAATTTAGAAACTTACTAATGAATACTATTTGCAAGGCGAAAGGTCACCATGAATTTTGTAATTAAACTTTAGAGAGAGCTTGGTCCGTAGTCTTAACGCTACTGATATATTAAAGTGACTTTAATGAGAAAATATATAGCAGGAGAATTTTAGTACATTTTAAACTTAATTATATCCTTGAGAAATATAAGTTGTAGAAGTAATATCTGTGTAGTAAACGTTATACAATTACTATTTAACAAGTGGTAAGTAGTAATCGTGTGATATTTACTACCTGAAGTTAAATAGTTACATATTGTTGATTTTAAACACTAAAATAAGCGGATCGGCACCCATTACGTCACAAAAGATATGTTAAAATAAATCAATATATATATCTTTGTCCAAATTTTCAAACCGTGAATGTTTCTATAATATAATTAATATATTCCCCAGTTATAGTTTAATTTTTTTTTGGATATATCTAGTAATAACAACTCTACACAAAACAAATATGTGTTTAGATTGGCTATAGAGTTGTCGTCTTTACCAGCTAGTCAATACCAGGTGAAATTGGTTGTTGTTGGATAACCTTTCAACATGCTTTTGTGAGCTTTAACTAATTTAATGTAAGCAAATCTTACAACGATAATTTGACCCAACTTCCTACGGTCCTATTTCTTTATATTTGTCCATGTGCTATCCGATGCTAATTTCTAATTTTCCTAGCAACTACCAAATGGTATTGATAAGGATAAGTAAAAAACAATTATTAGTGTCTTTTTAAGTTTTTTATAAACCAACTCTGTGTAAATTTCGAATCCATAATATAAATTCTTATATTAATATACCATTATAAACACTCATTTTCATGTTCTTGAACGTTTAAAATTTGTGAATATAATTTAAATAATCTCAAACAAAAAACACCTCTGTCAAAATGATTTCATCAAGCTATCTTAAATTGTAAAACAAAGAGAAACCTTGTGTTTTAAATTTGTTACGTTACGCTTTTATGTTTTTAGAAAACAATTTAGATTAAAAAAATGATTAATCATTTTCATAATTCTTAACGTGGCATATCTATATTTTTGATATGTATTTTATTTAAATTGCCTTATTTGACAAAGAAATACATTTTCTTTTATTTATTAATATTTAATAAATTTACAAATATTATTTTATACACTACAAAAAACCACTCAGGTTTATCTCGAGTGCCATATTCGTCCTTATGTAATAAATTGCAAATATAATTATCATTCATTGTGTTTTATATATAAGTTACAACCATCTTTCATGTACAATTAATATGAAAAAAATCCCAATTGAATTGTGATGACGTCTGTCCATTGCTTGAGAATTAAAACATTATTATATAAAAACCGCAAAAAATCTAGAATCAAAAGGGAATATAGTGATATGAATAAAGCAACGCTTCGTTTCCATTTCAACACCACCAAAGGTTTTGAGTTGTCTGGATCAATTTTCGCATTGAGCCTCTTTCGTTTGTGAATAGCGAATAAGTAAGAATTATTAACAGTTCTGCCAGAGTTGGAATATATGTATTTAAATGACTTAAAAATGCGGTCCTAATGGTTATACTGAAATATTTCGTCGCTTTGGGCATTTTTTATGTTCGGGAAATATACTTTAATCTTTAAATAACTTGCTAATAAATGTAAAAGCTTTATAAAGATTTTTATTTCCTTATTTCCATGGGACATCTTTGGCTTAAATATAATATGAAGGGTAAAGCAGTATATACGTAAGCAGGTCTACGTAAATATTTTTTTGTAATGAGGCTATCTTTAATACGTATCCAAAGAGATTCAATAAGTATTGGAATACATTTCGCATAAAGGTTTGCATTAACTATTATTGAGTTTTTACGTTATAACAAAACTACCGTATAATTTTGTATTAACAAAAAGAAACGAAATATGTATTTAGAAAGTAGTAAATAACACAGAGTCGTAAAGTCATAAAAATATAAGTTATTTGCGCTAATGGTTTAGACGTGTCGTAAATAACAGAACGTAAACGATAATTATTGTTGTTAGCTAAGCTTAAATGAATGGAATTAGCATAAATGTAAGTACGGAAACGATTTTATGTGTAGCTATAATATCAATTTTATTAATTTTTAGATACTCAAATTTCATTAAAAACGCTTAGTTATTTAAAAAAAACTTTCTGTTTTACCAAACTTTGTATAGTAGAGTATAATATATTGTATAAAGGAGTAACATGTTGTAACGTAAAACAGCATATAAGATGCTATACGTGAACAATATTAGGTCTCAGTAATTCCCAGGCCATGGCCATAATTTCTCGCACAAAGCCTTGAGGCTCCTAATATTACCTTAGCTTACATTTTGACTCGCCATTCTTTTGATACATTAGACGCAAATTGGGTCTGTTTACGTGAAAATTCTGTTTTCTGTATAATATATAGCTTGATTCATAGCGCTTTATGTGGAGCATTTTAAGCCCGTGGATGGAGGGAAAAAACTAACTGTTGCGTTGAGCCTCGTTATTCCGCCTGAGTGAGTCAGTGTTGAATGAAGAATGAATGGGCCAGACGAAACGTTGGAAATTCGCTTTCGATTTCTCCACTCAAAATTATAACCTAACGTAATAACGTTCGTTAATCTAAAAATATGTCTTAATCAAATAATATAATAAGTACATTAATTTTATTTAGTAAGGTTTTATAAGATAGAATATCCTTTAAAAATACTTGTAGTTAAAAATATGTATAAACGGTAAAACAGTATACAAAATACATAGGGACCTAGTTACCAAGTTAATTATTTATAACTGTATAAATAAAGCAGGTTGAAAATTTCTCGCGAACATGTTACTTCTCACGTTAATGAACTTTACGCCTATAATGATTCCTTAATTATTTACGAAATTAAACACAGAGGGAAACGCTCGTTCGAGTTTTGCTTAACTTTCTCAATATGCTCGCGAACATTTATAATTAAATCGACTATGTACTTGTTCTAAATTACCATATTTGATAAGGAAGTTACGTTTTTAAAACATTTAACCATTTTCATATTGATCGGACTAACTTCGAATATGTCCGATTATAAACGATGATCGTGGATTCAAATTTAATTTGGGAAAATATTTATGTGTGTATTTAT